>PPJG02000018.1:34546-68931 GCA_003705695.2 Blastobotrys serpentis | reverse complement strand
GTGGCAGATAAGGTTGCTGACAAAGTCGCCGACATCTCTCTTGAAAAGAAGAAGGCTTCTCACAAGCTTTACCCAGTAAGTGTGCATGTGCACCTGCAGGAATTTATTTGTAGCGCTAACACGATAATTATAGCAAGAAGAAAAGTACCAATTCATTGATTCTCGTATTGAGCTTTTCGAAACTTTGAAGAAGGAACACGATGAATGGGTTGCAAGCCAAAAGCGTGAACCTATTGCCGTCACTTTGAAGGATGGTTCCGTGAAGGAAGCTACTTCTTGGGAAACTTGTCCAATGGACATTGCCAAGGGAATCTCCAAGTCTCTTTCCGAAAGAGTGGTTATCTCTAAGGTCAACGGTGAATTATGGGATCTTGAAAGACCATTTGAAGAATCTTGTAACCTAGAATTGCTTGACTTCGAGACCGACGAAGGTAAGCAAGTGTTCTGGCATAGTTCTGCTCACGTTCTCGGCGAAGCCGCTGAATGTCACTATGGTGCTCATCTCTGCATTGGGCCACCTATTGAAGATGGTTTCTACTATGAAATGAGCATCGATGAAGGTAAAACTGCCGTTGCCGCTAGCGATTTCTCTCAATTGGAAACTGTTGCTAAGAAGGCCATCAAGGAAAAGCAAAAGTTCGAAAGATTGACCATGACCAAGGAAAACCTTTTGAAAATGTTCGAGTACAACAAATACAAGCAGCATATCATCGCTGATAAGATTCCAGATGGAACTTCTACTACTGTCTACCGATGCGGTCCATTAATCGATCTTTGTAGGGGTCCACACATTCCTCACACTGGAAGAATCAAGGCTATGAAGCTTCTTAAGAACTCTGCCTCCTATTTCCTTGGTGATGCTAACAACGACTCCCTTCAAAGAATCTACGGTGTCTCCTTCCCAGATAAGAAGCTCATGGACGCTCATCTTAAATTCCTTGAAGAAGCAGCTAAGCGTGACCATAGAAAGATCGGCAAGGACCAAGAACTTTTCATGTTCCATGATTATTCTCCAGGTTCCGCCTTCTGGCTCCCACATGGTGCTCGTATTTATAACAAGTTGGTTGACTTTTTGAAGACTGAATACCACCACCGAGGCTATGAAGAAGTCATCACTCCAAATATGTATGACTCCAAGTTATGGAAGACCTCTGGTCATTGGGGAAACTACAAAGACAACATGTTTTCATTTGAAGTTGAAAAGGAAACTTTCGGTCTCAAGCCAATGAACTGTCCAGGTCACTGCTTGATGTTTGGCGCTCGTGAAAGATCCTATAGAGAGTTGCCATGGAGAGTTGCCGATTTTGGTGTTCTTCACCGTAATGAAGCAAGTGGTGCTTTGTCTGGGTTGACCAGAGTCCGTAGATTCCAACAAGATGATGCCCACATCTTCTGTGCTGCTAGTCAAATTGGACAAGAAATTGACGGTATTTTTGACTTCTTGAACCATGTATACGGATGTTTTGGATTTGAATTCCGTATGGAACTCTCTACTAGACCAGAAAAGTTCTTGGGTGATATCAATACCTGGAATGAGGCTGAAGCCAAATTGAAGGAGTGTTTGGAAAAGTCCGGCCACCCATGGGAATTAAATCCTGGTGATGGTGCTTTCTACGGTCCTAAGATCGATATCAAGGTGTCTGATGCTTTGAGAAGATGGCACCAGTGTGCCACTGTTCAATTGGATTTCCAATTACCAAATCAATTCCAATTGCAGTACCGTGCTTCTGATACCGTGGACGAAAAATCTGGTGAGTCCAAATACTATGAAACCCCAGTTATGATTCACAGAGCTATTTATGGTTCCGTTGAACGATTTATTGCAATCTTGACTGAGCACTTCTTTGGTAAATGGCCATTGTGGATCTCACCACGACAAGTCTTGGTTGTCCCAGTCGGTAAGAAATACTTCGATTATGCCCAAGAAGTCCGTGATTTCTTGCACAAGAATGGTTTCTATGCTGACGCTGATTTGGGCCCAAACACCCTTCAAAAGAAGGTGCGTACAGGTCAACTTCAACAATACAACTACTTGTTTATTGTCGGTGAAGAAGAGGAAAGTACCAAGAGTGTCAATGTCAGAAAGAGAGATGATGCTTCTAAACAAGGTAAAACTGAAACTGTTACTTTGGATGATGCCTTGCAACGTCTTGTCAAGCTTCGTGACAGCAAGAAGCTTGAAGATGATGTCTTTTAATTTGACTGAGTATAAATTATATTTTTCATAAATATTTGCTATATACTCTTACATACATAAGAGAAAAACCCGTGCTTTAATATCCATGCTTGGTTCCTCCGCACTAAATCCCAGCAGTTTCGAAAACATCCTAATGAAATTGATATGGTTCTCAACTCAGCTAGATGGGTATTAAGGTTCCAAGAACTCAGTTTGCTCCAGTACATTTTTGCAGTTATCATTGTTGTTGCAAGTCCTGTGGGACTCAAATAATGATAGACAGTTACAAGCTCTATTTAAATTCAATAAGCTTTCAATAAGCTTAACCAAATTTAATACGAAGGCTAAGCAGGTAGCAGCTTGTACTTTGCCACAAATATCGCTCCCCCAATCCAAAGGTTTAAAATGTATTCAGACCTTCCTATGTATTTCATTGAGTCAAAGTCGGAGATTGAAACTAAGATCAGTATTCAGATAACAAATATGTTTCACTGGAACATCTATGCCTTCACCTCCAGGGCCAACGTATATACCTTCGCGGTCGTCGGGCCCAACATCCTGAAGTAGGAAATACTTCACTACTTCATTGATGAAGTTACGGTCAATGGATGTTTTGCGGCGACTTCTAGAATTCCTCAAATGATTCATTTGCCTATCAATATGATTCATGATTTGTTTGAACGTCCTTAATCCATTAAATCTGTAAGTTTCTGGTTCGTTGATTATTCCCAATTCATCTATATTCCAAATACCTTCCAATTGTGTCAAATTATTCTGCAATCTTTCCTCAACATTATCTAGATATGCCATTGTATAAGGATGTTGAATATTTCTAGGGCGATTTTCGAAAATTTCTCTTCCATAACTCTTGAGAATTTTTTCTAAAAATATGTTTATTCTTTCCCTGGTTGTTTCATCAGTAGTTCTTCTTCTCCCCCTTATCCATTGCTCATCAATTTCTGGAATAGTAACTCCGACCGTACTCCAAGCTGTCATGGCTGCTATTTCCTGTTGTAGCACCGCGATTTTATCTCTTAAGATATGGCAGAGTTCTTTGGCAACTATCATACCAGGTACCCTACCATTCTCGATAAAACCATCCACTAATTCTAGAATTGAATCGATACTTTTTGGAGCCATTAACATAGCATAATTTTCGTTTGTGTTTTCATTACACTTTACCACTAAGGTGGCGGTAAGACCCTTCGACGTTATTAAGTTGCTTGTTGCGTCGTTCATAACATTTGGTAGTGATTGAGAATACGCATATTCCACGACTATATTTGGACGGTATGCTCTAGGGTCACTTGCTGTAGCCAATGCCCGAGCTACACTAATGTAGGCGTCATCAGGGTCCTTCTCATGCAAGGAATTGTCAATTCCCGGATTGGTCCAATCTGCAAATGCAGCTTTGGGCAACATAAAGTAATTAAAATTCCTTCTAATCCTATGCACCAAGAGCCCCTCAATAATTTGTGCTTCAATTTCGCGAACCGCATATGAATGCACTAACCCTTCAACTAACACTGTTAGTGTTTCAATTGCCGGATAAAACCTGAAAATAAGGTCTCCCGTTATGTGTTCAGTTAAGAAGCCCTTTAAGGATTCAGCTTTTTTGAAATATTTTATATTTTTGATTTCTACTACTGGAGGGGGATGTTGCTTGTAAAAGACCTGCTTTAGTTGAGTGAGGAGCTTTGCTTTGTTGCTTAAAGTAAGATACTCAACTTCTTCCGTCTGATATTCTGTGGTAGATTCTGGAGTTGGGGGTTGTGCATTTTGTATTACTTCACGCAGCATTATTTATGTCAAAGAGGGCGCTTAAGATATGATAAGGTTACAGGTTCGATATTTTGATAAAGTGAGCTCTAGTGTGTTGATATAATCGCCTTGAGCCCCAAAATTTGAACGATGATTGTGATCGGCATTGCCCTGGATCACCGTTACCAAGAAAAACATGTGTGCGGCTGCTGAAAAAAGAAATGTTTCTACGACAAAAATGTGTAGGAAATGGCTGACCAGCGGAGATAGTGATGGAATCCGCAGTATACACAAAAAACTATAAGTTACTGGATAACCCCTATTTTCTCTTCCCAAAATTCCCTTAGAACTAGATATACTTATACTGTTGCTATTTCTGCTTTATCTTAAAGAAACATCACGTGTAGGAATTGATATCTGACGATACATATTTTTCAGTTTCCATTACACACAATCCAACAGGAAAACAGTTGAAATTTGTTTTTTCTCTTACCTATTAAAACAATGGGGTGCTAAAGAATATGGGTATATTTCCACTGTTAGATAAATATTTTCGTGACTACGCAGTTAAGATTTTCGGAGGCAATACGAGAAGTTTCGAAGATATGGTAAATATGCAATTTTTGTATTCTGTTCTGATTATATACTATTCCAAACACCCAGCTCAAGCATATATGGATATAGTTATCCTAGTCTTGACAATAGGAAATCATCAGTAGTATCAGTCCTCTGAAGAGCGAGCTCTTTCAGGACCAGAGAATTCTGAATGCTGCTTTCCAACATCTACTCAAGCTCTGTTAAAGAAGGTAGGTGGTATGTTGCTAACAGTTTTTAATTACCCTAATCCATACTCATGGGGTTCTAACTGATTTAAAATCGTTTCTAGCAGGCCACATAAACCCCTTTCCTCACCCAAAGTTGAATCAACTTTCTCTAAGTTTCATTTTCCTAAGGATAGAAATAATTCCGCTCGTGTTTCCATGCAGTATCACTAAATCTACAACACTTCTCTCCCAATTCTGGCTTTAATCTCCCGGTATAAGCTTTATATTTTATAATTATTGAAATAATTCTACATATCATAATTACAGAACTTCGGCCAAATATCGATCCTTGATATCGCCATACCAAATTGCTGCAACATCCCGATGGCTAATAATACGATTCCTCAGGTGGGCTTCTCCGAAGCATGAGTATTGAGGATCCAAGAATTCCGTTGGTGCTCCAGCATTACGACGCTTATCATCCGTAGGTTCTGGTATTCTCCCTTGGATATACTCTAGCTGCTTGTTTATCATATCCAAAGTTAGGTCCAATCTAACGGAATGGAAATAAGGAATTGAGTATCGTGTAACTCCAGGGTCTGGAGAAATCACCCTATGAGTGGTAGCACAACATCGACCACCAGTCAATGCTTCAAAGCCTTGAGCTAGATTTACGACAAATGAATCCTTTATTGGGGTGGCCGAGATCCATTCACCATCGGAGTTCAAAACCTCTAATCCACCTACATCATCCTGGACCAGTAATGTAAGTAAGCCGGAGGAATCTTTGTGTGGTCCCACACCTTGTGGATTGCTGTCCGAACCCGGGTATTTGATTAACTTCAACCTGTTCATCTTGCCCTCGAAGGGACTCAAAGACCCAGGTTCCAAGTGAAGACATTCACAGACCAACTCTAAGAACCGTTTGGTCAATGAATCCATTTTCTGCAGATAAGTTTGTACCGTTTCCTTAAACCCAGGTAATACACTATCTGGTAAATATGGACTGGGACCCTGAATTCTCCTCCATTGAGGGTTATTCTTATCGCTGACATCCGGACTTTGTGGATCAACTTCAGTGACGGACCCAAAATCAAATTGTTCTCTAAGATCAGTTGCTCTAGCAGTCATCTCCGCACCAAGTTTTGTATAGCCGACAAAATGCGGGTTTGTCGTCATTGCAACTTTTTGCTTTTCGTCGTCTGGAACGGCGAATATTTCTGGCATCAATTCCATCAGCTTATTAGTTTCCTGCTCCACCCCATGATTGACAAGGTATAGAAAGCCAACTCGAAACAGTGCATCCGAAAGCTGTTCCAGTAATTGTGGTTTCTTTTCCGGGTCTTCAGCCAAGGATATATCGATAATGGGTAATGACTTGAAAGACATAGTCGAATATACAGTGTGTCCTAACTAATTAAGATAAAAAGCAGCGATCTGGAGGATTAAATATGTTTGTACAAGTAATTCGCAACTTCACGTGCGGAGGTGAGTCGAAGTGTGGGGTGGTTACGGAGACCGTTCCGTGGGAGATCGGTAAGTCTCCACCGGTGGAATCTAAAGTACAGAATCGAGGGCGAAGTGAATATTGAATATATATATATAAAATCGCTTAATATTTTACATTCATTACTATACAAATAATCATTAGTCATCATGATAAGTCCACTACGGACCCACTGGTAGAAAATCCAACAAAAACCCTCTTTGAATCGCTACTCCAGGAAATGGAAGTAACGGCACGGTTTTCGTCGTCTTTGCATTGCGAGTTGACATGTCTCGCGATGGCTCGTCGGCTTCCTGAACCTTCGACGGCCCTGATCTCTCTAAGATCCCAAATAACGAGGACCCCGTCTAATCCGCCGGTAGCCAGATACTTTCCGCTTGGACTGACTTCACAGAAAAAGACGGCTGCATCATGTAATGTGAGGTTAACTAGACACGTACCATTGTTAACATCCCAAACTCTAACCGTCCCATCCATAGAACCTGAAACAACCAACGAAGTTCCCACTGCGGAATTGTCCAAACTGGCTTGTGTGTCCGATGCAATGTTTTCACTGGTTACATTTCCCACCCATCGAACGACCATCACGGGGGCATTATGTCCGTAGAAGGTTTTGACTGGAACGGAGGTTTTACCGTTCCATAATCTCACAGTGCCATCATCAGAACCAGATGCTAGCAGTTGAGTGGAGGCATCAAAATGTATCGAATTCACCGCTTGAGTGTGGCCCTGAAATCTCAGTAGAGGTATTCGTTCACCGACCTTATAAACTATGATTGTTGAATTTTCACCAGTGATTGCATAAGTCGTACCATCTATCCAATCCGCGTCAGTGCCGGTTGCAGGAGAACCACCGGAGGCAGGATCTTCGAATCCAGGGAAATGCTGTCGAATATCGCCACTGAATGCGTCCCAGATAGCAACAGTATTAGTGCAATCCATAGAAAGAACCAAGGATCCTGATTTGTTCCATCTGACAACCATAATCGGGGCTTTGTGTAGTGTGAGCGAATGTCTTAACTTTCCATCTGATGACCACATTTTCAACTGGCCGTCAAAAGAGCCGGTTACTAAAAAGTTCCCCGCCCAGTTCCAGCTTATAACAGTAACCTCGCTTTCCGGCCCTGAGGTTGGGGAATGCTTCAAGGTCAGCGAAGGAGGTTTACCTTCGCTAGACGCAAAAGTCGGTGAAAAGTTTAATAATGTGGCGCTGGACTCGTTTATTTGACCAATCGACAATATATCTTTCACCACGGGTGACCACTGTGAGCACTGGCTGGGCTCAGTGTTATACATAGGCTCCAGATCCCTTATTGGTGTCGCTGGTTTCTCCATCTCAGCTTGCACAGCTCCGTTAGTGGTATATGTATTTTCCTTGTTTAATTGATTCCCGTTGGTAACGTTCTTATTACTTTCGACCGTGAGGTTATTTCGGTCCTCACCATCAATACTATTATTGTCATTATTATCCTTGTTGGTTTTGTCATTTTTTGTTCCGTTCTCTTCCATCTTCTCGTCCTCATCTGCATTTTGTTCTAGTAACTTTTCATCTTCTAGCTGGGCTTCCAAAACTGGCAATGCTCCAAATAATGTATATGGTTTGACATCCTTCGACCGCTCAACTTTCCGAACCGCAGCTTCCATCTCACTAAGCTGTATACCCTTTTGCACTAATGAAACTAATGCACCCATAGGAATCTGTTCTCCTAGCTCATCCTCCAATTTATTCGCTCGTGATTCCTGTTGTAGGGCATATGTGGATAATTCAAAACCTTACCTTGTCAGCTTTCGAACAGACGCATCAAAGCAGAGCTATTTACTTACCTGATTCTTGTAGATAACGCCATATTAAATAATTCAGTTGTCGACTCGATACTGACATCCTGGTTGAAGTGAGAAACTCTGGACGGGTTGACTGTGGTGGTGAGGCGACGTTAGATTTTTGGAATTTGTAGTTTCCGCCGATTCGGTGGTGATTATGTCAATTATGGCCCAAAAAAAAAATTGGTGGTTGGGACAATAGGGTTAGGAAAAAGATCGTCCACGCATATTTACTTGTCAAACTAAAAATTGGTACTATATGGCATTGATGGGGAAATTGCAAATATTCATTTCTATATCTACACTTTCTTTGTACTCCCCGTAATTTAATTAGCACTCATTCATGTAACGGTTAGGTTTTGAAGTCTCCTCCGTGGTTCTTCCTGACCCAAAAAAGTAGAAAATGTTGTCAGGATAGTCATAGGTAATTGTGTAATCCTCGGGTCTGATACGTTCGAGCATCTTTTCAAAATGCTTCATGGTACCGGGATATAACGCTGTGATACGGTCATTCCCAAGAGGTTTGTACCATGAATTGCATTCCTTTGCAAAGACTGACTGTTTTAGTCGGTATTGATAAAAGTCCCAGAGCTGCTCAACAATAACGGCTTTTGGTTCGACAGATTTGATGTGATCACTAGATATCTTATCCAGCCATTGATAGAAATAGTTTGCTTGGGCTGAAAGCGCTGAAGGCACAGATCCATGTGCGACAGGGTAATTTGGCCCCGTGTATGTGAAATAATTAGGCATGTTAGGAACGGAAACGCTTAGATAAGCCTTAGGAATTTCTTTCCATTGCTTTGCCAGAGAGATGCCCTTGGCCCCATGAACGGGCCAGAATGGAATAAATGATATGTCAAAGCCCGTAGCACAAACGATGATATCGACGTCAATTTTTCGACGTTCACCACTTTCCTTGTCACACACAACTACACCCGACCCTGTTATTTCTTCCATTGAAGCGATCAATGGGGACACGTTGGACCTTTGAAGGGCCTCCAAGTAGCCAAATCCTGGAGTAATACGACGACAACCGGTGTTGTATTTCGGGATCAATTTCTCAATCAACTTCGGGTCGTTATTCAAACGATCCTTCATTACCCTCGTAAATTCGTCTTGCACATCTTTCTGACCAGGACCCATTTTCAACATGCAATATGTCAGGTGGTCAAAATCATCCCGAACGGTTTTTTGAAACTCCTTCAACTCGTGAGGGTTGTTTTTATAGTGTTGGATTTCTTCTTTGGTGTATGTTTTATTCTCATTCTCCACCAAATCGTCTCCAGACCTTGGCTGGATCCATGTCGGAGTTCGAATTACATTGTACACATGCTTGGCCGTTTTCTGGATTTGTGGAAGAATCTGGATTGCAGACGCTCCATTTCCAATCAAGAGAACCTGCTTGTCATTGAAATCCACAGAATGGTCCCAGTTGGCCGAATGGATTACTGGGCCCTTAAAGTCATATATCCCTTTGACTTCCGGTAATTTCCATCTATTGAGAAGTCCACATCCATTGATTAACACATTACACGTGTCCTCGAGTATGGTCCCGTCCTTTTGGGCGACTTTAATTTTCCACACCCCATGCTCGTTATCCCACGAAGACTCGACAACTCGGGAATCCAATTTGACGTTCCTGGCAAGATCATACTTTTCACTAACATTTTCAATATACTGTTGGATCTCTTCACCACTGGCAAAACATTGACTCCACTCAGGATTGTCTTCGAAATCAAATACGTATACGTGAGCTGGGACGTCACAGGCGACTCCAGGATATGTGTTTTCATACCAAGTACCGCCGATTCCTGAATTCTTCTCATAGATGGTCAAATCAACCCAACCGTTCTCATGATCGGTTGTGGCTTTCTTTTCAACTTGTAGTTTATGGGCCAAATACAGCCCAGACATCCCTGCTCCCACACAGATGACTCTGATGTTTTTACGTGCAAACAGCACGTCTTCATTTTCATATATACCGCTAGTCATAATTCATCAATCTAAAGCCGAAAAAACTGGATTAACTCTTCTTATTATATACTCCCGGAAACCAGCATTGAGGTGCGGATTACCCCAGGGTTTTTTGAGGTATGATCTTCATTTAACTGAAACATTGCAGCTTACGCTTCGTATTTTTATTTTTTTTTGAGCCGCAAGAAATTGGTGTTGAAAGAAGGTTGCAAAATATAAAACAAACGAGCAGCCGAAAGTTCTTTCTAGTCCTTTAGAAATGAGAAATGACGATAATTAGGTAGTTTCCTTTTCGATATGTTCTGTGCTTTGTGTGGATATTGAATTGCTTTTTATGTGTTTAAGATAAGCATCTACCATCGACCGGTAGAGCATTCTGCAGTAACTGAAGCGGCTGAAGAAAATTTAGATAATTTACTATATATATATACTGGTGGCATATTTGGATAGGAATATCGTCGTGACGTAAATTGATATGTTCATACCATATTTACTCAAAGCCAAGCTGCGAAAGCTTATAAACTGTGTATCATTATCATCTATATATACCCTTGTACTAAATATTAACACTCATTCATATAATGGTTCGGCTTTAAAGTTTCTTCGGTGGTCCTTCCAGAGCCAAAGAAGTAGAAGATATGATCGGGGTGGTCGTATTCAATTTCGTAGTCCTCCGGCCTGATTCTTTCAAGTACTTTCTCAAAATGTTTCATGGTGCCAGGGTACAATGCCGTAATCTGATCTTTTCCAGCAGGCTTGTACCATGACGTGCACTCCTTTGCAAATACCGATTGCTTGAGACGGTGTTGGTAAAAGTTCCACATTTGTTCAACGATTTTGGCCTTTGGCTCAATTGACTTGATGTGATCAGTAGATATTTTATCCAACCATTGGTAGAAATGGTCCGTTTCTATGGACAGGGCCAACGGCACAACTCCATGAGAAACGGGGTAATTAGGACCACTGTAGGTGAAATAGTTAGGCATATTAGGCACGGAAACACTCAGATAAGCCTTAGGGACATCTTCCCATTGCTTTGCCAGTGAAACTCCCTTGGAGCCGTGAATTGGCCAGAACGGTGAAAACGAGACGTCGAATCCCGTGGCGCAAATTATAATGTCAACGTCATATTCTCTACGTTCACCACTTTCCTTGTCACGCACAACTACGCCAGACTCTGTTATTTGCTCCATAGAAGCGATCAGCGGAGAAACATTGGGCTTTTGAAGAGCCTCCAAGTAGCCGAATCCAGGGGTCAGACGACGACAACCTGTGCTATACTTTGGAATGAACTTTTCAATCAACTTCGGGTCGTTATTCAAACGGTCCTGCATCACCTTTGTGTATTCCTCTTGTATATCTTTCTGACCTGGACCCATTCTCAGCATGCAATACGTAAAGTGGTCGAAATCGTCCAACACCGTTTGTTGAAACTTTTTCAACTCGTGGGGGTTATTTTTATAATTTTGGATCTCTTCCTTCGTGTATGACTTATTCTCATCCCTCAAATCAACACCGGATCTTGGTTGGATCCATGTAGGGTTTCGAATTACGTTGTACACATGCTTTGCCTGTTTCTGGATTTGTGGTAGAATCTGAATTGCAGAAGAGCCATTCCCAATCAACAGAACTTTCTTGTCATTAAAATCAACAGAGTGGTTCCAGTTGGCTGAGTGGATCATGTCCCCTTTAAAGTCATGCAGCCCCTTAACTTCAGGCCATTTCCACTTGTTGAGAATTCCTGATCCATTGATGAACACATCGCAAGTATCCTCAATCACAGTTCCATCCTTTCGTGCAACCGTAACTTTCCATTTGCCCTGTGCATCGTCCCAAGACGACTCGGTCACTTGCGAATCCAATTGAACATTTTTATCAAGGCCATACTTTTCGGTAACTCTTTCAATATACTTCTGGATCTCCCCTCCGCTGGCAAAGTACTGGCTCCATTCTGGGTTATCCTCAAAGCTGAAAATATAGACGTGTGCTGGAACGTCACAGGCAACTCCAGGATATGTGTTTTCATACCAAGTACCCCCAATTCCTGAGTTTTTCTCGTAGATTGTTAAATCAATCCATCCGTCTTCATGATCAGTCGTGGCTCTCTTCTCAACCTGTAGCTTATGGGCCAAATACAGCCCAGACATCCCGGCCCCCACACAGATCACCTTCAGCTTCTTTCTAGCAAACAACACATCTTCATTGTCATAAACTCCTGCAGTCATAGTTCTATTATTTCTGGGTTTACGGGAAATCGGTATATCATTGTCCCCTCTTATATGTGTTCCGAATCCACCTCCGGTGTACATTACCCCGGATTTAAGGAATGGTCCGCTCCTAACTGAGACATCACTTCGTTTTTGATCGACACAATCATGCATTGTCAACCAGCAGAATTTATCGGGGAATGCTCCAAACTGAGCGCAGACTCAAAGGCCCTTTCGAGGTTTTCCGTGAATGGTAAAACAGCCGTGGTGAGTGGTGCTGCCAAGGGCCTTGCTTTTGATGCCTGTTTCGCGTTACTTGAACATGGGTTGGAAAAACTCATCATGATTGATAAGTCCCCAGCAATCACAGAAGCTGCCAAGAAGCTAGCCGAACTGTATCCTGATCGCACAATAGTACCATATGAGATTGATGTTCAGGATAAGAGCCAACTAGAAGATAAGCTGGAGAAACATACGATCCACATAGTCCTAGCGTTTGCTGGTATTGTACTCCATGAGACGATCTTGGACCATACCTGTGAAGATTTCAGGAATCTCTTGGAGATCAACACTATAAGCACATTCAATCTCGTGCAAATGGTTGGTCGAAAGATGATAGCTAACAAAACAAAGGGAAGTATTGTGCTCATGTCTTCAGTGGCCGGTCAACTCACAACCGTCCCAGTTTCTCAGATTGCGTATAGTGCCTCAAAGGCGAGCATTAATTCAATGACCAAAAGCTTTGCTTCAGAATGGGCGCAGTATGATATCCGAGTTAATTCCATTTCTCCTGGGTACATGTCAGCCGCGTTGTCCAATGAATTACCCGAACCTCTTCCGTCCTGGTATGAGGGGACTCCTATGAAAAGGATTGGACAACGAGGTGAACTTAATGGGGCCATAATTATGCTTGTAAGTGATGCTGGCTCATTCATGACTGGTACCAATATTACGATTGATGGAGGAAGATCATGTTATTAAAACAATAAGCTCACACGCAGACATACCTACATATTTGCCGTTGTATTTTAAATTTCGTCATTTTCGTTAAAATATAGTACACAAATTACATAAATTTTGCCATCTCATTCATCTCAAAATTGGAACTGAAAAAGTTCTCATCCATTATACTATCAAGAAATGTTGGGTCAATTTGGTTGGTTTTGGAGTCTGTAGTTTCAAAAAATGAAAATATATCCTGTACAGATATATTTTCTTCCTGTCGCTGGTTATGCTGCTGCTGCTGGTTCTCGACCCAGGTCGCATTAAGTGACGTTTTAGCATCATCCTCCATGATAGCATCCATGGCCCCCGGGCTGGGCTCGTTTCGTTTCTTGGCCTTGTACCGTTTCAAAAACCTATCAATCTGTTCTAGTGTTGCAATGCATTTTCTCGACACCGGATTGGATTTTTGGAGCTTGCTGAAAAACACACAAGATCTTTCGATGGCTTCAGCGCATTCTTGAACAGTCTTGTCCACGGAAGTACGAGTTGCCGGCGTCTCTCTATCATAGGAAATGATCATAACAAGAATCAGGAAAAGGTCCGCCTGGAATAAGAAATAGGTCGCATACCATGTCACACCCCACCAAAGTTTATCTGGGTTGTCCTCAATGTACTGTCCGATGGAGGAAACACTCGCGAGTGCAACGCCAAGACAGCGATTGATATAATCTTGAGGTAGAGTGGGTTTGGATTTTCCGCTGATCACAGCCTCAAGCATGCCCTTATACATTAAACAGCGCAGATTTTGTTCTCGCCACAACGAGATGCAGCGTGGAGCTTTGAACCAATCTGGGCAGTCCTTGGAGTAAAAATCCATAGGTAAATCATTCCTCCATTGAGATAGCTGCTTGTCAAAGCATTCGACCAAATGCATATATTCGGCCATCTCGAGATGCGATGATATTGGCCGGTGACGTAGGAAGAATCGTTCAAACATGCGCGAGGAAATCAAGGAAATTTTTGCAAATGCAATTAGGGCGGTATATGGAGTGGCCCTGGGGCTCGGTAATGGTACAGGGTCACTCAGCTTTAATTCCGAATCATCGATATTCAATGGGACCCGCACATCTACCGCTCGATCAGCCATGATCGGAGGTCGACCGAAAGTGATGGAAATTCCGGAATCGAAGAGATACAAAACCCACCATAATCGCCGTCTACTCTCCATTCTCACCGTATTCTGTGACGATGGACCATTCTGTCCGTCTCTTATCAGCTCCTTATGCAGACCCATTCCTATGGCCATTCTCACTGCCAGACCTAAGAGATTGTACCCGGTATTCGGTTTATCTCTCTTTTGGAGGTAATTGGACATCAAGAGGAGGATTTGAATCTGCTCTACCGTGCCCGATTCTAGCATGTCGGCAGCCAGGCGTGATCTGGCTGATAAATAGAAGCAATATTCGTTGGAATTTGATTCCGTTGAGCCACATAACGAACCCATTGCAATAACCATCCGTAATAGCATATGGAAATGCGAACTTTCCGGGATGCTATCAAAGTTATCATATTGCGTTCTAAATGTGCGCTCGTGAAGAATTGGATAGAATGTGTTGAATGTGTTGAAATACGAATCCACCAGTGAATGACGCACTGTTTTGACCAATAACTGACTTTCTGCCCTTATGATTGCATTTTTCATCGTGTCATGGGAATTGTCATCTGCCGATGATGACAGCGGCACATTGATCCCATCCCTATGTATATCCAAAAGTTTATGAATCACTCTTAATATGGATGCGCCGGCGGATTTGCCAATGTACCCATTATCCATTTGTTCCACCGAAGAACCAAACGATGCTGTACCATCTTGAAAGGTGTCCATTGCTTCACCTGATGAAACATCCTCATGCCATTCGAGGACATCGTAATCGCCTTTCGGGGTCACCGTCGTCTCGTATCCCTCTAAAAAATCATTGCCTTCATCTAACTGTCTTACCATCCCAACAGGGAGTCCATCTGCTAGTGTTCTGTTTACCTTTGGAGTTCCTGGTTCATTCAAAATGTCCGCAATGTCCATTTCTGGATGCAATGTTCTCAGGACATTCTCCAGTCTCATGCATTTCTTTTCCAGCAGCTCTACATTCCTAGTTTATTTTGTTTGTCGTCAGTAAATGAGATAACGATTTATATTACAATCGCCCGTTTTAAAACTCACTTTCTCGTTAACGGCAATCTCGCAGGTCTCTCTTCATATATACATGGCCTGTTCGCCTTTTCACAGTACGAACAAGGTGAGCCTCCAGAACACTAAAAGAAAGATCCAATTAACCATTTGATCTCAGGTACATTCAATGTATACTTACTCGTCCCTTCCGTTTCTATATCAGGTATGACAACCATCCTGTTAGCAGTTGAAATTTTTGTAGATCATCTTGTTACTTCTCTTTCACATACCTGACATTCTTTGCACTAGACAAACTCCATGGTTAATATCAGTCAAAATCCTGCATAATGATCTCTGTGGTCAGTAAACTTACAGCTCTAACAGCTGCATTAGCCGTCTGTCGTGATTTAGCCATCGTACTTCCTTGACGCATAGCAAAAACCGTTGAAAACTAATGTGTACCGTTTTCCTGATAATGCTGGTAAGTTGAATGTCTTACAAACGTTCCTCAAAAATCATGGGCGCACCCCTCCCCACTTTTTGGTGTGTTTTCTTTGTGGGTATAAATAAAATGTTCTAAAAATGAAATTCCTTCCCTCCAATTGTTTGATGTCTTATTATTGCACTTTATATATATATACAAGAACTCGATAAAACGTTTTTTAATTTTTTATTTTATTTTTATTTTTTTGACCTTCCGTCAATTAGTATAAAACGCCATATATTGACTCTTCGCAACAACTGTCACCGATAGTCGCTATTTTTCCGTTTTGCCCGCCCACAGTTCCGCTTTCGGCAACCACTCCGACCCCACTGGGGGAAAACTGTTGAAGGCAACGGGCTACCTACCCCATGTCACATGATTCATGATCACGTGATTGGACAGTTTCAAGAAATTTGAAACGAAATATATCACTGTATATTTACGTATACTGGCAATTTACTGTGCAATTGAGAATTTCGCAATTTGTTAGTATTTGTGTCTAGTTGAAATGATGATGGGGTTTCCATAAAAAATCCGATTCGTGGTTCCAATTAATTTAAGTGAACTGCGGGAAAGCTTGCGGCAGCGAAATCAATAAATTGACACCCGCTTGAAAATTGGCACCTACTACTTAACATAGGACAAGGAAGATACTTAACACTTACTTGTGCCGGAAAGTCTATGTACTCAGATAATATGTAATAATAATTCATGCTAGCTTAACAATCATTGTCCTGATTAAATGTTCACTCGAGATTTGTGCGGCGGTTCATTAGGCAGGGCAGTTTTGCCGGATCGGGATTCCGTTGCCGACTTTTTGCGTGATTCGCGTAAGTCATTGGCGTGTTGGTTGAATTTGGGCCTACATACAGAATCACCGGAGAGGAACTAGGTAACGGTCCAAACTCTCTCAAATAGCATATAGCATATGACGTCGGTCCAACAACCACAACCCCAATCCTTGAGAAAGCATCGTCAGACTCTCATGCCGCCTCAAGGCGGTGATGGTGGTTCTGCTTCGGAGGGGGGAAGTAGTAGAAAGAAGGATTACGGCCAGCTGGCTGTTCCGGGGCAAGGGGACCTACCTTCTGTTACATTGAAAGATAGAGAGAAAGTTGGCAATTTAGTCAAAAAGAGATTCTCGTCGCGGCCCCAAGTTGAAGACATTTATGCAGCCGCAGCAAATGAAGAAATTCCCTCGCTCCCTGGGAACGCAGGTGATTTGATTTCAGAGGCTTCACGTGGTGGTAGAGGATATCCTGCCGAAAAACAGGCACATCCGCAGAATTACCCGACAAAGTCAGTCAAGCAGGGTCCCGTACCAATTTCCGGTGACGACAAAAGGAGGCCGTCCGAGGGAGAGGCTAGACAGCCTCGAGGTGGTGTCGACAAAAACATATTCTTACAGAAGGACTTTGACGCCGAGGCATACGTTTCAAATCAATTTGGTTCGGCCACTGACGTCGAAATCTCAAAATTTTCTGATAAGTTGGTATCGCTCCAAACAAAATTGGCCGCAGACAAGAAGGATGCCATGTACAGTAACTACAAGACCTTTTTGGCAGTCGGCAACGAAATCACGTCCATGGGAAACGAACTGGACCAATTGAGAAAGCATCTCAATGATTTGCACATTGCGACGACTGCAATGAAAGATGACGCTGATCAATTTCTATCCTCTCAAGAATCTAAAAGTGTTAATGTGATGAGTGGTTCTCAATCGTCGCTGACTCCATCAGATTCTTCCGGCAACTTGAATATCCCAAAAAGAACTAATAGCGCAAATAGGAATAGTGTGATGATGCTGGAAAATATGTGGGCGCAAGAACTGGCCAGTTTGTTTCGTCATGTTGAAGGAGCTCAAAAATATCTCCCCGCGATCCCAGGTAGACATGTTATAAAGGAATCTGGTGGGTGGTACCAATTAAATGCTGCAACTTGGAAGCCCTTACAACCGGTTCACATCTTCTTATTAAACGACCACTTGTTGGTGGCAACTAAAAAACGACATCGTCATGGAGAAAACTCCCTATCAGTTCAACCTTCCCGAAAACTGGTAGCGGATCAATGTTGGCCGTTGCAGGAAATAAAACTATATGATTTGGACAAGGGAAGCGGGAAGCAACAAAGCTCAGGTTCCGGTGGAACCTTGTGCGTGAAATATGGGTCCAATAACACTTTTGTTTATCGGACAGAAAAACAGGAGAACGGTTTCACACTCCTTTCTGAATTCCGCAAGGCCAAGGAAGAATTACGAAAAAATGTGCCATCCAACGCCGAATCTCATGCACGCCACCAAGATTCTATGAATTACTACGCCAAACAAACCCCTTCGTTGAAAGGAAACCGTAACCTTTTGGATAACTTTACAACTGCACGTAAAGTTTCCCATTCCAGAGAACCATCTCTCGATATCACTGGAAGAACCAGAAGTTTACGTGAAATTGATGAGTTGATGAATGATTTGGACGTCAAGATTGCATACAGACAGTTCACAGAAGCGGCTGAACTGATTGAACGAAACCTAACGGCATTGGAAAAAACCCCTACGCCGTCTTCTACTGCTGCAACGTCCTCAGCTGAAAAGTTAGTTGCAATGACCACCACTGCTGCGGTCTCTGCTGCGGTTGCCGCCTCAACAAGTGATGAATTGGCCTCCCAAGTGTTGAAAATGAAACTAGAACAAAGGGCCCAAGAACTTACTGATGTTTTGCTGCACGAACTTTCCCAGGACTATCTCAGCAGACAAGAGGTTCAGCATGATGTGCAACTCTTGATCATGTTGAAGGCCGGTGAAAAAGCAAAAGACACGCTATTAGATAGTAGGAAAAACTTGATTCGACGCAGAATCAAAGAAGTGGAATTCCAAGGCGATATTCTTGGCTATATTTCACAAGTCGCTATCATTCATTTCAAAATGATTCGTTCAACCATCGAAATATTTACAGCCTGCTACAAGGATGAACCGAACACAAATTCCAGTTTGGTTGAATGGGCTAAAAGTGAAATTGATGCATACATACTACTTTTTGCTCGGCAATTGTTTAACGTTAAACCGGAATCTGACACATATCAGAAATGTGCGGCCATCACTAAAAAGGAAAGCAGTCAATTGGGTGAGGTCGGACTGGACCTGAGTTTCATGTTATCTGTTATTTATGATGCAAAGACTTGAATAAATTAATTTATTGTATGATTGGATATACTCTCCAAAAAAAAAAAAAAAGAAAGAAAGATAAAAAGGAAGTATTATCTCGCTATTGATTTTGTTCTCCAATTTATCTAATCAATGGGGCGTCCTTATCAGAAAATCACGTGATTCATATCACGTGATTCAAAAAATTCTGCAATTTTCTAGAAGTCACTGGAACTTTTCACTCTGGAACATATATAAAGAACCCTTTACAACCACTTTTCAGACAAATCTCAAATCTGTAAGGTTAATTATTTATCATGGAAAAATTACTCAAATGGTCCGCTGAGGCCCAAGGATACGATCCTAGTTCCGGTAGAGAAATTCCCCAGCCTGATCCAAAGTTGTTGGCAGAGCTCCTAGGTGCTCCTGATGAAGCTACACAGATGAAAGATGCACTAGCTGCTGCCGTCAACAAGGAAATCGATATCCCAAATAGAGAAATCGCCTTGGATAATTTAGAAATGTTGATTGAGAATATTGACAATGCAAATAACTTGGAGAATATGGGAATGTGGCCATCCCTTCTACAACTTTTAGATGACGAAAGTGAAGTGATCCGTAAGATGGCTTTGTGGGTCATAGGAACTGCGGTTCAAAACAATGATACAGCTCAGAAAACATTGGCAGCTAAACCTCGTTCAATCGAAAAATTGCTGAATCTTGCGCAATCTGATAGTGACAAAGAAGTGCGGCTCAAGGCATTATATGCCCTGAACAGTGCAGTAAGCAACTGTGAAGCGGTGTATAAAGAGTTTGAGAGCTGTAACGGCTGGGAATCCTTGAAGACTCTACTTAACAGTGACAATGCTAAGACTCAATTGCGGGCACTGACATTGCTGCAGTCGGTTGCCATTACCGAACCAGTGGAAGGTAAACTGGAAAAATTGAAGGGAAGCCAGCTTGTTGATGAAGTCATCAAATTACTGGAGAATGCTAACTGCGAGGAGAAAGCTCTCAGTTTTTTTTCCTTACTGGCGGAGCATAACTACTCCTTCACCGGGGAAGAAGTTAAAATGATCAAAGAACAAAGAAAGCGAGTTGTCGATGGCTCGGAGGGTGCCCTTTCCAACACAGACTTTCCATTTTACGATTAAGAGATGATATTTAAACAAAATAAGGTGGAAAAATGCCCACCGGTAATGATTTGTAATATTTAGCTAGAGTTGCGTGCATAATATATTTGTTCCAATTATACAAGCATACGCTGTTAGTTTTTTAACTACTCCATTTCTTTTCTGATGAAGAGAAATCATCTTCGACTCCGTACCCTGCTCTTTCACGCTCCAATTCTTCATCGAATCGTCTTTGTTCCTCCGAGGATGCCTCATGTCCAAGTTCCAACTTTGGTGGACCAGATAAAGCCGGAGGTGGGGGAACTGGGGTCAGTGATCCCGGGCTTGTTTGAATGCCCTGTGAAAATGTTCCAGGTGTCCTGTTTTCCAGTGGGCCAGTAGAAATAGTACCTGATCCTGGAGTATATCCAACAGATGATTGCGTATAGGATCCTGATTGGCTAAATGACCCCAATTGGTTATTAGAATCCCCGTTAGTCACTTGGGTCCTCTGTTGGGATTGAGTCGTATTTTGTGCTCTTATTCTGTCCCAAGTAGAAGAGGATTCAGACGAGGAGTTTCCATATTGTGAATCTGGCTTGTAATCATCATAAAACGAGGCCTCTGGCTCTTTACTATTCCCATAGCTAGTGTAATCGTCAGATTTCCCTTGTTGGCTCTGCTGTGTATTTGAAGGTCTTCGCAAACTTCGTTCTGCCATCATAGAGCTCCTAACTAAATTCATCGGGAAAGGTGGCTCCTTCTTCCAGTCAATTGTCTTAGGGTCCCTCATTACATATGTCTGATCACGAGCAGTAACCCTATAATACGCTAGACCAATTTGTGGAGGATATGTTGCCATAATTTCAAATGCACTTTGCGCATCTGGGTAGTCATCAAACTTCCTCCTGTTATGTTTGAACATAGAAATATAGCCGATTCTTCCGCCTACCATAAATCCGCAAAGACCAAACAAGGCAGATTGCATCCTTGTTTGGCTCACCTTTCTATTAATATAGCCATATCTCGCAGCATATCGAGGTGCCAATATACCAAGGGACATCAAGGAAAGTGCACCCGTAGGAATTGCCCATTGCTGGGATTGGAATGCAGAGCTCAATCGGCTACGTTGATCAGAGTCCAATTTTCTGTCAACATTATAGAATTCACTAGCCACATCGAGTGGCGGTTTGGGTCTATCGTGCTGTTCGGACATTAGTTACTGTGTGGGATGATCTCTGGATCTTTTGTTTGCTTCCCAACGCTAACTAACTCCAGGGCAGCCACTGTACCAGTTAACTTTAAACCGGGATGAGTTCGGTATACCGATACATCGGAACCCCTAGTAATACAGAATTTTTCCTAATTGGGATAGAGTATATATATGTATACACATGATTTGAAATATATACAGCTCAATCCAAGTAGTCTGGGTACATTTTATTGTAGTCGTGTGATCGTTTCCTCACAAAATCAATAAAATCAAAGAAACTCTTTTTGTAATATCTTTGTTGAGTAGTCCGGTTTACAACCTGCATGCCAAACTGTTGGCTGTAGTCTCCAAATTCCCAGTTGTCAACGAAACTCCAAGCCAGTGCTCCAAATACATTAACCCCATCAATATGAATAGCATCTAATACGGCGGACAGGAAGGAGAGGTAATATGTGGATCTTGCAGAATCGAATAATTGGTCCGCTAAATCTTTGTCGTCTTCTTTCCATTCTGGGAACCCGAATTCTGAAATTATAATGGGTATTTCAAAGTTGTCCCAGAGATAGTTTAAGAATGATCTCAAGTACATTGGTGTAATGTAGACGTACGACTGTGACCTATATCCAACTTTCCAGCCGTGTTGATCAACCTGCCCTTGAATAATACATCCGGGCCAAAAAGTGTGATCTGGATCACAAGCACATTTCGAAATTCCCTCTGGTACCGGCTCTATCACCGTGACTGTATATGGATCAATCCCTAAGAAATCGCAATGTTTAGATACTTCTTCCAATTCTTCTTTTGAGAGCTTAAATTTATCTCCTGAAACAGTCATTGTGTCAATCCAGTCTTGTGGGTAATCAATTCCTTTAAAAAGTGGATTTCCAATAGTATTAACAGCAAACTCATTGAATCTATTGGCCGCTTCAACGTGAGAAGAATTTTTTGGGTCGAGGGGAACACCAAAATTATTCGCTAATTTTATACCAAATTTTCCGGTACCGTTGAGTTCATGGTGGTAGAACTCATAAAGTCTTGCATGGCAAATTATCACATTTCTGATTCCGACGGCATTTCCGGCAACTAAAAATGGTTCATTAAAGCTTACCCAAAATGGAACCCGGTCAGCGAAATGTGTCAAGACAATCTTTCCGTAGTTCAAAAATGCATCGATAAATTTATCATTGTCATATCCAGCATTGACTGGACTATGATTATACTTTGGTAGCAACATTGATTCAAGACTCACAAGATCCAATGGTGTATCAAAGTGTGTTAGAGTAATCATTGGAAGCATTCCATAGTCCAGTACCGTATTTATCAAATCATTATAATGATCTAAAGCTTGTTGGTTAACAGGACTTCCGGGAAATGTGAATGGTAAAATTCTGGACCAAGGTATGCTAAATGAATAGTACTTCACTCCCATGGCTGCTAGCCGAGCTATGTCTTGTTTGTAAAGATAATAGTTTTCATTTGTAACAAAATTACTCTCACCTCCAATGATTCCTGCAACTTCTTCAAGGATCGTTGGAGATCTTCCTTCATCAGCTATAGCACCTTCAATCTGTCCAGCTGAACTAGCAACACCGAGAATAAATCCATCCGGAAATGTTTTATTTATATTGTCAAATCCATTGAAATCTGACGGAGGTAGGATCAGTTCGGAAGATGGCACTGGAGTTGGGGAAACCGTGGTACTATAGATTCCTTTCGAAAAAGAATATTTGATACCAGCGCTCTCCCACATCTTGGACCAATTATTTTTTCCATATTTTCCTGAGTCAATGGAGGAATTTTTGCTCTCCCCAGGATTCCAGTTACCCCATGTAGTCGTAGACTGATTCCCAGCAAGGTGTGCTATTTCATTATAATGCGGAGCATAATATTTTGTAGTAGTGGGTAGAGGTATTGCAACGGCCGTTCTGATTTCAGTACTCTGTGTATATTCAAATTTACCTGCACTTCTAAATTGCGGAATAAATGGCTCCTTCGTCGTAATGGTGTCGACCGGATTGTATATCTGTTGCCCGTAGCACAATATATTCAAACTAAAAAATAAAACTAATATCATGAATCCTGAACGTACGGATTATATATCAACCGAAGTGATTTAGAGAAATGCTAAATTCAAGGGATATATATGCATCACTAGTTATATTCACATTAATGACACAATACAATATCCAATTTCCAAGATGCAATCTATAAAGATGATATGGTACGATCCTATATACAAAATGAGAGTTGCTATCGATTCGCCATCTTCAATTTTTTTGCAATTTAAAAGCTAATTATAGATATTAATTAAATTAGTTATACGAGCACTTCTAAATTTATCAACTGACTGTACACTTCCCTAGGCATCCTATATTGAATCATTCCTGCATAGATCATACAGTTTCTGGCACGGGCCTTTAAGTCTGACACCTTATTTGTTCGTCCAGCATTAGAATATTCACTTTCGCTGAGACTTTGGGAGATGTTAACGCAACATTGCATTACCATAATAAGCAATGTTGGAACATTTCGAGAAATTGATTCACTAAGACCAGTAAATTGTTGTGCTCTGCGTCTAACAGTTCCGACATCAGCTTGTGGGGATAGCGAGAGTATACCAGTTGCTTCGGTCTCCTTAAGACAAATGTCCCATTGCTTGTTGGCAAATGCATCCCTAGCATTCACAATCTGAAGAAGAGCGGTGCAAGTCTCCCTGTTTCTTCTGGAGACATTAGACAAAATTGCAGGATTACCGGAATAAACCTTCATCATGTTTCGGGCAAGCTGAGCTGGGTCTTCGGTAGCGGAAAGCATCAATGGAACACCCTCTGGCAACGACGACATGGGCTGTCCTAAGTCGACGACAGAAAGAGCTTCACCAAGCGACTTATTGATGATAGATACAACAGTATCATATTCTTCAGAAAGTTGATAGAGGAGAATGGCATCAGCTGTTCTACCATCCTCATCAGCCTTAAGAGCGGCTTGTTCGGTAATTGCGTGAAGGTATTCTTTTTCATTGGATAAATGGATCAGCTTCATCATATTTTCAATGGCTCCAGGTTGACGGGTGCCATCTGCACGAATATCGCCCAACAGACACGAGAATTCCCTGGTCTCAAGAACGAGCTCCTTCAATGCTTCATGACATAGCTTCAATTGCTTGCTGCCTCTGTTTCCTTCCAAATCTCCATTTAAACAAATCAGTACCAAGTAATCGACAGCATCATTTGGATCAGACCTTCGGAAATCTCTTGTATAATACCCAACCAATCTGGCAAAGTTAAGTTGAGGGTTCTCATCTTTATCCAGGGTTAAAAGTTCTGCATCTACTTTCTCCACATCATCCACAGGTCGCAATAACCCATAGTATGTAAGAGCGATAGCAAAATGAACTGCGTCAACTTGACTGAATGAATAGACGTAATGAACAGCCCATTCAAATAATCCACTGAGCAACAACACCTGGAAATATAGACCGGGGTTGCTTCTATTAGGATTGAAATGCTTTGCTCCAAATTGAATGATCATTCGTTGCAAATCGAGTAAGCTGTATTTTTCATGGAGTGGGTTGCCCTCATTGTCGCCCTCCCTGGTTAACATCAGGTGAACCCAAAGCCAGTCCTCTGCAGTACCCACAACTTCTGGGAATGCCTTTCTAGAGAGCTCACACCTGCCGATAATCTTATACAGTGCATATTTGTAAGGGTCCGAGTTTTCATCAAAGAATCTAATGTGCTGATTGAACTCGGTGTGAAGACGCTCCAAAGTTTCTCTTGGTAGCCTGTGATCCTTGTGGTTAACAAATGCTTTTAGGTATGCAGGGAAAGACCGTTCAATCTTTTGGAAAGATTTCTCCATTTGCAAAGTGAATTCCAATGCTTCTTGTAAATGACCAGATCTGATCATATAATACAAAAGAGCCCATATTGGCATATTGTTGACGATTTCTAAATTAGGCTTGATACATTGGCCACCTTTGAAGAACTTCAGATTTAAGAAGGCTCTGATTTTGTTATAGACCGATGGAACACCACCTAATTGGGCCTCATGAGGATACTTGGCAATCTCAGCTTCAATGAGCCCAAAGAATTGTTCTTCAAGATACTTTTTAGACCCTCGAACAATCTGCTTTCTGAGCTCAATTGCTTCTCGAGATTGGCGTTCACGTTGGCAATAAGTTTTGGCGTATTTTCTTTCTGGTACTGCAGACTTTTCATCTTCCTCTGCTACGTGGGCAACAATCTTCCACCCATCATGAAGCTGTTGGCTTCGAGTATCTGTGCCGTAATTGTGGGCAATGTCCGCAAAACGGTGAGCGACAGGAAATGGTTTTGATTGCAATCTTGCTTGGTTCAATGCCGTAACAACAGCTGCATGCTTCTTGTTTCTAGTCTGAGTGGCCATAGCGTTTTGTGAAGCTGTGGCCGAGCCAACCCCCATACCTTGATTATGAGGTTGCAAGAACTCCACATCAGTAAACTCTCCTTCACCGTACATGGGTCCAAGGACGTATCTGCCAAGGGAGTATTTGCCCCAGGCACGGCCACCAGATCCCTTTGCAGAAGTAGCAGATGCCTCACCAGCACCACCTGATGCTGGACTCTTGCTGATCAAACCGAAATGATGACAGATTTGTTGTTTTCTTTGTTTCCAATCCAAAGTAACATTCTGGGCCAAGAAATGGTCGAATTCGCGGGCTGTTGATCGGACTGATTCCTCAATTGATGCCAAAATATTTTCCTCTTTCTTTGCTCTCAAGTAATTTTCGATATCAACTTCATTTGAAGGATACGCTCCATCGGCAGGTTCCAAAGTAGGTTGAAAGTTGATCGATTGAAGTTCGCTTGCAATATCCTCGGCGTTAACACCACTACCTGCTAATAAATAATGCGCTTTTGTATCATTTTCATCTGAGGCATGCTTCCGTAAATCATTAGCACGCTTCTTGATTTCATTCATACCCAGTTGGATGGATCCGAGGTCAGAAGATGAATTTGGTAAATTCCTCGAAGACTCCAACAGCTCTCTCAAAAGAGCTGCTGCTGGTGGTAATAGGGTTGGACCCTCAGCTTTATTAGAGGAATTATTCTCTAAATTGGGTTTTAAAGTGTCAGCTGAGGCCATTCTAATAATAATACTATCACTGTGAAAACCTGAGGATTAAGACAGGTGAATAATTTATTTACACAAACGCGCGCGCATATCTTTTGCGCGTATTTTGTTTTTTGGGTCGATGCACCTAAAATTGTGAAGTTCAATGATACATATTACCGCATGTTCGCGTAAATTATGGAACAGTATCTTGGTTAAAACTGAGGAGTGCTTTGTAACATGATGAAGCTTTATGCAATTGGCCCTTAGCTTTGGTTCCATCATAGCCAAAAGCAACGGGAACTGTTAAGGGATCTGTATCCCAGTTCTGTCTATAGTTTGGAATAAGTTAGTAACAGGAGAATGTGTCAATATTGGCCGGTTAGGAACAAAGTGATTCATCCTACTCTTTATTGCACAACGAGTCCCAAATTTGAGAGGGGCCTTATTCTAGTACACTCATTGCGACACGATAAGAGATAATTGGTCGTAGTATCAAGTATACAATATTTCTCGGAAAGCTGCGTGAAAATTGTCAATTGCGGATTTCGGTTATGTGGGGGTTTTAAACTGCGGAGTTCTGACCGGTTGCCGCTCACGCTTATCAATGTCACATCATGTTATATGCTACCTCGTTCGGTAAATTTGACTTACTTATTCAATTATTCCTGGGGGTAGACGTTGTATTTCTGGCAATTCCAGCTGTGTAATTCTAAATTCGTCTTTTTCTCCCTATGGCACATCCCTCGGCATTGGATTCATTCGGAAAAACATTGAATTCGTTGTAAGCTATATATCGGCTCTGCAGATCAAGTCGATATTTAGCCTGCAACTTGTTGCATTACCTTACAACTGAGGAGAATGCAGCTGTAACCCTGATCCGAGAGCAGATCGTTCAATTGCCGGCTCCTATAAGAGGCCTCTGTTTCCACTACTAATAACTCCCCTGCCATCCGAAATGAAGCTATTTGGACTCCTATTCAGTTCGTTCTGTGGGTTGGCGTACTCACGTCTTGTTGGTATGCCCACTTTACCTTTTGACCAAGAAGATGGGACGTACAATCTTGAAGATATCAATGTTATCGCCGTTGATAAGAGGTTCACACATAGTGTAGACAATAATGGATATACAGAAATTCCTCCAACTTTAATGGAATTCGCTCATACTTTCAGCACAGATTTGTTGGATCAAGTAAGGAAACACAAGATCCCAGTGATTGAAGCTGCATCTGCACCCAAGAATTCCATCTTTTTGACAATTAACGAAAAAGAAGAATACAAAACCGAGGCTGGTTTTGATACTTCGGAGGGTTATAAACTGACTGTTTCAGAACATGGTGTCGAGATCGAGGGAAAAAGCCCTCTGGGTGCCTGGTGGGGGACTAGAACTGTCTTGCAACAAGGGATCCTTGGAGAAAACAAGTTAAAGCATGGTTCCGGTAAAGATGCTCCTGGCTGGAAAGAACGTGGTGTCATGTTAGATGCAGGACGACACTATTATCCTCCAGATTTCTTAATAGAAATGTGTTCCTACTTGTCCTATTTCAAACAGAATATTTTTCAACTACATCTGAGTGATAATTTGGTTCCGAATATGGAAGTTTATAACAGAGAAACAATGAAGGAATTATATTCGGCTTTTAGATTGAATTCTGATAATCCAAAGCTTGATGGGCTTGTTGAATGGAAAAATGAATCTTACACTAGGGATCAATTTGAAGAGATCCAGCAAAAGTGTGCACAAAGAGGTGTTACAATTCTCCCAGAAATTGAATCTCCAGCCCACGCACTGGCCATTGGAAAATGGAAACCTGAAGTAACTTTGGATAATGATCTGAGCATGTTGAATGTCACAGCTCCCCAAACTATCCCCACTATGAAGACAATCTGGGACACGTTTTTGCCGTGGTTTCATTCCAAGATTGTTTCGATCGGGGCAGACGAATATCAGAAAGGACTTGAAAATGACTATTCTTACTTTGTTAATGTTCTCAGTAGCTATATTGCTGAAATTGCAGAAACGCCAAAAGAGGTTCGAATCTGGGGTACGGTTCCATTCAATAAGTCTGAAGATGCCATCAATGTCAATAAAAATGTCTCAATCCAACATTGGGAACTGTTCGAAGACAATGCTTATTTTGATTTTATCAAAAATGGATATAATGTTATGAACTCGGACGATTCTGTGTACATCGTCAATAAATGGTCGGGATCTTACAAGCAGCACATTGATATAAACCATATTTTCCATGGAGATCCTAAAGACAACCAAAGCGCATTTTATCCAAATATCTTCGATAGTAAAAATGCGACCAATAACCCACCGAGGAACAATAAGAGGATTCTGGGAGAAATTGCACCATTATGGAACGACTTCGGTCCTAATTCTACGACATATAACGAAGCATACTGGTCATGGAGAGATGGGATTCCACCTCTCGGAGATAAGCAATGGGGAGGTGATCTTACCATGGAAGAGTATGATGAAATTTTTGAAAGATTACAAGCAGCTGTTCCGGCCCAAAATCTTGACCGTAGGGTGAAATCCAAAGGAGACACTATTCTGAAATATGACTTCTCAAAGTCTAATGGCAAGAGAGTTCCAGATACATCTGGAAACAATTATGATGGTGAAATTCATAATGCCAAGCTGCAACACGAAGCACTTGTGTTTAATGGGGATGGCTATTTGAAAACTCCACTTTCTAGTAAGGGTAGAAATTATACTCTTTCTTTTGATGTGATGCCTACAGCTGATTCACCTGGTACATTGTTTAGTGGAAAAGATTCAGTTCTTATGAATGGAAATGGTACTAGTACAAACGTTACTATGATCCAGGGCGGCAACGCGTTTCCATTGAATTATACCCTTCCTGTTGATAAGTGGACCCGTGTGAAACTTATTGGAAGAGGCAATGCTACCTTCTTCTCAGTGGACAATAAGCCGGAAATGGAATTTCTTACTGTATTGGGGGTGGCTGGTAATTCATTCGTCTGGGCCCCAATGGCCTTCGAAGCCCCATTGGAAACGATCGGAGAGGGCTTCAAGGGGGAAATTAAGCATATCGAGCTCAGAGGAAGTGCATAATGACTGTCGGTTAGTTTAAAATTACATAGACTGATACTTGTCTTATAAATATAGAACAGAAATCAAATACAGGATGGAAGAATTATAACTTCTTTGTTCTGAAAAAAGAACTGGTGGATTTCAAAGTTTCAGGGAAACTACCTTGCCAGCTATCACAATCCGGCAGTCTCCGTCGTATCCATGCTGGTAATTTCTTTTGAATCCTTGCAGTGTTATACCTTTGGTCCAGCAAAATAATAGCGGAGTAATCACCAATATGACGTATTGCTCGGCCAATACTCTGGTTAACAGCTCGTAAACAGAGATTCTCATAGAATTCCCGCGCAGCTTCCAATGAATCTTCTTTTGTACCACCCTTAGCAATGACCTGCTTTTGAATAAAATCTCGTTTCGCCACCATTTCCGCTGACATCAAATTGGGGAAGGGTAATCCTACCATTACAATCCCTCTTGCCATGTTATCAGAAAAATTTATACCTTCTGACATTTTCCCACCAACCACCGAAAAAAGCATTGCCCCTGACTTTTCTTTGGATATACACGCCGTATAATCGTGTAGAACAGCTTCTACTTCTGAGGACGACCTTGGTTCTTGAAATATTGTTTTTTTACCACTCATTCGCTCCCACTGGCCATTCTTCCTCCAGAATGCTTCCAATTGGTTCAGGTACTGGTAGCTTGGAAAGAACACGACAAGACCTGATGGGATAATGACAGACAGATTGATAATTGTCTTACCAAGCTCGTCCATCATTTTTTCTGAGTTTCTTTGTGCAAATGTGAATAGGAATTTTTCTTTGGTTGGCCCAGATACAAGGGGTGAAACGGAGAGATTCTCATCTGGAATCACATGGTTGCAACTGAAAAGTTTTATGCTAGGTTCATCCACATAAGGGAAAAGATAATTGATATAATCGCTTGTTGGTTCCATTGTTCCACCTGCCAAAATTACGCAGCGGGCATCCTGAATGATTTCTCTGAAATGCTCACTGGGGTCCAACAGTAGATACTGCAATTGAAGTTGTTTACTATCAGTTCTGGCATAGAACACTTTGCCTTCAGAAGATGGATTGGACATGGCCAAAAGAAAAGATATCACTGTGGATAGTGCTAGTTGGTTACCAGAATTCATAGTATTTTTATCCTCGTTTAGTGTTTCCAAGTAAGATTCAATTTTGAAAGCCAATTTCGACTTTTCCAAATATTTTTCAAGTTTGTACACATTCACCGAATCAGCAGTTCCGGCTAATATTGAATTTTGATCAACCTCTGTTCCAGGAGACGTTGCTTTTGGTGGCAGGGCAGACGAATTGATCATAAAGTTCTCCAATGCAGTTACAACTTTAATCAATTGTGCAAGGTATATTTTATTGGCACCATTTAGCCTTTTTTGAAATTTGGAAGAGTATATTTCAAGCCCCTTTTTGGCCCTGGTAACATGAGAGAGAGAGACAGAATGGGAATATAGCGAGGACATTGTTTCTAGGATATTATGTGCCTCGTCTACAATTACCACAGAGTCCTTGAGGTCAATATTAAGCGCTTTTCTCGAAGATCTTTGCAATAGCAATTGATAAGGCAATGATACAATCTCTGCTGAAGGGACTGCTTTTCTGGATTCATAATAGGGGCAAACTTGCATTTGCTTCCCGAGGGAGGCCAAATCTTCAATGTCCCTAATCTGGGAGAATGCATGGTTACGAAAATCCACGGATTTCGAACGATCAGTCAGCTTATTATCATTCAACAGGAACTGACAACGAGTCGATTCCTTTTTCTGCATATCAATGCATGCGTCATTCTGTTGCGAGGCATCCTTCAGATGTGAGACTTTTGGATGTATGCAAAGATGTTTTCTGGAAGATAGAGAGATTTCTTTTATTGATTCAGTTTCATCTTCAACCTCAGTAGGAATTGCTGGCGGGAACGAGGTGAGCCGCAATTGTCCAATATATTGACTCAACTGAGAATGCGTTCGAGAGGTGAAATAAATTTTGGTTTTAGATACGGGCGTATCATCATCATCCTCATCCTGTCGTGTAGCTTTGGAATTGTTCAATTCAGGGTCTTCTCCTAACCGCTTTAAGAGCTTGACGACTTCAGAAGACAACCCTGTATCGTTTTTTGTCTTTGATTCATCTGAATCGCTTACATAATCATCGACCAAATAGTTTTCATCTTCCGTGTTGCTCTCATTCTCGTATCTTCTTTGTTTCCGTTTGGGGTTTCCCTCAGGGGCAATATTCTGCTGGAGCTTGGCCATATAGGTTTCCCTCTCCTCAATTTGTCGGATTTCCTTTAACTTTTCCTCAAATTCTCGAATCCGATCGATGTACTCCCTGTTTTTCATTTCTTTAGCCTGTTCCCGTACCCATTGTGGGGCATTGGCATTTTCTTCGTCCTCTTCATAATCATCTCCGCGCAGCGATTTTCGTTTATGATCTCGGAGCCAGGTCATACTCGCACATATTAAGGACAGCGTTTTCCCCTGAACGCAGGATTACGTCAGAATAAAATCACAGTTTACATAATGATAATTGAAAACTTACGGTGCCTTTTAAGATTAATGTTAGTATTCTGCCTACACCGCATTCATAATCTTTTTCCAACTTACCTGTGGGGCTCTCGAAGACGCCAACTTTGGAATTTTCCAACGCGTCATAGAGCGCTTCCATGAATTGAATTTGTATATCATAAGGTTTGTAGGGATGACCAAAGGTCATTTCTCTCCGCTTTTTAGTATTCGTGCCGTACAGAGCCTATCTGCCGTGAAATTGTGCGTTAAATTTTTGGGTTAGGAAGTGAGCTTTGACGATCATCATGATGAATTTAATATTTTAAGGCTTCGCGCAGCGAGCAGCTGTACCCACCCACACATTAACAAAAGCGCCAGACGGATCGTATTGTTTTAATCTCCTAACATAGAATAGATAGTTTTTTCGGGGGGAATTGAATCAATATGCCTTCTCCGATCTTTATATCTCGTCCGCCTGCCGGGTTCTCGGTTCTGGCTGTTATCAGAGGAATGCAATTGACGATCCTCGGAGGTTATAGAGCACTGAAGAACCCGGACTTGGCTAAGAGCAAATATTATCGACAAGCAATGAAGGCACTTGTTCTCTCATTACTCGTGCAAATGATCATTTGGACTCCTATCCTCGTTGCTAAAGTTGTCCTTAAGATTGCGGGGTCTATCAGAGGAAGCCGAGGATCCGAGAACATCGACTCTTTACTAGCCAATTTGAAATTTTGGCAAAACATTCTGAACATTGGTCCGCTAGTCATCTCTGGCATGCGATATTTCAGTGGGAAGGAAATGGACGATCTTTTCATGACTTCTCTGAAATTCGTGGATAAAGTTTACAAAAAAAAGCATCCAGAGTCTGACCGCGAGTACTATAGCTCATTGAAAAGATATGAAGTGGAACGAGCGGCCCCAAAGACCATTCCAGCCTCTTATAAAGCTGACGCTTCAAACGACAAGTTTGAACAATACATGAGAAAATATGCAATGAGGGCGGGAACCACAATTGCTGTCTATCTTTTATCAGGTGTTCCGCTTATTGGTAGACTGGTTCTGCCGTTCATGTCCTTTTACTCATTCAATCAGGTTGTTGGAACTCCTGCAGCAGCAGCAGTGTTTGGGGTCGGAATGTTTGCTCCACGTCGTTGGATGATGCTCTTTTTGTCCGCTTTCTGGGGTGGTAGAAGTTTGTCAAGAGAATTGCTGAACCCCTACTTTAAAAGAATTCCTTTTTCTCGGGCTGAAAAGGATAAATGGTATTTCGCCAGAGAAGGAATCATGTTTGGATTTGGTGCCGGGTTTTACCTTTTACTCAGAATTCCATTTGTCGGAGTATTGGTATACGGGTTTGCTGAAGCTAGCTCGGCCTACCTTATAACTAAGGTGTCTGATCCTCCGCCTCCTCCAGCTAAATTGGCCACATGGACTGAAGGCCAGACTGTGTGGACATCTGACACAAACCTCATCTCTGGTACCGGTTTGCAAAATGACGGGTTTTAGGCATAGCCGTTGAATCTCTCAATGGAACGGTCTTCTACAAAACTTGGCTTAACCTATATGTCTGGAGGTAGCCCTTCTGCAAATGTATGTAGTTAAAGGATTGCCGGATGTACTGCCAAACTTTCAATAAAAATCACTCGTACACAAGCAAAGAAACATAAATATTCTAATAACTGGAATTATTTGAAAAGAAGATTAACTACAGGGGTGCGTGAAACAGTTCTAACCAGTAATCGTACTGGCCGATAGGATAATGAAGCATGCATCCACATCAATATCAGCAGTGGATGTAAATACGCAATGGCTGTCTAATGACCAGGGTCCTTACGAGTTATTCTCATTGTAGATGATTTGCGGAACTTAATTGACAATATTAACAATCCGTCTAGAAATATGTATCCGATTAGACTTCACATTACACCTCTAGGAAATTATCAATGAAAACCCGGGTATTTAACATTCTATGCGAACCTTTCGTCCCTTGATAGCATACAATTAGCGATCAATCAATATCCATCAACATTTATACAAGTTAGCCTACTCAATATCTACTATATCATTCCATCCAATCCAAGATTAATTCCATCGAATACTCTAATTCGTCTTTCGCCAGCTTCACCGCACGTGCCATTGATAGCTTGTGGGTAAACGCGCTGCGCCTCTGATTTTCATCCCTCGAAATCCTGAGTTTCGCCCTAAATGAAGTCCAAAGGCACTTTAAACCTGTAAAATGAGCTTGTCAATGCGAAAATTGCCTACTTCAAATCATGGTTGATCAATTGAGTGGTCGCTGAACGAGAAATCAAAAATCAATCCATTTTTACTTTGCAGTGTGTGAATTGTCTCATGTCTAGAATTCTGTGCGGCTCAATTTTCTCAGGGTTTTTTTTTTTTTTTTTTTTTTTTTTT
>PPJG02000018.1:0-34446 GCA_003705695.2 Blastobotrys serpentis | reverse complement strand
ACGTGTAGGAGGCGGAGGAGGAGGAGCCACAAATGATTCGTCGAGCAACCTCAACTCGCCATCTCGAGGATCCAGCGACGGCGGAGCTCGAGGTGAGGCCTTTTATGATGAAAAGGGTAAACGAATTGCGTACGACCCGGATGATATTAACAGCAGTGCGGAGGAAACGCAGCATCCTAGATTAACATTGATGGAGGAAGTGCTTCTATTGGGCCTGAAGGATTCTCAAGGATATCTGTCTTTTTGGAATGACAACATCTCATTCGTCCTTCGTGGTTGCATTTTGATGGAATTAGCATTTCGCGGGAAAATCTGTGTGACCAATGATCCGGCAAGACGAAGACTGCCTGTGTGTGACCGTGTGGTTGAGGTGATAAATGATAAAATCACGGGTGAAGCTCTCTTGGATGAGACGATTAAAATCATGAAAGTAAGTGAACCGCTCTCGATTAGCACCTGGATTGATTATCTCTCAGGTGAAACTTGGAACCTATCAAAAATATCATATCAGTTGAAACAGGTTCGGGAACGGTTGGCCAAGGGCCTAGTCGATAAGGGGGTCCTAAGAACTGAAAAACGTAACTTCTTCTTGTTCGATATGGCCACCCATCCAGTGGCAGACACGCAAGCAAAGGAGGAGATCAAACGAAGAGTAATCACTATGCTCACCGCCAGAACCATTCAATTGCATGACTCTCCAAACTTTCCTGCAGGTATCCCATTCCGTCATCTTCGTTCTGTCGCCCTGGTGTCCGCTGCCTATGCAGCCGTCGTTCTCGACAATGTCTGTGCCAACCTTTCGTATGGCGCCCGCGATCAGGCATATAGTAGAGCTGATGAATTTTTGTCTGAATTCTCTGAATGGCCTTTTGTACCTCAGTCAGCGGGAGTCGGAGATGCTGGGGCCAATTTATCAGAAGAAATTGCATCTGAAATGGGCGACTCTCACGGCCTAAGTGGGCATGAAAAAGAATTACAAATGGAAGTTGTTGCTGGTGTTATAAATGTGTATGGAAAGATGGAGTCAATTCTATGATTTTTGTTTTTCATATTTTTTTATTTAATTTAATTTCTATAGACAGTAGTAAGTGATGAAATGTATAGCATAGCAGCTAGCAGCGGCGCACAATGAAAATAAAAAATGTCGGATAAAAGAATATATATAATATATTTGTCGGAGAGATGAATTACCAGCGCTAATTGGCTGGTATGGTTGGCTGGCGTACTAACGCATCTACATATTCGTCGGCTAAATCCTCCCTCACATACACCAAGAAGTAAGGGGTAGCAGTGTTCTCTTCAGAATCATCAAAAACTTCGCTATACGGAACTTCAGTCACGTATTCATCGTTATATTTCCTGAACACGCCGTTCTTATGGTCATTGATGTAAATCCAATAATGACCAAAGGTAGCTTGTCCTCGATGAACAAAGACAGAATGGATTCGGTATCCGTGTACCTTCATGTCCTGAAATTGATTCTTGATATTATTTTCCAAATCATTCATTTTAGTTTGAAGCTCTTCAGTTTCAGAACTGAGTTTCTCTATCTGTTCGTTAAGCGTTTCAAGAGTCTCTGCAGATACCGCAAAGTCTGGGTCGCTCTTGGATGAATGGACGAACCAATCTTTTGTGGCGATTAGAGTATCTTTGATGGTCATTCCATTCGATTGGCGAGTGGTTAGTCGATTTAATCTACTCTTCACGTCATTGAGCTCCACCTTCCATGCCCACACTTGTCTTCTCTTGGAGATAATCTCGGGATCGGATGTGTCAAGATAGCGATCCATGTACATGACTTCATCAAATTTCAACAATGCTAAAGATTTGAAGGGTCGGAAGTTCACTCTATCAAATTGCACTCTCTGCACTTGGATTTGGAGCACCGGCGGCAGTTTGGAGATTGTAACAGTTCGACGGGTCTTCCCACTTTCCAAATTGACAATGTCCTCGCCAAAATAAGAATCCAAGGCATCATGCAAGTCCCTCGGCCCTTCTGCCACATCTACTAAAAGACTTGAAAAGCGCTCAGTTTTCTCTCTACGGTTGCTTCCATCCTCTGCTGACTCGAGAGTTTGTTTGTTTTTGCCGTAGAAAAGTTCCTTCACAATATCGACCTGTTCGCCATCTTCTTCATATCCTTTAGGTTTGAACGCCGCCTCTATTTGGAAAAGTACATTTTCGATGCATTCAGTCACATCCTGTTGACGTCCGAAGAGTGCAGAGTCTATTCTTCTCCTTTGCTCTTCCTGATCTACAGGAGGGTGCGCTGCTGGAATGATAGTGCCATCCTGAGCCTTTTCATCAATTTCGCTAACAGGTGTTTCCTTCACAATAGTTCCGTCTTGGCCTTCCTCAGTCGGTATTTCACCGTCCAGAACTATTGGTTCTGGTTCCGGTTCTTGTTCTGGCTCTGTCATTTCAACGTCTTTCTCATTTGGAGGCAAATTTTCTTTATCACTCTCATCAACGTCGATCAGCATTGGCGAGCTCTCCGGTCTTGGAGGTACCGGAGGTGGTGCGTTGGCCTCCTCCTTAGTAATTATCTCTAGCTCTGATTCATCAGTCGGTGGAACCAATGCTAAATATGCAAGATCCTTTTTGGGAGATACCCATTTCTCGTTGGTATAGATCAGTTCATTAAATAATTCAGAAAGATAGGCGATGACTAAATTGTTAGCTGGTTCATCAGATTAAAAAAAAAAAAAAAATTCACAAGCAAAAGCTTACATTCTTGAGATCGCTTCACTTCCCATGCAGGAACGAATCGTCCACCAACTTTTTTATTTTTGAGATGCTCCGAATCGGTGTCCTCTCTCTCTTCAGACTCCTTATATGTCAACACTGCATCACGGATAGGGGAAAGAGTGAAGTAATATTGTAACAATGAATTGAGATAGCATGTGTTGCCAATATTGTTCAAGCCGACAGGCCAAATCTTTCCGCCTTCAGCGGCTGCAGCTGCCTCCGTGGAACCAGTTTCGAGATACGTAGAAATTACAACACTCTCCTGTTGTTGACCAATCGTTCTTAATGCTTGACGCAAAGTAAGTATTTGGTCAGGGGAGTCGTTCATGCGAATTTCAAAAGTTGTGATGATGGAGTGCACGTCCATTGACCGATCAACTCCAATCAATTCATAAGCACTATCTAATGGGAGTTCCGGTAGAGTACCAAAGCATAATGATTCGTAATAATTTAATAACGGAGAGCTTTTTCGAGCTTCGGCAATTCGGAGCAGAGCAACCTTTGCCAAATCATCATTTCCTTCTCCCAGTTCGTTGGACTTCAGGTCAAATGAAACCTTAATGGTGTCATCATCAGCTTCCGCAGTTGCATTGAGGAAAGAATAGGCGTCATTCAAATCCATTGATTCCATGGAAAGGAAATTTTTTAACTTGTCACTTTTCCTTGCGTCGGCAATGATCTTAAGACTCTTCGACAACTTATTCTTGGACGACGGCTGGTACTTCACTGCATCTTTGAAACTATCTATCAGCAAATCCTCATCCAGGTATTCTTGGGAGCTACTGTCGATTCCAAACTGGGAGTAGGCATCGTTGACCTCTGATAATGGTACAACTCCCAAAGAGAGGAGCTCCATAACCTTGATTTGAAGACCCTCACTATTTCTAGATTGTGCAATGTTTTTCAAGGCTTCCATATAATGATAGGTATTCTGCGGGTCATTATTAGATTGGGTTTGGAAACATTCTACAATCAAATCGTCAGAAAAATATTCACATGCCCCTAATGTCACATATTGGCTGTACTCCTGATCAGAAAGAACAGGGGCAATGGCACCAATGGAATTGGCACTTGCATGATGATTGCTTCGTAACGAGGACTTCAAAAATGGGATGGCATTTTCTAATGGGATTTCGAAGGTATGCTGTTTCAGATGTTTCTGGGATTGATGTGCTAAAACTGCCACTTCTAATAGTTGCCGAGTCATTTTCCGACGAATAGATAACGATTCTTGTGAATTGTCGTGAAGATATGGAGGGGTGAAGCAATTGCGATCGTCGTCTCTTTTAAATCCCACTTTAGGGAGTATGCTGGGGTCCAAAGAAATATTGAGGGTAGGGTTATCAATCATTATTTCTTTAGGTTCTTTTGAAATCAGCGGTTGGCGAATTATTTTGAACAAAGTATTATAACAATTAACAGGCTGAGGACAGCTGGCAGACGGTTTAAGTTCCTTGAACTTGTCGAACCTTTCCCTAATTGCCGAATCCTCAAATTGCTTAAGATCTTCTTCGGAGAATTCATAACCAGAAATTACAATATTCAAAGAAGTGGAGGTATTCCCAGAAAAGAATGAGTACTGTTCATGGCGCTTGGAGGGATCCACCTGGGAATCTATAAGATGGAAATCATGCAATGCATGTCGATTTTTGGAAGAAACCGTAACTTCAACATGATATCTCAAATTTGCAAATATAAAATGGTATCGAGTAGTATTCGAATCTAAAATTTCCACAATGGGCAGCTCAGGGTTGTCAATATAAACAAGCGAGTTGAATGACCTTGCTGAGCATGAGGAGGCGGCTCGTAACGGGGTTAAGGCCAAAAACCCAGTACCCGGAACCAGTCGTAGGAGGTCATCAACAATTCTTGACCAAGTTTTACCCGCTAGTTGTGAGGAGGCATTGGACATGTTATTCGTACACATTGGGCGGGGGACTGATAGTGTGGTCCTTTAATACTGGCGGTGTTTAGGTTGGGATTTTTGTGTTCGGTTGGGAAGTTAACGAACTTTGCCTCAAGGATAAAGATTTTGAAAAATCAAATACTTCGAGAACATGTCCGAGACGAGCTCGAGCTCCAGTGGAGGTGAGAATGCCTTGAAAGGTATAGCTTCGGATGAGATTGTATCCACCCCAACGTCCTCGCCATCGTCGTCTTTTTTTTCACAAATTATGGAATCAAACCCATACTTCACGGCAGGTTTTGGTCTTATGGGACTCGGTGCTGGATTAGCCATTGCCAGACAGGGTGCGATGAAGGCAGGTTCCTTTTTATATCGTCAAATGTTAGTAGATTTGGAAATACAGTCCAAGGACAAATCATATGCGTGGTTCTTGGAATGGATGGCACAATACCCAAAGAGATCAAGCCGACATTTGAGTGTTCAAACGTCGTTTAAACAACACGACAATGGCAGTGTGACTACCAAGTTTGATTTAGTCCCTGGTCCGGGGAAGCATTTAGTTCGATACAAGGGGGCTTTCATGATGATTAACAGAGAAAGATCGGGGAGAATGATGGATGTTAATACCGGGTCTCCAGTTGAAACCATCACCCTTACTACGTTATATAGAGATCGACATGTGTTTTCTCAATTACTTGGAGAGGCACAATCCAAAGCGTTGAGAAAGCAGGAAGGCAAGACGGTCATCTACACTAGTTTTGGTCCGGAATGGAGACCGTTTGGACAACCAAGAAGAAAGCGAACACTTGAATCTGTGGTTCTCGCCGAAGGGGTCAAAGAAGACCTTGTGAAGGACATTAAGGACTTTTTGGGTACTGCCAATTGGTATTATGATCGGGGGATTCCATATAGACGAGGCTACTTATTATATGGTCCGCCAGGAAGCGGTAAATCTAGTTTGATTCAGGCATTGGCCGGGGATTTAGACTACAACATTTGCATTTTGAATCTAGCCGAGAAGACGCTTACGGATGATAGACTGAACCATCTGATGAACCATGTTCCGGATAGAAGCATTCTTCTCCTGGAAGATATCGATTCTGCGTTCAATCAGCGTAAGCAATCTGATGATCAAGGATATCTCTCAGGGGTCACTTTTTCAGGATTATTGAACGCGCTGGATGGTGTGGCATCTGCAGATGAACGCTTGATTTTCATGACTACAAATCATCCGGAACAACTAGATCCGGCGCTCATTCGACCTGGAAGAGTTGATTATAAGCAATGCATTGACACTGCCACAGAAAGTCAAGTGCGTGACCTCTTTGTTAGGTTCTACGGCCCAGAAGCGCGAAATGAATGTGATGAGTTTGTCTCTAAACTCATTGCCCTGAATCAGCCCGTCAGCACTGCCCAGCTCCAGGGACTGTTTGTCACTCACAAGAATGATCCGCGGGCGGCTGTGAAGGCGCTTGAGCACGCCTAGTTGTAAATATCATCATCAACCCACACCAAAAAAAAAATAATAATCTACTTTCAAAACAACGGAACTGTCTTGAAGTAGAATGTATATACTAGTTAGAGAGTAACGATAATAATAACAACGGAAAAGTTAAAATCCATCGGACCTCTTTGTAGCTTTTTATTTTCTTTCTTTCTTTCTTTCTTTCTTTCTTTCTTTCTTTCTTTCCTTCTTTCTTTCTCTTTTTTCTCCCTCTGAAGAATATGAAAACTGTAGCTCTGCAATGCATAATAAACAGCATTCATCCACGGAATTGCTTTAACGTAGTCTGTAAAAAGTTAGAATAACGACAATGTAATGGAATAACCCAGTGTCCGCTTTCAACTCACTTCAGTGGCCCTCTCAACCCACCGCCTCCGCAAAACATTTTTTTCTTCGCCCATCTCAGACGCATTCTTTATCAATCTAAACATATAATTATAAGTTAGTGGCGATGATAACCGAATGTTCCTTCCGCGTCTCATACCTTTCCAGAAATAGAACGTAATTGAGATATATCTGTGTTTTGTTAGAATACAGGGCTACACACAATTATCCAACATTTCCCACTCACAAGGACATCTGCGTCTCCCTTAATATTCTTTCCGTGGGCTTTGATGGCGCCTCTCAGTCTCGAACGCGGATAGATCTTGCCCATATTTTGATTCGTTTTCGCGTCTTGTCACTATATATAATAATGCGATGTTTTATAGTGTCGGAGTTGTTGATGCGTGCCGCCGACAAATATTTTTTTGTTTCTTGAATTTTGTCGGGGTAACCACATCAACGTCATCTGCGGTGAGACCAACTTGCATATCCTGCGCTATTTTGTGGACCTTTATATAAAACACATATCTCCTTGGAAGAACTTGTTATACCCCGATTCCTGCATCTTCACTTGTCATGAGAGGCATCTTGAGACGGAGGCGGATCCGGCGCAAGCGAAAGCCGTCAGTGGAAGGACTGGATGAACTTTATTTAAGGGTTGGGGTGTTGAAGGTAAGAAATAGGAGCAGCCTTAACTAAGGAGACAACTAACCCCTTTTTTTTTCTCCATTCATCAGTCAAGAGGTTTAGTCGGTGGTAGTAACGAACTAAAAGTTACAAGTCCTGTAAGTGTTTTGAGTCAATTATCAGAGCTGAAGCTAATCTCTTCTTTGTCAGTACGTGGTGGTTAGGGCCAATCATTATCGCTATTCCACATCGACTTGCAAGCCGACCCACGAAGAACAGAGTGAATGGAATACCGAGTTTAGTATTCCATTGGCACGGGCGGATCCTCATCGCGGGGTTTCGCTGATCGTGTGGGACCGTGACAGATTGAAGAAGACGTACATCGGTGAAGTTGTCCTGGCGTGGGATGAAATCAATTTTTCTGAAAAAGTGAGTCTTTTGTATTTGTGTTTTGTTTGTTTTTGTTGTACGTGTGATTTTGGATTATTAACTAGACTAGTGGGTTCCTATTCATTCGCTGAAAAATAAGAGCCAAACTGGTGAATTGTTGCTACGGATTCTTGTCGAATCCAAATCCGAAGCCACCTCGGCGAATGATGTTTGGACAAACTTTCTGTCCACAGTTCCTGGCTCCGGTGGATGCACGAGGATCCATACTGCCGATGCTCAATCGTTCTCCGGAGAAGAGGAGGAAGAAGAAGAACTGGATCTGGATGAGGAGGACGACGAAGACGAAGAATACGACAACGAATCCATTTTTGATGACGACGAATTCGAGACGCCTAAAAAGAAAAAGGATATCTTTGAAGGTGTTCCGGGCCATCTACAGCTGTCGGCTGAAGAGGATGAAGAAGCTGACTACGATAAATACACTTCCGATGAGTCCCCACCAAGTATTGGTGAAGAACTTCCTCCGGAAGTTCCGGGCATTCATGTCAGTCCTGCAAAAAGTCCAGAATCGCTAAAAAAGAAAAAACGAAGCAAATTCAAGAGAAGCAGGAAAAAGACCAAGAGGCATTATGAATTCAATGCGAATTCTAATGTTCTTGGTGTAGCTTTCCTCGAAATTCACAAAGTGGAGGACTTGCCGCCGGAAAGAAATGTTACCAGAACAGGATTCGACATGGACCCCTTTGTTGTTGTCTCCTTTGGCAAGAAAACCTTCAGAACACCATGGAAAAGGCATACATTGAACCCAGTTTTCAATGAAAAATTACTTTTCCCAATCCACAAGAACGAACAAACATATTCCATCAATTTCACAGTCATGGATAAAGATCGTTTTTCCCTGAACGATTTTGTGGCAGATGTGGATTTAGACATCAGCGAATTGCTGCAAACTGCACCCTCCCCAGATCCAGAAACTGGGTTATTTAAACAAGAGTCCCTTGTATCCGCTCCCATGGTTCCAGAGAATACACCTTCAAAGTTCAAGTTTCGAAGAAAAACAAAATCCTCAAAGTCAAATGGCGGGACATCAACCCCAATCTCTATAAGGTCTCAACTGAACAGCGGCATAGAATCTGGTTATTCTTCCTCTGTGGATTTGTTGGATGAATCCGCTGTGATAATAGATGACTCGAATGGGGCCCCCCAATCAGTGGTAGCCGATTCAGAACTTAAGCTTTTCCAGCTCGGGTTGACCCTAAACAAAGCCTCAAAGTACGAAGCTAAGCACAACCCCCAAATCCACATCAGAGGTCGATTTCTCCCATATGAGGCTCTTCGGCAACACTTTTGGAGAGGTCTAATTCGTCTCTACGATATTGATGACACCAACACTATTAGCACAATCGAATTATCCGCCCTGCTCGACTCGTTGGGATCAACACTATCTACCGAAACCAGACGAGGGTTTTTCCATCGGTTCAACAAATCCGTAGAAGAGGAACTGTCAGTTGATGAGGTGGTCATTTGTCTTGAAGAACAAGTCTTAAGAGACTCCATGAGGGAAGAAAGACTCAAACAACAACAAATGAATGCTGGTACTGACACTGAGTCTATCTTAGAAACCGAGTCCGTTCTGGAAACTGACGATGCATCAATTGCTGAGTCAGAGATTAACCAACCGCCACTTGCAAAGTCGTATTCCAGTAATCACAGTTACTTTGACCCCTTTGAAACAAAGAAAGCCGGAAGAGGGGTTGAGCATGTTATTCAAATCAACACATGTCCCGTCTGCAATCAGCCTAGATTGAAAAAGCGTTCTGAATTGGACATTGTGACACATTTGGCTATCTGTGCCAGTCAAAACTGGGCGAAAGTGGATGCGCTGATAATGGATCGATTCGTAACCTCGAGTCATGCTAGAAAGCGATGGTATTCAAAGGTCGTATCTAAAGTATCATATGGGAACTATAAAGTTGGTGCGAATTCGGCAAACATTCTGGTGCAGGATAGAATGACTGGTTATGTTATGGAAGAAAAGATGAGTGCATATGTTCGACTGGGGATTCGTCTACTGTACAAGGGTATCAGGTCCTCTAAGAGGATGGAAACGAGGCGGATTAGAAATTTATTGCGATCTTTAAGCATTAAGCAGGGGCGGAAATATGACAGTCCCGGTTCTGTCCATTCCATTGTTCCCTTTATCAAATTTCACGGTCTCGACATGGATGAGGTCCGTGATCCAATTGAAAGTTTCAAGAGCTTCAATGAGTTTTTCTACCGAAAACTAAAACCAGGTGCCAGAAAATGTGATGCACCGGATCAGCCGAGAATTGTTGTCTCTCCTGCTGACAGCCGTACAACAATGTTCAACACGATTTCCAAGGCTACAGAAATTTGGATCAAGGGAAGAGAGTTTAGTCTCGCTAGATTATTTGGCGACGCCTATCCGGACATGGTTGAGAGGTTCACAGGAGGTTCTTTGGCCATTTTCCGTTTGGCGCCGCAGGATTACCACCGCTTCCACATCCCCGTTGATGGAATTCTCGGAAAGCCTAAAACTATTGAAGGTGAATACTATACTGTCAACCCTATGGCTATAAGATCTGCGTTAGATGTCTACGGAGAAAATGTTCGAGTACTTGTTCCAATCGAATCTGACGTTTTCGGGACAGTCATGGTTGTTTGTGTAGGAGCAATGATGGTTGGAAGTACTGTAATTACAGCTAAGGAAGGCCAACGGGTCGAAAGAACCGATGAACTCGGCTATTTCCAGTTTGGTGGTAGTACTTTGGTTGTATTATTCCAACCAAACAGAGTCCATTTTGACGGTGACCTGGTTGAAAATTCGGAATGTGCATTGGAAACGTTTGTGCGAGTCGGTATGTCCATTGGCCATGCTCCAGACGTTCCCGAATTTGATCGAAGTAGTTGGAAAAAGCAAATGGTGACAAAGGAGGAGAAAGAAAGAGCTGAAATTACAATTACAGGTGGTCTTATTACAGATGATGACATCAGTACCAAGTCATAATATAGCATATATTAAAAATTGTATTTGTACAAAAAGATATCCATTATAGATTAAGTGAATTTTAATTATCTCCGTTTTGAATATTATCGCGACGCGTCGTGGTGAAAGGTTTCACCAAACTGAACCACCATCACATTTTGGACCTCAAGTTTCTAACGCGTAAATGACGACTTCAGCGGATCCGAATCCTGTACCACATCCTGAGAACTTCCTAAGGGGTCCTGGGAAGGTGTATAGTGGAATTGATAGAGTGAACTCAAAATACAAGTCACCAGAACAAAACGACGAGTTCAAGCTGGACTATAGTAAGCGCAAATACGGTCAGCAATATGCGAGCATCTATTTTATGCGATTAGAAAAGCTTCGAGGAGAAGTCTACAAAGCGGGTAAAGAAGCTTGGGACGACAAAGAAGTAAGGAATTGATTTTTGACGAACCAATCGAATATATTGCGGGGTACTAATAAAACACAACTTTTAGTTTAACGGATTAAAAGCGCAACATTGTAGTAAAGTATTGAACGTCCAACAGGGGACACTTGTATGGCTTGTGGGGACTATTTATAAGGATATGAAATTCAAGCCAAATATCCTTGAAGATGTAGCTGCCAGTCATTATGGAGCTCCTCCTGTCCGGTACGATCACTACTATGACAAAGATACAGATCAGGTCTTGTTGGAAGATGAATCTGGTCGGGTTGAACTGTCCGGCGGAATTATTGACAAAGAAATACTAGTCACTGGAACTGTGATAGCTGTTCTCGGTACCGAGACGAGTAAAGGTGGTTTTGATGTTATTGATATTCGCTTACCGGAATATGCTCCTCAACTGATGAGGTCCAAGCCTGAACCAACACCCTCGCCACAACGATATCTGGCGTTGGTGTCCGGATTGATGATTGGCAGCGAAGACGAGGATAGTCGGAAATTGGATCTTCTGCAAGAATATCTATGTGGAGAATTAGGTGGGGAAGAGGATCAAAAGAATGCATCTCAAATTAGCATGTTATTAATAAGTGGTGATTCATTGACGGAGCAACAAGTGGAAAATCGAACAAATAGTAAGGCCTCATCGTTCAATCCTGGGCCCTTGCATAGGTTTGATAGCTTTGTTGGTGATACTGCATTATCATTACCAGTCTCCATAATGCCTGGGAAGATGGACCCTACGAATCTCTCAATGCCACAACAACCATTGAATTTTGGGTTGTTCAAGCAAGCTAAAAAGTTGCGAAACTCGTCATCTGTCAGCTGTGTTACTAACCCGTCTTGGTGGGAGGTTGATGGAGTTCGAGTTCTAGGGACTAGTGGGCAAACTATTGACGATATCGACAAATACATTGAGGTCGATGATCGTTTAGAAATGATGGATCGCACATTGAGATGGCGCCACTGTGCACCAACGTGTCCAGACACTCTGTGGGGATACCCGTTTGCAGATAGAGACCCATTTATTTTGACAGAAACTCCTCATATTTACTTCGTTGGAAACCAAGATCAATATAGCTCTCGTCTGATAACATCCAAAGATTCGAATGGGAGCAGCATCACAACGAGGCTGATATGTTTGCCTCGATTTAAGGATACCGGCTGTATTGTGCTCGTCGATTTGGAGAGCTTGGAGAGCAAAGTTGTACAAGTGTCGATATAAAATACATATATATATATATACAAGAAATTAATCTAACCATCGATAATTGAAACTGGGTAGTCCCCTTTGCGGTTGGCATTTTCGCCATAGGTAACATCAGCATTGTATCGAGCAAATTCTAAAGTTCGCTTTGCAGGGTCAACGGACAACCTGTCAAGCATTTTTGCAGAGATCTCAGGAATGAACGGTTGTAAAAGAATGCTGCAAACTCTAGCAACTTCGGCCGCACTCTTAATAATTGCGTCCGGTTCTTGTGTTGACTGTTTATACGTCCAAGGGGCACCCTCTTGCAAAAATCTATTAGCAGTGGAAATAACGTTCCAAATCTCACCGAGTGCTCTCGCCGTTTGGAATTCGTCCATATGGTTTTTCACCCGCTCGTACAATGTGTCAATGTCGCTCTCAAGCACTAATCTCAAGTCGGCAACTTCCTGAGGTAATTCTACGTCTGAGAGGTCAGCCTTCAAGGCCCTTGGGATGTTGAACTTGTGGCCACAGGTTCTCATAACCAAATTTCCATATTTGTTCACTAGTTCGGAATTGTGTCTTGCCAGTATTCTGGAATTGGAATACACCGTGTCGTGGTCAATATATCCGTCATTGGCCAGGAAAAACTTGACACTGTCAGGTCCGAACATTTCCATCGTATAGATTGGATCGATTACATTTCCAGATGACTTGGACATTTTGCTTCCATCAAGAGTCCAATGGGAATGAACCACCAGCTTCTTAGGAAGCGGCAACCCGGCAGCTAATAGGAAGGCAGGCCAGTATATTCCATGAAACCTGATGATATCCTTACCAAGAACCTGTACATCTGGCGGCCACGAACTGTTTTGGAACTCTTCACTTGACTTCCATGGGAATCCTGTAGAGGCAAGGTAATTGATCAGGGCGTCGAACCAAACATACATTACCTGGGTTTCGTCTCCAGGAACCTTAATTCCCCATGGATTTCTAGAATGTGGTCTGGAAATTGAAAGGTCATCTAGGCCCAATGAGATCTCACGTTCAACGTCTCGGCAACGAGATTGAGGTGCAATCCAATCCGGGTTCTCGCTTATAAATTTTTGCAATGGCCCTTGAAGCTTTGACAGGGCGAAGAAATAATTCTCTTCAGAAGTCCATTCCACAATCTTACCCGTCTCTTTAGATATCATTGCACCATCCTCCTCTCGCTTCATCACCTGATTCTCCGGATAGAATGTTTCGTCAGACACACAATACCATCCAGAGTGTTGACCCTTATAAATATATTTTTTCTCTTTCAAAATCCCCCACAGAGTCTTTGCTGCTTCCACATTGTCGGAATCGGTAGTTCTGATAAACCGGTTATGTGATATCCGAGCAGCCTGGGCCAATTCTTTAAACGATTGACAGGCCAAATCAACAAACTCTCTGGGATCCTTTCCAGCGCGCTGAGCGGCTTGATGAACCTTCAACCCGTGCTCATCGGTACCAGTGGTGAAGAAGGTTGGATGATTGTGTCTAGTGAAAGAATTCCATCGTGTTATAATATCAGTCAGAACCATTGAATGCAAATGGCCAATGTGTGGAGCAGCATTGACATAGAAAATCGGAGTTGTTGTGTAGAACGGCTTTTTGGGTTTGCAAACCTTTTCAGGAATGTAGCATGAGTATAGCCTTCGGCCAACCCACCTGCTACTAGCACTCTTGAGATTCATATCGTCGACGAGCCGTTGTCCAGTGGGAATGTCGGTGAAATTTCAATCAAGTCGTTGAGCCGCACCGGCCCGTGTGGAGTCGGAACCAACAGGCAATGAGCAGTAGTAATATGCCTTCCGGAAGGCTTCTTTTTTCTCCGAAAAGAAGCAAAAAAGGTAACTCCACTTCGTGGAGAATTGACAATGCCAATGAATCAAATATAGCTTCTAAGATACTCTACTTTTGGTGTTTGCACCCATTACCTACGAAGAGAATAGTCAGCTACCGCGGAATTGGAGCAGTCAGAATTAAATAATTTTAGTCGGATGGTTGGAGTCAGGAGGGACTAACATATAGTCCTTGTTTGTTTTCGGGTTGTCATTAAAATTCATATCATCATAAAGCTTTTTCAGCAAAGAGTGACATTATCGAGAAGATGCCATAAAACAATGCCAAGGGATAAGCAACCAAGACGCGCATCTCAGATAGTTGCAAATATGATACAAAGATTGCAGAAGATGAGTATGTGCACCAGAAAATGGTAAAGGCAGAAAATACGTAACCAAACGCATTATCCATGCTGACCAAGACACCAAGTGCACTTGTCGCCACTAAAGGCAACATGCAATATCCCAGGACACTGGCAGTTCTAATAAAGTCAATTGATCGTAAGGCCATAAGATTCAAAATGGCATATTGCGAAAGTGTTCCCACCAGAGCAATTCCATAGATATAACCGAAATGAACTTTTCCTGACAATAGCAAAAATGTGCCAAATAACAAGAAAAACAATATAGGGCCTGCCAGATCAGAATCGTCCATTATGTGTTGGTCGATTTGTCTAAATGGGTTCAGCACAGTCATCGTCTTTAACTTGATGTGGGAAAAATTCACCCCCAATTCTTCAAGTAACGGTGGTTCCCCTGGGTATCCGCTCGTGCCAAACGCCGCCAAAAAGCCTGTACTCAATCGTTCCTGAGTGCCATCGTATCCGTATGTCGCTCCACCAGCGCCAGTGGACGCCTGTGGAGTCATTGTCCCTCCAATTCCATCATACGCAGGTGTGCTGTATTGCGCAGGTAAGAACTGTAGGTTATTGTTGTATTGTGGATAATATGACATGGCGTCAAATATTGTCTGGCTTAGCTACCTCTCTGTGTGAAATTTGAATGATGTGGTAATAACTTTGTCTGTGTCCAAGTTCTGATGGTTGAGCGTGGTAGGTTACCCGGAACCCAAGACACAAGAACGCGTTCTAAAAACCTCCCCCGATATCTCGCGGTGTGAGAGTATAAAATAATCGTATCATCAATAGTAAGCCTAAATGTGAGTGAATTAAGTCAATTTCTCTATAGGAGACTTGTACCGAGAGGGATTTCCCATTAGACATTGTTCCAGTGGTTTATAGAACTGATTAGTTAACTTAAGCTTGGTTCTGACCAAAACTGATGAGACCTGCGAAAATCGGGATCGACAAAAGCGGGTGGAGCTCACATAGAGATGATGTTTTTCGAAGTAGCCTATGCCATATAAACTACATACTGTGTTCAAAGTAGCATTGGGAAATGTTGATCTGCACTTTCTGTGTCCAAAAAGTATTGACTGGTTCTGCATTATTTACGGAATTGGCTAGAGCTTGAAGCTCTCTTTATTCGAGCGGTTATTACACAGCTGATTGGGGGACTATTGGCTAAACCACCCAACTACGAGGGCAATTCAGACTAAATCTCTTTGTGAATTGTGCAGTGGTTAATTTAATCCATACTACATTAGTAACATGCTCTAGTTGATTATAATTGTATGAATTGTGTCAAGATTTGTACAACATCGATATCTGTCGACCTTATTGAAGTTGCACAACTTTTTTGAATCTGCAAGTTACCCGGAAACAATGGGATCTGTTGTAACTATCAGACACGCCATGCATATGTAAGGCTTTAACGGGGACGTAAATATTTCACAAATATACAAAAATGTCTCGAGTCAGTAGAGATGTCGAGATAAATATGATATGGACAATAATTACCTCCGAGAGTCTTACGGAGAGTGTATTGAAGTCAATTTTTTTTCAAAAAGTTAAAGAAGATTCTCAAGGAAAGCAGGATGTCACAGACCAAGATTTTGAACTGTTGATGGAAAAAATCAGTTCGATCGCCCCAGACGAATATAATTTCATATTAAAAAAAGAGAGGGATGAGCAAACCGGAGAATTTCAGTATACAAGAGTTAGCATCGCTTACTAAGTAAACAATACATCAAAAAATAATTTGAACTTGGCCTGTTTTTTGGGGAATTTGTGAATGCTTGGGTTTCCAATTAACAGTCTGCCATATTGGAAACAACCGGGATAGCAATAATATACAACCAGTCGAAATGGATCAGAAGGAAGTTTCTAACTGGTGCGGCTGCGGTTCCTAGGTCAGATTGCACGGCTACGAATCCATAAATTGCTAGGAATCAGGTTCCTTTTGGAAAGAAAAAAAAAAAAAAGCTCTATTGGGTCACAGTTGCGGTTCTTAGGAGACTTAAATGGTACCTTGTCTGCGGACATGTCTTCAGGAGCAGGAAGTCTAAGCCCTTATGTTAATGTACCAAATGCAGGAACGAACCAAGCCCAGGTTGAATGCAGTAGTAGGTTACCCCGATTATAGAACAGAAACGCCTGTATAAAACAATTTTATAGATTCAGACTACTATAATGCCGAGTGCAAACGTGCCAACAACACTTATATGGACGATCATCGTATGCCGGAGGATTACTGAAACTGAATTGAAATCAATCTTCGTCCAAAAGACTAAGGAACTTGAGGGGGAAGAGAAGGAGCCAACTGACCAAGACTTCGAGTCGGTGATGGAACATATCAGTACAATAGCTCCTAGCCAATATAATTCCGAGTTGAAGAGAGAATATAGCCAAGAGAGTGGAGAGATTGAATATGTGCTTGTTGATGTAGCGGGGCTTTAATGATCAAATAGTCTATGGCCCTGATACTTCTACAAATGCCGACAGGAGTTTGGTCCGTTTTATTTGCGGATTTAGTAAACGTGTAACGTTTAAATAGCCCAATTTACAAGAATTTATCTGAGGACTTCTCAACGAAATCAAACAGTCAATGGTACAATACGAGTCCACACTGGTTGAGCCGAAAGCAGGTCGGAGACTTTTGTGCGGCTGTGACGAATTTCTACAAGACATCAACAGCATTAAACTTTGTGAAGAACACTGAAGAGAATGCACCAACCACTGCTAACATAGCAATAGTTAAAAGATAAATTCAATATATCCATGTTGTAATGACGGAAACCGCATACAAAAACCGAACGATCAATAAGATGGTTCATGCACTTAAGTGTAGTCTGAACGGTTCTGGGGGTACGAAAGCATCGAAATCGGAGAAAGTTTCAAAAATGGTTGCTGACGACCATCGAATATCCGGGATATTCTTGGTTTAAACGGTTGCAAGCTGGAGGAGATCGTTCTTGATTTTTTCATTTAGCAGTGACTGTCAATGAACAATGTAGATTGAAAAAATCTGAGTGGTCTATGCAAGCTCCACTGGCAATAACTAGTACTTCTGCAAAGGCCCTAACACTGTCTCCCATTATCCAACATATTTTGATACCTCTTCCAATATATATCACCGATATGCGCTCCTCGAATTTGACAGAGCTCGTGGCGGTATTCAGGTTTATTCTAAGGTGAACTGGTAATTTTCTCATAATTAAATAAGTTTTAGTGTCAATCGGATACGAGGGATTACTTGTAATGATATTTTATGAATACAAGAAGCGAAAATTATAGCTTTATCTATCAAGGGGGTAAGTAATAAATGTATTATGGCAGGCTCATAATGAAGTAAAAGCTCTATGATTTGATTATGACTATAGTATAGATATATATGCACCCTATATGTTTATGTTGGGTGCATGATACGTCAATATATAAAATAGGTATTATGAAATCAATTTACTCTCTAATCATCAGGGTCATTATACGTACATTGACCTGATGTATCGTTGTAGTCATGTTTACCACAATTACTGCATTCGACTTATTTCAAAATTTCTCTTCTTGCTTAAATCCTTCCACAATTTGTTATAGCAAACCTCAATTGTGGAAACTGGTCATGAACTATTTTTACTTCATTTCTTTAAAGATCGTTTTTCGCTTTGTCTGACATTTTTTTGTTGATATGCCACTTACAAAAGGAAACGTGGATATAGAGAGTAAAAGAAGTCAATTATCCACGTCAGTGCAAGATCCCGATCAGAGATAACAAAAGGATGGTGAGGAGACGTGTCTAGAAATGAAAATGGAAGCAAAAAAAAAAGTTCATTGCCATTAATATCACTCAACCTTCTCATCATACAGTAAACGCGTTGTTCGACGGCGTCACAACCAACAATATGAAACAGATGTATATGATACTTCTTGGTCTTATAAGTGACGCCGGTGACAAATGCCCTGTTATAATTATTAGCAAAATTAAATGTCTCTGGATGGCAGCGCAAACATTAAAAACGTGATATGACCCGAACTACCTGCTTCGTTCGTATTGGGCAAATTTCCTGTTCCCCAATTCCAATGATTCTGATTCTAATAAGATTATGACTGTGAATTTTCGTAAATCTTTTCTAAACGCATCAGGTTTTTCAGATTATAGATATCTTTTGGGATCAATAGAATCTTTGGGTCTAACTTTCTCATGTAGGCAACTATATTTTGAAGCTTAACTCCCTTTATTATCTGGAAACGAATCTCTTGAATCTCTTGAAGATGGCCCTCCGTCCAGGTGCTGCGGCGAGCAGTTGGAAAGGCTATTAAGCCTTGATAATCTGAATCATGATTTCTGTGTTCACTATTCTCTTGTTCTTGGGGTCTTATTACCCACAACCTCTCGTTATTCTGGGAAACATAGATCCGATATGGACAATTCACGTTTTCAGAACATTTCTGTCTACGTATGGCGCCAGGGACATCCTTCACTCTATTTTTGTAAATGCCATGGCGAACACACGCAAGGTAGAAGTATATGCTTGTTGACTGACTAATAACTACGCAGTTCCCTTCCGCCTTAAGTGCGGCATTGACTGCGGACGATACGTCGCCTTTATTCTGAAAGGCTTGGCCAGAAAGAGATTCTATTCATGAGTAATTGATAACCTCTGAATAGTGGTCTCTGCACTAAAAAAGAAGGGTTCCTATAACCGCGAGTCTATCGGCGGCGCGCGTCTCATAAAATTAAATTGAGCCTGTTGTTACCCGGCAACAGCAGACGTGCGTAAAACGGGGAGAAAGATTGAAATTTCACCAAAACTGCGCGTTAAGATTGCTGGAGAAGGACGGATATATACCTGGACAATGTCTAGTACCAACGTCGAGAGAACGATTGTTTCGGCTCTCATTGCATGCCAGAGCATGAGTGAGAGCGAATTGAAATCTCTGTTAGAAAAAACCAAGGAGGTTGCTGAAAGGGAGGGTGACCTCGCAGATCAAGGATTTACCATGGTTGTAGAACATGTCAGTTCTGTCGTAGAGGATTATGATATGGCATTGAGGAAAGTGCGAGATCAGAGAAGCGGTGAGTTTGAATATGTGTTGGTTAATGTGGACAAAAATACCGATTCGCTGACCAAGCTGGCCACATTATTTAAAACCGACGAAATTGATCTCTTCAAAGCAATTGTCAATGCCATGTTTTCAGAAGAGAACAATAGTCCCGAAGGCAAGTTCTGGCTGGAATTGAATCGGATTCAGGGATTGCCTGAAGTTAAGGAGATTGCCAAAAAGTTTGAGAACCGGTCCTTCAAACAGGCGATCCTGCGGTTGGTGGAAGATGGTTGGTTTGAGAACCGGTCGAATAAGATATCCTTGTCAAATCGGTCATTGGTTGAATTACAACCGTATTTATACGAGCTATATGGGCCTAACGGGTTAGGCACGTTACGAAATTGTGCCGGTTGCGGAAAGGTTTGCACTGTCGGACTCCAGTGCCAGCACAATAATTGTATTAGGTTGCATCAATTCTGTGCACCCCACTATTTCCAAACTCAAGGTGGAGGCATGCCATGCTGCCACGGATGTGGTTTTGACTTTTCTGATTTGCTTGATTAAACCTGTTGTTTCAGTTGGCCGTCCTGGATTTCAAAATCCACTTGGTCTATGATGTCCAATGCCACGTCCTCCCCGATTTGTTCTTCATATCGTTCACAGAACGGACGAACCCTTTTGTCCGATGGTGGAAAGTCAAAATGGGGCCCGAAATTCATCTGTGCCTTGCCGCCTTTGAAGACGCTGATTGTTGGATAATATCCCAATTGGCTATCGTCAAAATCCCGCTTGTCAAAGGGAGAGTTGAACTTTGAGTTTGGCGGAAGAAATTCATTCAACTCCTCAAATGCAATGCCCATGTCCTCGCCATTCTTGAACACCCGGATGTACGAACCGGGTATTGTTTGCGGTTTGTATTGATCCACCGTACCTTCTCTCTTTTTCTTGAGCACGCTCAATGGGGTCAGAAGCTCGTCCATAGCCTTTGTAGGCACGTAGTCTAATATTTCAAAGAACAATTGGCCCTTGTATCTGATGGGATATCGGTCACGGAAGTAGTTGCTGGTGGGCTTGAATCCATCTCGCGGGATTGTGATCTGGAATCCCATGACATCGCCAGTTTTCCACGACTCGTTCATGAACTTTTTCGGCCGAGACAGATGCACCTTGTCTCCACCAACATCCCGGATCCCGTATCCATACCCGTCGCAGCCCACGGGGCCGTCCAACATGGCTTCCCGTCGGGTGAAGCCAGCCCTGACATGTGCGTCATCCAGCTCCGAATCGTTGGCCTTGAGCAATTTGACTTCGTAATACCAGGATCCCTGGTTCACGAACACGTTTGCCCGAGCAGACCTGAATCCGGCCTGTGTGGACGCGATGGAGGCGTCCTTGGAAATCAGGAGATTGGTCTTGTTGCGGTCCTCGTACGAAATTCGTGCACAAAATGGCTGTGCCTCGGCTGCAGTATATTTCAATGAGCTCATCGACGGTCGCGGCACACAGGGTGTGAACCTGTACCCACGTTTGTTGTGGGCATAGTCGTCGGTGGAATAAAGGTCGTCGTCATTGACCAATTGCATTGCCGGCGGTTGTGGGGTTACGCTAAAGTCATGGCTCTGGTATTCTGGGGGTCTCAATCGTGGAGGAGGATCTTGCGAGCTCAAATTGTTTGGCTCCTTTTCTTTACGTCTTCGTTTGGCGGTCGGCAAGTCATCCATCGCAGTGGTTGTGGTTGGGTGTTGTTAGTACAGTTGGGACGAAACACTACCTACTACAGAGGGGAGTGCCTCCGGCGGCTTCTTTTTTCTCCGAAAAGAAGCAAAAAAGGTAGCTCTGCGAGGCAGAGTAGTAGTCGTTGACTGACTCAATTGAGAGAGTCGCCAGTCTCCTCTCCGATCTCCAAACAGTCCTTACTTTGACACTCGTGGGAAGATGTCCGAAGACTGCGCGGGAGTGTGCTTTGTATGAGAGAATTCAGAGACCTTATAGAGACTAGCGCCCTTTGTAGGTGGAGCAAAAAAAAGGGGGAAACAGGTGGAATTGGTCGTTCTTATATATTTCAAAAAAATTAGACGCTCAAATTTGATTCATATTGAAATTTTAAAGTTAAAGTTTGGTCACATGACCAGTAGTGACCTTTTTTTTTTTTTTCGGTTCTTTACTAGAAACGAACGAGAGTGCCTCCGGCGGCTTCTTTTTTCTCCGAAAAGAAACAAAAAAGGTAGCTCTGCGAGGCCTTAATATTTAGACCTGGGGGAGTTACGCAGTGACGATCGTTAGTAACTTTCCGCCTTTTCAAATTCTAGAACGCCAAGTGGCTGCCGCCTTCGTTTACGGCTTCTCCCTTTTCCGAGGAAAATGGTTAAAGGTTTGTCCGCTCAGCACTGATACCAACCAATTTGGGCATCGGCTCCCGGCACCCAACAAATTAGATGATCATAGATCCCAAAAGGCTGGAGTTGGCGGTTGTTATTATGCCCCCTATAGCCACGTATATATTGTCATCAATTGGAATGAGGCTCTGCACCTCATTCCTCTTCGATTTTTTTTTTACCCCAGCATCGGATTCATTCCTACTGAGCCCTCTTGTCATTCGATCCAGCATGTGGCATCAGACCCAGGCTATGTGAAGGTTGCCCTTCTTTGTGAAAAGGGGATAAGATCGTCGCTTCATGTACTAGTCATCGCCGCCCATTACTAGGGGTCAAATCTCGGTTTTCTAGAAGCAGCAAAAAAAATGCAGGGACAGTTCGAATTCGTCTCAAACAATAGTGCCAAGAGACTGGATCTAGAATATAATATTGTGATTATTGGTCAAAGTTCCGACGCCACATGGTCCGTGCCCAATCTAAATTAAGCCCCGGGGGGGGGGGGAAACATACCCGGCAATACGGCAAGAGACAGGAATCGTTCACGCACTGCTCATCACACAATTAACGTGTGTTGACTGAGAACCCCCTACGAAAAAACCGATGAAAGAGGAATCTAACCAACAACCCTCATCAGCAGGGGCGAAAAGAAATGTTCAAACAATTCATTGTGCAGCCCAAACCCGGTGCCAGGTTTAGCAAAGGCGCGTTTATGAGATTGTGATAATGTGGCTATGGCACTAGTAGAAAAAAAAAAAGAAACGACTGAAATATGTGTATCCGAGCTTCAGCCGAGCGCGCAGATGGCTAAATCGGACGATATGCCGTGCATTGCTAGTGCAGCAAACGCATCCCACCAAACCCCGATCCAATTTAACCGTTGTACGGTTCTAGAGGTGGTGCCCCGGGTGTGATCGATAAAGCCAAGGATAGAAGGAGTGTTGGTCGATCAAAACATGTCCAGAAAGGAATTCCGCACTCTCGACATTGCCATGTGCTGAACGCCAGCAACAACATTGTCTGAAAATAAATTACTTGTCTTTCTCACCTTTGGCCAATCATATTCTAATCGCTCAGCTATTTCTCCCAATACATGTCTTATCTTTCTTAGTCAATAGCAGAGACATTTTATTTTTTTTATTTTTTCGTACTCCTTCCTTCCTACTTTGGCAAGTCCCAATGCGGCGTTTTCGTCGGAAAAAGCAAATTATGATTTTTGGCAATGCAATTATTTTTGAGCCGCGCGCAACTGATTCAGTCCATGGAGGCAAAAAATGAAACTAGTGGCTTTGTGGAGCGTGTGAAAGAAACAGAATGATGTGATGAGGAATTGTATGATTAATCCAAATTTTGTAGCTTTGATAATAAGTTGGGGGGGGTTTTTTTTGTGTGCCTGTTGTTAGCTTCTGTTGAATAAGCGTGGGATTTTGGAGCTCATTAGTTGTCAATGACGTAACGATGTCTTTTACGGAAAATGAATCTTCCCAACCGCACAAGCGCATAACAGAGGCCGATAGTCTCAGAAAAAAAAAAAAAAAAAATTAAACGAATGTATAACCGTTTTTTTTTATTCTCACCAAAATAGAATATTTGGGGTAAAAGGCAAAACCTTTTTTTTTTTCTTTTTCTTTTTCTCTGTTGTTTTTATTGTTCCGTTATTATCATTATTATTGTCTTTAATATTTAGTTTGGCTTCTTCCTTTCGTTCCTTTTACTCTTTTCCCCTTAACTCGGTGAGTCGTCCACACACTTCCAAATACATGAGATATCGATATCATGACTGAAGGAGAAGACAACGGTAGTGCCCAAGTGGCCACACCCACCAACAACAATAACAACCCGAGCGAACACAGTACTCCAAATCCGAACAAAAAGGCAAACCAGGCGGCCTTCATACATAAACTCTATAACATGTTGGAGGACTCGAGTATATCGCATCTAATTTCATGGACCGCCTCCAACGAGAGCTTTGTAATCACCCCCGGCGAAGAGTTTTCCAAAGTACTCAGCAAATATTTCAAACATACAAACGTATCGTCCTTCGTACGGCAACTCAACATGTACGGTTTCCATAAGGTCAACGACACTTTCAACAACTCGGACTACAACCAATGGGAGTTCAAGCATGGCGGCGGAGCGTTCAAACGAGGAGACGTGGAATCGTTGAGGGCAATCAAACGACGAGCGTCACGCCAATCAATCCAAAGAGACAATCTACAGCTGAAATCCGTATCGTTATCAGTGCCTACAACGCCTACGCCCGAAGGAGTTCATCCACCACCGCCGCCGCCGCCGCCGCCTCCTCCTCCTCCGCAACAACCTCCACAACCTCCACAACCGCCACAGGCCGCAAAGGCGTCTACTCCCCATTATAATAACGGCTTTACTAACAATACTAACATAATTTATCCAACTACGACATTTACGAAAAACGACCCCAGCCAGCCCTTGAACGGTAATACTAATTTAGAAGCTCGCATCAACGCCCTGGAACACAACATGTGGTATCTGCAAGAGAGCAACTTCTCGCTGAACCATCGAAACTCGGTGCTGACCGAATGCCTCAAGAAGACCCAGAGCGACATCTTCCAGCTATTGGAGTTTCTCAAGTCCAAGGACATTTACAACGAAACTGTCGACATGCTAAAGTCAAATCTATCTCATCACATGTCAGTCCTGTCCCATGGCGAGAAACAGGTACCAAACGAAGTCTGTTTCAACACGTCTCGCGAAAGAAACCCCTCTGTCTTCTACGATCCCTTGGCTGCCAATGCTCCCCCGCCCCCTAATAGCGACGTATCCACAACAACCTCCGATATGAATCTGCCTCCGCTTAACCGCGATCAAAGACCTGGCTCATTCCCCATCGCTTATCATCGGAATAAAATATCCCGGCCAAGCAATGCCGGTCTCACTGGTCAGTCATCCTTCCGTCGTCATACTTCCGGGGATGTCAATGCGACATTACCTCCAATCGCTGCTTCCATCACCAGCCGCAACACATCAACCTCATCGTCCTCCACAAGCTCTAATAACAAGACTTCCACCGTCCAGTCTCTACTAAACCCGACGGTTGACGAAGCCGACCACCGGTCCAAACGTCTCAAAACTGATGATTAATGTATCACTATTTTTCGTGTGTATATAATTAATAATTTATACCTTTCTCAGTCACACTCTTCTTATATGCATATGTATGTTTCAAACATACATCTCAAAAGTTGCCGTTCATTCCTTAAACAATCCAAAGACTTCGTTTGTTCCTGCGTGCACAAACGTTTGCTTTCTTTTTTTTTTTTTTTTTTGGTCCTTTTCGTCGGTACTAATCACAAGCTACCGTCCAAACGTTGATATTTGGGCCAGTTGTGGTTGGGATTTAGTCGGAGTTTGAGAAGGAGGTGGTCGGAGGTTTGTTCACTCGGCACAACCCATCTATTCAGCAACCCATTTTCCTTTGCTAGCTCCTCCTTTAGCTTAACAAGCTTGCTATCTTGAGGATTTCGCTCAATCTCGTGAGGCTGCGCGGTCACCTCGACTGGTTGATTTGCGTTCCAGTCCCCACCAATATCCCATATCCGGGGCTGGACATATCCTTCCTTTAGAGGAAGGTCAACTCCACAATTTATCAGGTCATCAACGGGGCTCATTCCGCCGTATACGTAATTGAGAAACGTGGTTGGCACGCATTCTATCTTAACCCGGATCTTCAGAATCACATTTTGGTCTGCCGCCTCACCGAGCTCGACCTCTTCTTTCGAGGCCCGTCCATGAATGTACCACACGCCATTGTCCCGTGGAGTGTGTTCGTCAATAATAAGGAAGGGCGTGGCTGCGGTTTCGTAGTTGACAGGTTCTCGTTTGATGAACAAGGCTACGGTGGGATTGAATCGCGAACACGCTCCGAGCTCAAACCGACTGTGGATGTGGTCGAGTTGGTCCGACGTCAGGTTGGCGGTTAGATATCCGGTTAATATTGGAACAGCAGCGTCATTTTTAGTGGTTATACGGACCATATCATACGATGTGAATTGTTACATGCACTAAACAAAAATATAAAACGTCTTCACATGGTCATCAGCACTTTTAAGTATTCTTGCTACTTATATGCCATGGTTGCTTTAACCACGCATAACATCGTAGATCACGGCTTTTTGACCAAAACAGGCAATTTTTAAAGTGCCCATTCTTGTTGTTTGACTCTTCTATTTTCGATCCACCCCCCAACGGCTTGTATTGGATCATATTTTGATCGAAATGTATTTGTGGCTGCTGCTTTGTGAGAGAAATCACCTCATCATCAGCAAACCCCATCATCCGCTCGGTGGGTTTCACCTGAGGTTGCTCCATTGCCACATGCGGTAAAACAGGGTCTCCACTTTGTACCTGTTCTAGAAGGCGATCAATTCCGGCCTCGCAGAGCTACCTTTTTTGCTTCTTTTCGGAGAAAAAAGAAGCCGCCGGAGGCGAACTACCGTCGCTTTTTATTCTTTCTATACTGATCAAATGCACTAGTACCGGCAGCCCTCGTGCTCTGCACCTTGGAAATGCCGGACCTACTGTCATCTTCGTCATCCGAAGACGCACCAGCAGCCTCAGCCTTCTTCTTCTTGCCATTGGCCGGCTGCTTTTTGCCCCGGTCCTCCCGTTCCTTGCGTATCTTCAGCGAGTTCAAAGCTCTGTAGGAATTGTCAAGATTATTCCCTCCAGGCCCCCGGCTGCTCGGCCGGCTGCTGCCGTTGCTGCTGGGCTCCGCTCCAAGTCCCTTGGACGCTTGTAAAGGTTTAAAATCAACTACAACAGCTGAAGTAGATGATGGTGCGGCTGAACCGGACTTTTGTTCATTATTACTACTCTGCTGCTCGTCATCATCGTCCGACAGGCCACCAAGCCACGAATCAACAATGCTCTTTGCGTCGTTGATCGAGACGGCGTACTGTGCAGACAGCTTGTCTACATCATCCGTCGTCTTCCTTGCCATGTTATTATTATGTACAGTAGCGAAATTCTTCCCACACTTCTACACTACCTCGGAAAAAAAAAAGCCACTGAAATATCAAAGAAAAATTTGAAATTTCGGACCGAACCCCAACGCGCGAGGGCGCGCAGGGATTTTTTTTTTTTTTTTTTCCTTTGGGGCACATTTGTTACCCCTCTTCGGTTACCCTGCCTTTGGGGAGGGGAAAAAGTTCGTAGAGAGAACAGCAGAGAGGGGGAAAGAAGCCCATGAATACCTGTAAGCGGGCGAATAGGGCTTTTCGCACCGGTTGTGATCGGTCAGTTGTGTTCGGAAGCCGAAAGGGTCGTGCATATACACAACACAGAATTTTTCCTTATTCTTGCACTTGACCAGTTTTTTCTTTCAACAAGAACTCATTGAAGAAAAATGTTTAAACAACCGATCAGAAGAATTGCTAGGGGCGTGGCCCCAGCCATGCAGAAGCGATCTTTGTCTTTGCACGAATATCGTTCGGCCAACATTCTCAAGTCTTATGGCATTGGCGTTCCTAGAGGTGATGCATCCACCACTCCTGAAGGGGCCGAGAAGATTGCCAAAGACCTCAATCTTGAAGACATGGTCATCAAGGCCCAGGTGTTGGCTGGTGGCCGTGGTAAGGGTACTTTTGACTCCGGCCTCAAGGGTGGTGTCAAATTGATTTCCTCTCCTTATGAAGCCAGAATGTACGCTGAACAAATGCTTAACCACAAGCTCATCACCAAGCAGACCGGTCCACAGGGCAAGGAGGTCACCGCCGTGTACATTGTCGAACGTGAGTTCGTCAGAAGAGAAGCCTACTTGGCCATTCTCATGGACCGTGGAAGTCAATCTCCTTCCATTGTCGCCTCCCCTCAAGGTGGTATGGACATTGAAGGTGTTGCCAAGGAAAACCCTGAACAAATCCACTCCTTCAAGGTCGACATCAACGAAGGTGTCACCCCAGAGCTCGCCAACAAGGTCGCTAAGACCCTTGGCTTCTCCTCCAAGGCCACTCCTCAGGCCGCCGAAACCATCCAAAAGCTCTACAAGTGCTTCAGAGAAAAGGATGCTACCCAAATCGAAATTAACCCTCTTTCCGAAACCACCCAACACGAAGTCTTGGCCATGGACGCTAAGCTCGGTTTCGACGACAATGCCTCCTTCCGTCAACAAGAAGTCTGGTCCTGGAGAGATCTTACTCAAGAAGATCCTCAGGAAATTGAGGCCGCCGACGCCGGCTTGAACTTCATCAAGCTCGACGGTAACATCGGATGTCTCGTCAACGGTGCTGGTTTGGCCATGGCCACCATGGACATCATCAAGCTCTACGGCGGTGATCCAGCTAACTTCTTGGACTGTGGTGGTGGTGCCACTCCAAAGGCTATCGAAAAGGCCTTCCAACTCATCACTTCCGAACCAGGCGTCACCGCTATCTTCGTCAACATCTTCGGTGGTATCGTCAGATGCGACCACATCGCCATGGGTTTGATTGCTACCGCCCAAAACATGAACATCAACATCCCAATCGTCTGTAGATTACAAGGTACCAAGGTTGATGAAGCCCAAAAGTTGATCTCTGACTCCGGTCTCAAGATCTTCTCCTTCAAGGATTTGGACGAAGCCGCCGAAAAGGTCTGCCAATTGTCCAAGGTTGTCCAAATGGCTAGAGAAATCGACGTCAACGTTTCTTTCGAATTGCCATTATAGATAATTAATTATAATTAATATTTTGAAACATTATATAATTTAAATAAAACTGAGCTTTTATGAACAACACATCCCTTCTTGCCTCCGGCGGCTTCTTTTTTCTCCGAAAAGAAGCAAAAAAGGTAGCTCTGCGAGGCCAAATTAAAATAAGAAAAGCGCCTTATAGTGCAGACAACGCGATCCGAGCATGTCCCAATCTGCCAAGTTGATCCACACTTCGTTCACAATCTTCAACTTTGCAAAAACTCCTCCTCCCTTCCATGTGATCAAAGATGGATCCATTTCTCTTGGAATTGGCATAATTGACACTTCTCCTGTCGTTACTATGTTCTCCCCCACTGCAGCCTGTCGCCACATGCCAATTCTATCGCTCATGAGTCCATTGATCCCTGGGATCTTGGCCGCACCTCCACCAACAAGCATCACACTGTCGTAAAAGTTTTGCTGTGTGGCATTAGTCTGTGATTTGGAAGCTGCCTGCGTCACAGATTCGATAATTGCATGTTCCAACCCTACAATTGCACCACTGGTATCCGGCAAAAGGTCTTGGTATGCCTTCAGTTGGATAGTCTCATGTGACTTTGCTGTAGCAGCCGCGTTGTTGGAGCTAGCTTCTGGTGTTGGAGTCCCCGGTAGGGACGACGAAGGAGTAGGCTGTTGCTGTTGCTCCGTTTGGATGTATGATTTCCCATTGACTGCCAACGTCCCCTTTTTAATATTGATCTGAGCATCCGAAATCGGATCATTGGGCTTGTTGTCATAGATGTCCATCGACGGAGGAAATAATTTACGTGGGTTAGACTTGGTCTCAAAGAGCTCGGGATAAAACAGCCCCAACGGTGCAAGCATGACCTCATCAAAAGTCTTAAACTCATATTTTTTCGTTTGCGACCCAGGTGCCCGTTGGTAGAATGAATATAATTGCACAGCAATGTCGGCGTCATTCGCACTGGCATATTTGGTTTTCAATTCGTCCGCCAAAGCCCAGTCATATTGACGATTCAGGTTGATCGAACTATAGGGGAAACTGGATTTTAATAATAACTTAACCAAAGCTTTGGTGATATCATCCCCTCCGTAGTCCAGGTGAACTCTACTATCGGGAATCACCATTCCTTCTTCAACACAAGAAATCGACGTCTTCTGAGCTCCGACATCAACAATACAGCCAATAGATATACCCGCACCAAACGTAGCTGCAATTGATTCTTGTAATATGCAAACATTTCCGAACCCCATATCTAGAAGAAGCTTCACCATGGAAACCACGTACGATCGTGCGTAGAGGTCCGGGATAAGCAGGACCACATTATAATCCTTATATTGGTTAAAGGTGATTTCTAGTTCCTTTTCCAACCCTTCAATTAAGATCAGAGAAATGTCTCCTAGAATTTGCTGTTGTGTGGTATAGTCCTCGTTAAAATGTCCGTTTCTAATTGGCCATTTCAAAACATATCCCGAATCAGGCGGTAGTTTCGTAGCTGCTTCCCCAGTGTAATATGGACGTTTATCAGGCTCGGTCCATTCTACTCTATATGGATCGTTATGATCCGGGATGCTTTCAGGTTGGCTTCTAGAATTAAAGTTGGCCACCATCTCATGTGAATTCGGCAGGATTCGACGCTTATAAAATCTCATTCTTTCTTTAAAGTCTCGTGACACGGTAGAATATGCATCCTCCGATAATGGTGAAAGTTCTGGATCCTCCCTCTCAGCCGATGATTCTGCTCGGTGTGCAATCACATTTGGAACAGATTTAGGATACACGTGAGTTGCCAGGCCCAATCGAAGGTTTGTAGACCCCGGATGTAATACTATAGTTTTGGATCCTTGAACTTCAGGAGGCGGTTCATCTCCACCTCCTGCAGTTTCGTTTTCCTTTTTCTCCTTCTGAATTTCCTTTTGCTTCTTTTGCTCTTCGTTGAACTGTCTGTAGAACAGGATCTGATCATCTTTCTTCAAATAATCAGTGTAATAGTTCTTTTGGTTAATTGGGGCAGGTGGAGCGAACAGAGTGTTCTTCATATTATTATCAACACGGCCAATACCGCTCACTTTGAGGATTGGCTTGGAGCCACCTCTCTTCTTCGGTTTATCTTCATTCTCCATCGTTTCGTTAGAGGTGTTAAAGTGTGCGGGTTGGGACACTGCTAAATTTCGCACTTTGTGGAAAAAAAAAAAAAATTATATATATCTATTGCATGGTGAATCAAACGATGATACAACTAATGAGTAGGTGTGCAATACGGAGAATGGGACCTGTTCGTCGGTTCCATTCAGGAAGAAGATTGCTTGGAATTGAAGATACAGAAGAAGAAGTGGCACTATATGACCGCAATAACATCCCCGATGCTATCAAAACCGTACCGTACAAATACCCACTGCCATATTCTCCAGAAGCTTATAAACAGAGGACCCATAACCTTGAGTCGACTAAATTCCAGGACTTAAAGATTGTGAAATTGAGTTCGGGGAAAGGAGGTAATGGTCGGATTTCCTTCTTCCGTGATGCCAATCGATCAACTGGTCCTCCTGATGGGGGCGATGGAGGCAAGGGTGGAAATGTGTATATACAGGCAGTTGAGGGACAAACTAGTTTGAACAAGATACGGTTTCACTATAAAGCAGAGGATGGTAAAAACGGCGGATCATCGCAATTGGCAGGCAAGAACGGTAATAATTTATTGATACAGGTCCCAGTAGGGACGGTTGTAAAATGGATCCCGGACCCTAAACAACCATATGAAGGGGTAGTTGATGCTGCCGAAGATGTATTTGGTAGCATGGATTTGGTGCTCCGAAGGGAAACTTATAAAGATGGTGAAGGGTGGCTGTTCAAGGATAAGGATGAAGAGTACCACATGGAGCGGGAATATTTTGTCAAGCTAAGAGATAGAGTACGATTCTACGACTTGATCACTCGAAGACAAGAACAACACGAGGATCTGGTTCCAGTTGATGGCATTGATTTAGATAGACCTGGGGCGCCGCAGTTATTGCTTCGAGGCGGTCGAGGCGGGATGGGGAATATGCATTTCCAAACCCCTACGATCAGAAACCCACGTTTCGCCAAACAGGGACGTGGCGGAATAGAGGAGCATTTTCTGTTAGAATTAAAATTGATTGCTGATTTGGGTTTGGTTGGATTACCCAACGCAGGAAAGTCTACTTTATTGCGAGCAATTTCAAGAGCTAGACCCAGAGTTGGTCATTGGGAATTCACAACCTTAAACCCTACAGTAGGTACAATTGATACTGGTATCAGTGGAGAAAAGTTCAGTGTTGCAGATATTCCGGGGATTGTAAAGGGGGCGGAGGCAGAAAACAAAGGCCTAGGGATTGATTTCCTGCGCCATGTCGAACGCTCGGGGGGGCTTGTATTTATTGTTGGGCTAGACAGAGAAGATCCGGTCGACGATCTTAAAGTGCTTGTAGAAGAGATGGGATCGGCGCGGATGAAGGGGAAAAGGATCCTTGTTGTGGGGACCAAGGCCGATGTCGAGGGAGCCCAGGAGAAATACATGGCATTAAGGAAGGAGGTACAGAAACACGAGTGGAAAAGCATTCCATGTTGTGCAGAAAAGGACAATGTTGAAGGAGTTATTAATATGATGAATGAGTTAGTATTAAAATAAATAAACAAGGCTAAATACAATAATAGATAATAATGAATGAAGTAGAATCGAAAGTATTAATAGACAGATTCCAGCTCTCTTGAGGACCAGAATCTTGATAGTAGATTATTCAATGACTTTTGTTTTCGTGGAGAACGGTTTGTTTGAGGTGGTGCTGGTGCCGGAGTAACATGCTTATACTCTGGCGATGGCTTTCCAGAGGAAACTGGAGATGGAGTGGATGAATAAGTCAAAGCTGGTGGAGCTTGAGCTGGTTGATAAGTGTAAGCACGGTCTGGAGAAGTTGGAGGAGAAACATATGGGTTGTATCTTGGACGAAGATTTGGAAGGGATTGCTTTTGATGCAACTTTTGATAATAGAAATCCTCTCTTTGCAATTGAGACTTGATTGGGATGAGGAATGGTGCAAAGTGTTCAAACAAATCCTTTTCAGTGACTCTCAAATCCCAATCTAACAAATACAATAATTGCTTTTCCATGAGATTAACTTCTTCGATGGAGAAGAGGCCGTTGGTGTATCTGGCCCAGTACTTATTCTTTGGACTGCAATCGTTGAGATTCTTGGCAGCCATGATAAGACATGCAAGGAAGACTCTGTGACAGGTACAAGCCATGCCCTTGGCCATTGGTGGAAGTCTTTGACGCAATCTGGCAAGATAGACGAGCGATGTCATTAAAGTTGGAGTTTGGACGGATGAATTGGTGACCAAGTTGGTGATGAATGCATTAAGAGATGGCAAGGTTGGAGATGCAGATGTTGGGGATGGCGGTGGAGATGGATAAGAATTATTATTCTGTGGGGCCGAATCACACTTGATGACAGTTAATGTGGTGGATGCCAAATAATTGATCATAGATGGAGTGACTGGAGAACGAATGAATACATCTAAAGCTGCTCTGTCGGACATTGTTATTGTTTCTTTGTTCGAATGAATGGATAATGAAAAAAATATTTGCAGAAATCTGAAAAATGAATGAATATATAAAATCAACAGATAAAGTTTGATTAAACTATATGCCCAGAGAGATCCTACCTGTCTATTTATATACTTTGTTCGATAAATCAAATAATCCTGGCTGGCAAGGAGGTTGGGTTTGACTTGGGTATACCCGATTTGGGAATGATCGACCAACCCCCCGGTTAGAAGGGAGGGATACTCCAGGCGTTGTTCAGTGAGATTTGACGCGTCTTACAAGACAACAATAAGATCTAGGACAGGGATAAAATAATTATTATTATACTGCATCTATACGTGACACTTGACAGGTTAGTACACAAACTGACAAAACAAATAATGACAAAAAAATAAAAAAAAAAATTCAGCATATCAGAATAAAATAATGATCCACATTTAATGGGAGTACAAGTCCATTCAGACTGGTGCAACAGCCTAGAAAAATCAATTATTTCTCATCATATTGCTGATTTTTCGATTGTCATCAAACTCTGATTTTTTAGACTTACCATTTCGTTTAATGTGCGTGGTAGAAAAGATGAAATCTAATTACGGTAAAAATTTATTTAGTCGCCGCTTTCCACCACTGTGGTTGGGTCTCAATTATACCCATTAGGGCTAACCCTAACGCAAAATCCGGAGTGTCGGGTCACCGGTTTTCCCAAAAGGATGGTTGAACCAAAAAATCAGGAACTGGTTTTTTCCTGATGAGGAAGTGTTATATATCACCTCCTGCGTTAACTTTTATGACCCTCCATTCCATTGAATAACGGGGGCTGTTTGATCTTGATGATGACGATGAACCCCGGGTAAAATTTTGTAAACAATTATAGGTGCGTTCGTGTATATCGCTATATAGAAAAAAAGAAATATGTCTATGCGAAAATAACGTGCAAGGGTGCCGGCATTATTAAATGTTACATGTACATGCGAATATCTATAATTCAAGCTCTTTACGTGACTGGCCATTTTCCGTATGCAATTGTAAAAAATAAACGTAAAACCGTGTTGCCAGTGTGAAACACAATCTATCAATAGGTAAAGTCCCCTGATGAGCTTAACCCCTTCTTTACCAAGTTTGGAACTCGCCTTTCCAGATTGATCGTTCGTGTAGATGTACAGATTTTCAGGTATAATTTGGACAATCCTTGGTTTATTTAATATACCCTGTCCTTTATATGCACGAGACATGTGCATCTGCATAAGACTATTGTGTACAAGGGGCATGGGGTAAGCAACTAGGATTATTCAATTTATGTGTGTGCTCTTGGACATGTTCATGGGTCCATTTTGTCCTGTCATTTAATTAAGGGCATGTCTGAGATATTATTTTATTTTATTTTTCAAATCTTAATTAAATGTCACTGGAGAGAAATAAAATGGTGGTACTGAAAAAAAAAAAAAAAAAA
>PPJG02000017.1:205902-232009 GCA_003705695.2 Blastobotrys serpentis | reverse complement strand
TCCTGCAGAATTTTGAGGCTCAAAAAACAAAATGCAATATGATTAAAAAAAATATTTTTGCCAAGAAACGTAGTGATTTGATTTTCTTCAATTTCTTGTCTTGCCCCACTTTCACTATGTCAAGTTAGACTCTCGTCTGATTGTATAAATTGAAAGATATATTCTATCTCAGAATTTTTGGTAACACATCAGCATTTCTCTTTCTCCAATTTATTGGGAGTTCAGGGCAGCTTTGGAGCGCTAACAATACGACGGAGCCTCATCGGCTTTTGCTTATGTGCGGCTGATCGGCAAAATGTTTCACCTATATATTATATTATATTTACATCTGTATTGTCACGTAGAGGATGGAATGACTAGTTCAGTGACGATGCATATGCTGAAACGAGGAAAATATTAAACGACGGGTTAGGAATAGATTGGCACATTGGCGGAGAGAGCACCACTTTTCGAAGATCACAGCTCCAATCTCAAAAATTCACGTCCCGGAATGTTGGAATGTTCAATATTTGTCTTTAAGCTGTCTCTTGATGTTTGGTTAAAGCAAATAGGGCATATTTGGATTCGTTAAACTGGATAAATTTGGCAGGACAGGGGCGTTCGGTAGGTGTCAATCAGAAATAGTAATATGACTACTATTTTAAATATCTGCCAAAAATCTTATGAAGCGTACTCGGGATAAATATTTAATGGAGTCAAAATATTCACAGCCGCAGAAACTCCAGCAAAGATCTTATCTTCAAGTGTGGGAGCAAGTACGACGAATAAAATCTCATCAACATCTCATTATGCATGCTGCATCGGACACCAATCCTCTCATTCTGTACCTGAGAAGTTTTCTTTTTTTTTTCTTTCTTCATGATTTTCACACACAGATCCGACAGTCTTATCCTTGAAACTTTGGAGCATTTCACTAGATAGTTAAAATAAACGCCGAATACATCGGGAAACGTATTCTAATGTGAGACTTGATTACTCTATAGACGCAAAGACAAGGGAAAGTAATTCCTCTCATTGCCACATTTCTCAACGCTTTTCAGCTATGGAATGGAAATGGATTCATATTGGACGAAAACTGTTGAGCCCTTCTCCATTTTCCTGAGATGAGGTAGGGTCCAATTCAGTTTCAATCCCTGTATAATAAATTATAAGATCAGCAATAACACTAATAGCACAATAAGCACTAATATTAACAAGGTGATGCAGCATGAGCTGAGGGTCTCCTGGTTATTCTTAACAACCCAATTCACTCGCTTTATTCCTCGTTTCAACCGGTCACCAGCAGAGTCTGCCTCGCGTTCAAAATCCTCAATCAAATACGATTGGTCCTCCAATTCTCGAGACATCACATTGGCCTGCTGTCGCAGGTTATTAACAGTCGAATACACAGAGTCAAGGACAGTATCCTGCTCCCGCATCATATCCTGGTACATTAATTCACCCATTTGTCCGCCATTTTCCTGATTGTCGCGGTTGGTGCTTTGCCCATTCCCGTTGTTATCGTCATCATTCCACGTATTTACATCAGGGTGAGTTTGTTTGACCTGATTAATCGTTTCCTGTATATCTCCCAGTTGTCTATTCAGCAGGGACACTTTTTTTATCCGATCGTTCACTTCATGTTCACTCAAACCAAATTCACTGGGCTTGGATTGCACTGCTCCGATACTCTGGCTCAAATCATGAATCGTTTCAATCAGCTCCTGTGTACTGTTGTTTACGTCAATTAGATGGTTATTACTGGGGCTCGTTTTATATCGTTCTAGCAATTTCTGGGTCTCCTCTAGCTGTCCATGAGCATCGTTATATACTTGGTTAAATGGGTCCATTTTATGCTCTATATATGGTCGATATGTGTATTCCAAAGGGTTACGGTGATAATTCGATAGTTATCGGTCCGCCGACATTTTTCTCTCCTCCCAATATTCTCAATGTTCACGTCGTCAGACCACTTCGGATTTCTTTTCCTTGGATCAGAACGGAAGGAAAACTATTGATCGAATCAAGTTGGAAGAGTGCCTCCGGCGGCTTCTTTTTTCTCCGAAAAGAAGCAAAAAAGGTAGCTCTGCGAGGCCTAAAATTATAAAAATAGACTGCACTCCCCTCTTTGCGTGAGATGTTTGACAATTGGAAACTTCTGAAAGAATATCCCTCGAAATGAGGGTATGTATATTGACTTACAAAGACTTAAGATACTCCTTGATAGTGTCGACTACGAGCATGTGGTCCTGGTCCTGTCTGAGACCGGAAACAACAATGACACCAACAATTGGTTCAACACCAGACACTCTGATTGGGAAGCCACCACCGTGGAAGGCGTAGTCCTTCTCATCAATGTGGAAGGAACTGACAGTCTTGCCTTGGACTCTGGCCTTGCAGCCCATGTAGAAACTGGACCTGTTGAATCGCTTGACAGTGCGTTGCTTACGTTCAATCCAACATTCGTTATCAATAGATGGACCTGGTGCGGACAAGGCATGGAAAAGGATTTGTCCATTGACACCAGAAATGTCAATAGCAACCGGTTGTGGGAACTGTTGAGAGGCCGTTCTCAATTTGCATCCCAAGTCAAAGGCAACGTTAGCGTTGAACTCAGGGAGAACGCACTCTTCTTCATGCTGGTCCAAAACGGACAACTAAAAAACGTTACTAAGTTAGTGGGGGTTTCTTTGGACTTGTTAACGTCACTCAACCATACTTCAAGATCAATCTTGGACATTTTTTGAGATTCGGTTTTGGTTTTTCCGGAGCAAGGAGGTTTTTCCCTACCACTTTAATAATTATTACAAAGCACAGTGTCGGACCTCCGACAACTGTTAAAGCATAAAGCTGCACTACTGAAACATGCACAGCCATGGATGTGACATAAATGTGATATATTTTCGACATTCACTATTTACAAGAGATCAGAAACGTTCCTTCTCACGGTCGGATGTTTGGATCGCATTGACGCCCCATTCGCCAATTGCACCGATCACGGACACTCTCCAGCCTCGGAACAATGTTTCCGGCTTATCGTATCCCAAAATGACATTCCATATAGTTCCCACAACACCGTGGTATTCCATTGGTTTGATGATGAGACTTTCTGGGACAAGCTGCAAGCTGTCCAAGTGCGCTCTTCGCATGATTGTCTCCAGTGGAAGCTTGACACCCAATTCCACCAATGACGATATCAGTGTCAAGAGGCTGTATAAGGATGGCGAATTGAACTTGTCAACTCCCAATTTGGTGTAGAGGAAATACGGAGTGGACTTGTTAATTAGATTTGGAATGCCCGCATGTAAGACAGTGGGAATCAAAACGTTAGTAGGACTGAGATAGTTTTCAGTTTGCCATAATGAAGTTCGGATGGACCGTGGGTAATGTGGTCCAAAAGTCGTAACTGCAAGTCTGGTACGAATCATATCAATCGGAGTTATGATGATGGCAGTCAGAATAGTAGCAGTCAATGCAGCCCCTAAAGAGACAATTGGTTTTGGTGAATGCAACACTTCCACAAAATGTGGATCTGGAATACCAGAGATAGAAGAAAGAAAGCCTGACAACCACGCTTCGATTGTAGACCCCAGGGCATCGATTATGAAGCTGGTATTTAAACCTCTCCATAACCCCCGAAATCCATCTTTCTTATTTAATGCTGATAAAATATCCACAAAATTGATGGATATGCTTCGAATCAATTCAGGGTATTTCTTGTTTCGTTTCTTCTTGCTACCACCCTTTTTGGGCTTGTCGGCCGAAGCATTCGTGGAACTCTTGTGGTGGTGGCTAGCATTCCATTCTTTGCTCAAATCATAATCACCTGTAACTGCGGTGAAATAATTCATTTCTTCTTCTTCTTCCTCTGATTCCGAATTCGTCGCAGCTTCCTCCGGTGCTGTGACAATTACTTCTTCACCACTACTACTACTATTACTACTGCCATGCTCATCCCCTTCATCGCTCCAATCCCCAACTTGCAACAACAGTCTACTCACCTCCCATGGCTGAGAGACAAACACTCTACTGTACAGTCTGGCCAAGGACAGCCCGATTCCATTAATACTATCCCCAGTGCCTCCCAAATCCACATCTAAATAATCAAACCCTCCGCTTGAAGCAGCTCCGCCTCCACCTACTTTCTTGGGTGTGCTATTTGTTACAGCTCCATCCCCAAATCTGATTACCTCACTCCCTTTAACGGGGGAATTGAACGTGGCTGGATTATAATATGGCCGTAGATTGTTTGCCATATCCAAACTCTGTGGTGTGTAACGTGAAAAGACTATAATGTCGGTCCGAACACCCCCAAAAAATATGGCCACTTTCAGCCGTTCGTTGTAATGTGTTGTGGTGGGTAACCTGGCCTCGCAGAGCTACCTTTTTTGCTTCTTTTCAGAGAAAAAAGCCGCAGACTCGGCCAGAGGCACTCTTCCCATCTCACGGGGTTTTCTTAGTAATAAGCTTTCCAAAATCAATTGTCTCTGGCGTCTAATTTAAAATATAAAAGGGGGACCAATTCCACCTCTATTTTCCTTTTTTTACAATCCATGGGCTCTAGGCTTTTCAGGTCCCTGAGTTTCCTCTTACAAGCACACTCCACCGCAGTCTTCGGACATCATTCCACAAGTGTCAAATGTAAGGGTTATTCGGAGATTTGGATTGGCTGGGCTCGTCTGCTACTCTGGTTCAACTGAACACTGGTCTCACCACATCTCTCAATTTCCCCTACAAGCACACTCCGCCGCAGTCTTCGGACACATTCCACAAGTGTCAAAAGTAGGGGTGATTAGGAGATTTGGAGGGGCTAGCCTCTTCTATCTGCTACTCAATTGCCCTGCGGGCGGCGTTCTTTTCTAGAAAAGAACCAAAAGCACAGGCCTCGCAGAGCTACCTTTTTTGCTTCTTTTCGGAGAAAAAAGAAGCCGCCGGAGGCACTCTTCTCACCTGACGCCTCTGGCATCTCATTTGATATATATATATTGACACTAATGGTCTACAAATAAACTGATACTACGACCTTTGCTATTTCCGCTTGCGAAAGGGGATCCCCGTTTGGCAATTGTCAGGTCGTTTTCCTTTCCAATTGGTAGATCCTCCAAGATGTCTGCTTCGGGTGCAAGGGACAAGTTTCGTTTGCTTCCGCTGTTAGTCTTCAAAGGAGTCCGCTCGGGCGAGCCTGGAGGTCCCTTTGTGCTACCTGAGCTGCTAGGAAGTGTGTTGTTATTGTTGATAATCGTCATTGTGGTGGAGCCGAGAATGCCCTTGGAACGTTCCAAAATGGCCTGGTTGAGACGATGTTCGAACTTTTCCACACGTTGTTCAATCTTAGCAAACTCTTCGTTTCTGACGGAGAGCTCGGTCTTCATTGATTGGATTTCCTGGGCCAGGGTATTTTTCGTTTGTCTCAACTCATCGATTTCTTGTTGTAGATTTGTCTTGACTGATTGTAGTTCATCCACTTGTTGTTGTTGCTCGGAACGCTCCTTAGAGGTGTTCTCGTGTTTGAGACCGTCGAGTCTTTCAAGAATGGTGTGAACCTGTTCACCGAACGATGAAATGTCGCCGTATTGGAAATCTACCAAGGACCGAACATCGGATTGGATATCGGTGATGGTTTTTGCGGCATCGGACTGACTTTGAGTGAATGAAGTTAAAAAGTCATCCAGCTTTGAAGAGTGAGATTTGGATTGTTCAATAAATAAATTTCGCGTGTCTTCTTTCATGGATTCCAGCATGGTTTGAAGTTCGGATTTGTCATGGATCTTGTCCAGCAACTGGGAGACGGACTTTTGGTGCATCTGCTCAATTGATTCGGTGAGCTCTTTGGACGACTGAGGATTGGAGCTTGTGCCTTCCAGATGGTCCTTGAGTGTTTGGATCGCATTCAAGACTTCGTCATTATTGTTGAGTTGTTTGAGGTCGTCTTTGGTAAGGGCAGTTTGAGATAATGCTGCGACGATGGACTCCACGGATGGCGGTTGTGGAATCCTACTTAAGAGTTGTTCGGTGTTCTCTTCAATCGACTTGGAAATGTCGCTGGCTGAGGGCGGTTGTGGTATCTTACTTAATAGTTGCTCGTTGTTATCCTGCAACGACTTGGAAATTTCATCTGCTGATAGCGGCTGTGGCAGTCTGTTTAATAGCTGTTCGTTGTTATCTTCCAAGGATTTGGAAATGTCGTCAACAGATAACGGTTGTGGCATCTTGCTTAATAACTGTTCGTTGTTGTCTTGCAAGGATTTGGAAATGTCGTCCACCGAAAGCGGCTGTGGCATTTTGCTTAATAGCTGCTCATTGTTATCCTGCAAGGACCTGGAAATGTCGTCCACGGGGTTGTTTGCGGTGGTATTGGTATCCAGTTTCTGGCTGATTTGTTCAAGTCGACTGTCCAAAGTTGAAATGAGTCCGAGTTGTTGGACAATAGCGGAAAGCTCCTTTTGGCTCTGGGTGGTCTGTTTGGACACGGACTCGATGGCTCTGTACGAGTCGTTGATCTTCATTTTCAATTCGGTGTTGGACATGTCCTCATGGAGGAATTGTAGCAGCTCAACCACCTTTGAGTTCTGCTCCTCAAATAGATCGGAGAAACGTTTAATGACCTTTGGGAACTCGCGATGTTCGGCTGAGCTAGAGAGAATGGATCTGAGATGGGACTCGTGGTTCTTGAGCTGTCTGTTGACATCCTTATTGGAGTCCAAGAGGGACTCGGAGATGGTGGAGATCATCTTGTTGTTCTCCTGAAGAGTATCCAGGGTAGCCCGAACATGGCTCAAGTTGTCCTTGATGTTACAGTCAGTATCGTGAACGGATCGTTCAGTCTTAACGACGTGATCCTTGAGCTGGTTCAAGGCAACCGCATTGTCTCGAGAGCGATGAGCCAACCCTCCGAACTCTACAAGCGCATCGTTCACGCTATCCTCCACCGATTTCGTCTGGGTTTTGAGGTCTCTGGACAACTCCAGGAGTTCAGTGATCCGTTCGTCCTGTCCGTTGAACGTACTCAAAGAACGGGCATGGAAGGACGACTTTATGGGACTACCTCGCGGGGTAGCGTTCAAACTAGGAGAATCAGGCGTGGGCATTGGAGGAGGGTTTCTTGATGGGTCGGAAGAATCCCAGCTATAGATATAATAAGGAGAGGCGGTTAGCAAATTAAAGAAAGAAAAAAATAAAATAAATAATAACACAACATTTAAACCCCCCAGATCGGGTGCATTCTCGGGAGATCGTGTGGACTTACAATGGAAGCTTCTTATCGTTAAGACTTGAATTGGAGTCTTTTGAATTCATAAACGCAGCGGGGCCAATTATAGTAGCAAGATAGGATTGCGCAGGATTTGAAAGCAATTTTAAACCGATGATGTTCGACGAGTTAGACGACAGCGTGGTTTTTTCAAATCCCCAAAGAAAGAAAGGAAAAAGAAAGATAGGGAGAAAGAGTCTAGCGTGTGTTTCCTAAGTAACCGAAACTGACAAGCTACAAATCCTGTCCTGTTCTTGATTTCGCACGCAGTGTACAAGGTTGTTTCAAAGTGTTTGAACGAAAACTGTTATATACGCTATAGTACTTATCAATGCGTTAAACAATGCCCCATATGACGATGTGCCAGGGGTGTTGGGATCGTTTTGGCAATATACAAATAAACAAACCAATTTCTCCGTTGCCATGGCACCGGTCCGAGAGAGCGGGACAGAAAGAAAATCCTGCGCCGCACATAACCGAGCCGCACAGTTCACGAAGGTGTATGTCTACTTTTTTTTTTTTTTTTTCACTCCTGAAGTGTTATCAGCTCGATTCTGATTGATTAGATCTGCTCAAGACTTATGTAAAATAAGCTGACAAAGTTACAACACTGTTGATATCGATCGCACAGATTACATAGAACATGTCAGTATATTTGCTCCAAATATATTTTTATTTGTTATTGTTTATAAAAAGTTGAAGCGGGTCACATGACCAGTATAGGTTTGTTTTTTTTTCTATCATTATTTATAGAATTCAATTCTTCGGCAGCGAGGGTGCTTGTTTTGCAGATGCGTTGCTCCTCACAAAGCCCACACAATTCGTTAATTTCATTGAGACATTCCGAATGCGTCAAAAGGAGTTCTGTGTGAGGACATTTCGGAGGACCGACGGGGTCCCGTGATAGGGCTAGGGCTAGAGCCCTGTGACTGTTTCTGAGCCCCAACCAACCAACCAACAGTTTTGTTGGAGTGAAAATTTCAAGAGGCAAGAGCCAGCCCTAGGATTACCAAGTCCCAGCCACAAATATACGCTTGAAACCACTCAACGCAACACTCTCGTAGGGTTGATACAATTTCCTTAGTCGATTTTCACATAGGAGCATCACAACACTAGTAACGACACAATGGCAAAGTTTTTGAAGTCAGGCAAAGTCGGTAAGTAGCTTTGAACGACAAAAGCCAGATGCAACGGACAGTAGATTAACGAGTTGTTTTATAGCTATCATCGTCAGAGGTAGATACGCCGGTAAGAAGGTTGTTATCGTCAAGCCACATGATGAAGGTTCCAAGAGCCACCCATTCGGCCACGCCTTGGTTGCTGGTATCGAACGTTATCCTTTGAAGGTTACCAAGAAGCACAGCGAAAAGAAGATTGCCAAGAGAACCAGAATCAAGCCATTCATCAAGGTTGTCAACTATAACCACCTCATGCCAACTCGTTACACTTTCGAACTCGACTCTTTAAAGACTGTTGTCTCCACTGATACCTTCAAGGAACCATCCCAAAGAGAAGAAGCCAAGAAGGAAATCAAGAAGGCTTTCGAAGAAAAGCACAAGGCTGGCAAGAACCAATGGTTCTTCACCAAGCTCCACTTCTAAAAAGTTGTATTTAATCTAATACAGATGATGGTGTAATGTAAAAAGTATTTTTCCAAGCGTCTATATCAATGTGTTTTTTTATCTTTGGGTTCCATGGAATGGTGCCTCGTAGTGTAGGCTTTGTGCTAGAAGCAAAAAAAATCTGTGCAGGGCGCGAGTGACTCCGGCGACTTCTTTTTTCTCCGAAGTATGCAAAAAAGTTAGCTCTGCACAAAAACAACTTCCGCAAGATGCGGGCGGTTCTCAGTGTTGTTTATTATCTACATTGTACAATCCAGAACTCATTTGCAGTGCTTTTGGTTCTTTTCTAGAAAACAACGCCGCCCGCAGGGCAATTAAATCGAGTCTAGTCCGTCCAATCTCTTGATAACCCCTACTTTGACACTTGTAGAATGATGTCCAAAGGCTGTGCTGGAGTGTGCTTGTAGGGGAAATACAGAGAGCTAAAGGGACTAGCGCTCAATGTAGGTAGCAAAAAATCAAAAGGAAAATAGGCGGAACTGGGCCTCCTTATATATTTCGTATTAGACGCTCTAATTGATTCCATATATCGAAAAAAGTTTATTACTAAGAAATCGCCGATCACGTGAATAGAGAATTGAGAGCATCAACTTGAACCGTATACATATAAGGAAGAATGCCTCCGGCGGCTTCTTTTTTCTCCGAAAAGAAGCAAAAAAGGTGGCTCTGCGAGGCAATTGAGATATCAAGGTATTTATTAGAGTTACATATCATTGTGGACCTCCATCAACATATACTGGCGGTAAAAGGTCTTTCAATTTCTTGACTTCCTCCTCAGTCATGTCGTCGTCGGAAATGTCACAATTTGCACCGCAATTCTTAACGTTGAACCTGCTATCACAATCCCCAAATTCGTCCCAGAGAACAGTCTCGTAGGTCGAAGTGTATCCTGCACATCGCTCATTTACCCCGGTATAATAGGAGCATTGGGATTTAAAGTCGTAATCCTTTGCTTTCAGCTCCGCTTCATAATTGGCTTTGTGATTCCAAACACGGCCCTTACTGCCATTGTCTGTAATGTGGACTTCGTATCGATCATCGTCACCACATTTGACTTTCCATGTGGACTGATCACTTGCTCCCCACTTATGGTCTCCGCCAGAACAGACCTTGTCGTAGCCATCGTATATTTCAATACTCATGCCGTCCCCGGTAACGGGGTCGTTATGCAAAAACGTGTGGACTCGAATACATGCTTCGGTGCCAGCGCCAAAGGCTAGCAAACTGCAAACTAGAGATGGGAGCTTCATTGTGGTTTATGGTTTATCTGGTGATTCAGTGAACTAGTGTGATAATAATCAATTGTTCAAAAAGAGAGATATCTACCGACCTTATATAGATGTTTGGGCCTAGCCTGACAGAGATCTATTTTTACTCCTTGTACCTACATAGTGGTGGGGTATATGATTCGAAACGGGGCTCCTTGCAGCTCTAGGAACGGCTAAGAAATTTTTGATTTATAAATAAACTTGATTATCTTGATTAGGAAGGAATTTGCTTGAAATCCTTGTTCTATATAACCTGATACTGCTTGGCGAGCCCTTCAACGGCGCTCTTGGCGTTGTCTGATGGGCAGATAACCTCAGATAAAGTGGGGCTGAAGCGGCTGATAAAAGTGGCTAACGAACATTTAGGCATGTCCCGACAGTTCAGAACAAAGTTTTATTTAGTAATTGGAATTGGAATTAAATCAGAAATTAGAAATATGTGGAAATATTGTTATAAATCGAACAAGTAGTAGCTTTTGCTATATGACTGGTATTTTTTCTCCGCTTCGTCGGATTATGGTTTACTGGTTTGTCTCTTCGGGATTCTGGCCTGCAATGTTCTGCAGGTACGATATTTTCGTGTAACGTGCCACTCTGCATAGAAATGGAGGGGCTCGCCACGTGAAGGGAATAGTTCAACAGAACCGTACATTTCACATGGAATCTGAGTTAAGTTTGGACTGCTGAGACATGTACGTCATGGAACTGCTGAGACGATTCGTTGCGTTGGCTAGATGAACTGGAGACTCATGTCACAGGTAAAAGATACTTATTGCGTCCGATGAAACGAGAATTGAATAGTAACATGACAGCTCAAAAATAATGTCTTTCTTTTCGTTTTTCAACCAGAGTTGGGACTGGAATGTTTCTTCTTATTACCATTATTCTCTTCGACTTCACTTGATGCGCACGGATATCCGAATTAGTTCGAAGAGATATTCCTGACAGCTTTCCGCGGGTCAACCTGCAGATAAGCTTATTCATGTTTCGGCCTGAGGCTAAATATAGCTATGTTGATCATTTAGGCATACAATACAGTTTCACTCCGTCCCCGTAGTGTATGGGTGCAATCGCAGTTGTCGCATAAAATTCTATGTCCTGACTTGTGACAAAGGTGTAAAACTTATATATATATAGTCAATTCAGTCACAGTCTTTTCTACAATGGGCGCAGATTTAGTTCTAATGAAGAACCAAGTCGACAAAGAAACAAGAGTCTCATCATCAGACTATTAATTCATTCACTGACTTGGAGAAATTTACCCTGAATAAATACCAACAATGCACTAATTTATATTGCATGATGCATCTTCGAACGTGTAGTGGTATAATGTAACAATCGGACCGGCGAATGAGCTGTCTTTTACATGTTTGTTCCGACTATTGAATTCTAACCTGAAGCTCGTTTTTACAACCTCTTTGTAGCAGTACCCATCAATCATCAATACCGCTGTAGATTCCAACTGAACCTATATGGGTTTAAAGGACTATAAAATGAAACGGTGATAGGCAATTTAAAAGAATGGTTCAGCTCCAGATACTACATAAATGTGTTTGATTCTTAAAATACAATGTGTGATGGAACAGGTCCAATTCGTTCCTGTTAGAGAGATGCATGTGTTGGCCGGTTCCTAACCCAGTACCTGTCATTTATGCATTTTGTCGATCATTCGATGAGCCGCACAGCGCTTTTGTCTCTTAAATTGTCTAATTAAAACTCAAATGAATTGTTGCTAGCAAAAATTATAGTCTGTCGGTGGATTGGAACACGCAGTCTGACAATTTGAAGGTCCGCAAAGTGCCAATTGCATTGCATACTGAATATTGAGTGTGGACATCATATTTGCACATATATACGTTACGGATAAGGGCCGTATACTCTGTCGGTTAGAACTGCCCTGCGGGCGGCGTTCTTTTCTAGAAAAGAACCAAAAGCACTGGCTTCGAGCCTCGCAGAGCCACCTTTTTTGCTTCTTTTCGGAGAAAAAAGAAGCTGCCAGAGGCACTCTCTTCTGACCCCATATTCGGCGTTGTTGCCGTTACCGGAGTCTTGGCCGAACCCCAAATCCTCCGCAAAACCACGACGTTACATCAACCCCGGCGCGACCTTAACTTGAGTGAGGCGCCGATAGCCGCATATGTTACACTCATCTCTTTGACAGGTCTGACTCGTTTTGCGGGACAAAGGTCTGACAGTGAAGACACCAAATTTGCAGAACTACACATCCGAGTACGTAATCCATTGTAAAAAATCATTCAGTTCAGCACTACTTAGTATATATATGACTACATTTTAAAGCCGAATCGGTAGATCCTAATGGCGACTTTGTTGGACTCGGATGCGCATATGGTGAAACAACCGAAATATGCAATATGAACATCATTTACGAAACCATATATTATAAAAGAGAGACCCCCGCCGGGGTAATTTGTTTCCTTTGACCATACATCAGAACAAGATATGAAATTGATTGCGTCGGGAACTATTCTCACCTTGGCTTGTCAGGCCTATGCTGGGCTGATCAAGGTAAATCCACTGCCAGCTCCCGTCTCCATGACGTGGGGAGAGAGCGGGCCCCTGAAAGTTTCTCGGGACCTCAAGTTGGACAACAAAGTCAAGGGCAACAAGATCCTTTCAGATGCCGTTGAGAGAACTGTTGAAACCATGTGGGACCTGAAGTACAGCCCATCAACGGTTGAACGGGAGTTTGAACCCATCACCCGTCCAAAGAGCCTTGACAAGCGTTCGGGGGATCCCACCACCCTCAACACAATCAGGGTTAATGTCAAAGACTCCAAGGCAGATCTCCAACTGGGGGTCGACGAATCATACACCTTGAACGTCACCCAGGGCTCGGACGAAGTTTTAATCGATGCTGAGACAGTGTGGGGGGCCCTGCACGGCTTAAGCACCTTGCAGCAACTGGTCATTTCAGATGGTTCAGACGGCCTGATTGTGGAGCAGCCAGTGTCCATTGCTGACAAGCCTCTCTATCCACACAGAGGAATTCATCTGGACACTGCTAGAAACTACTACCCAGTCGAGGCTATCTTGAAGCAAATTGATGCGCTTTCAATGACCAAGATGAACGTCCTCCATTGGCATTTCGTCGATGCCCAATCCTGGCCAGTGGAATTGAAGTCCTATCCAGAAATGACAAAATCTGCTTACTCGCCAAAGGACGTGTACTCCATTGATGATATCAAGAAGATTATTGCCTACGGAAGAGCCCGCGGTGTCAGAGTGTATCCAGAAATTGACATGCCGGGCCATTCGTATTCCGGATGGAAGGACATTGACCCAGAATTGTTGGCGTGCGCTACTTCTGACTTTTCCAACAACATCAACAACTACCAGCTTGACATTTTGAACGACAAGACTTATGACGCTGTTGAAAAGGTATACAATGAAGTCTCTGACCTATTCAACGATGATTTCTTCCACGTTGGTGCCGATGAACTTGTGCCAGGATGCTTCGAATACTCCAAAAAGATTGAAAAATTCCTTAACGAGGATTCCACCCGAAACTCCGACAGCGTTCTGGAATACTGGATCAACAAGGCCCTTCCAATTTTCAAGAAAAACAGAAAGAACAGAAAATTGGTCATGTGGGAAGATGTCATTCTGTCCGAAACCGTTAAGGCCAACAACGTTCCAAAGGATGTGATCATGCAAAACTGGAACAACGGAACCGCCTACGTTCAAAAGCTTGTCAGAATGGGCCACGAAGTTATCGTGTCATCCGCAGACTTCCTCTATCTGGATTGTGGCTTTGGAGGATATCTTGGAAACGATCCAAGATATAACGTCCAAACCAACCCTGATTACAACACCCCTAACTTCAACTATCAAGGGGCCGGCGGAAGCTGGTGCAGTCCATACAAGTCCTGGCAAAGAATTTATGACTTTGAATTCACCGGAAATCTTACCAAGGAAGAGCAAAAGAAGATCCTCGGTGTCGAAGCTCCATTATGGGCCGAACAAGCAGACGACACTGTCGCTGAGGGCAAGATCTGGCCAAGAGTCGCCGCTCTCGGTGAATTGGTTTGGTCCGGCAACAAGAACTCTACCGGTCAACTGCGTACCAGAGAAATGACCCATAGAATTCTCAATTACAGAGACTTTTTAGTAGCCAATGGTATCAAGGCTGCTCCTTTGATGCCAAGATATTGTGTTCAACACCCTCACAACTGTGATTATGATATTTACTATCAAAACAAGAACTAGACTTTCTGTATATCTATAGTCGCACATACATCTTACTGAAGACTTTTTTCTGAAGAGTGTTGAAAAGTACTTTTGGACAAAGCTCCGTTCTTACTAAATAGCAGATACACACACTACCATAACAGTCCCGTATTTTGCTTAAAAATTATTTCAATTTCTCAGTAAACCCACATAAAACAATCTACGGACACTGATCCGAACGAGAACACAATGAAAAGTGTGGAATATTCAGCTGTTACAGATCAAATGGTATATATATATAGCAGCCTTACTATGATGTTGTTCCCAACAAACCTTTTCCCGATAATCTAACCGTCGCCGCGCCGCCACAACATTTGCCATTATTAACAAAAACACGCAGTGTTGTTGACAAAGTCTACTTTGTTTGAAAAACTATTCTTATTGTTGTTATATTTGATACATCTCGACAGTAATTGTTAGTGCCCGTACCAAACTTCCGTTTCGGTAGATTCCAAGTAATAGTAAAAGCAACTGCATTCGTGCAGACAAGTGTATTGATCAAGCTTGACGTGAGTACCTCATTAACTCAGATTTGGACGAATTGGCTTGCTGACCTTTCTAGAAACTATCTGTACCTGAGAAAAGCCTTATAAAGTTATAAATATGGGACATATCAAGCTAAGTCCTAATATTCTACGTCGGATGGCCGAAGTGGTAAGTTTTGTTTGCTGATAAATGGATCATGAACCCACAGACTAACATATATCTCATCTAGCCGGATTCGTTGAAAGAGCTTGTCAAGGATTTCGAACAGTGTCCACTTGAGGATTTGGCTTCCAAGTTGGATGCGTTTGGAGCAAAATGGGGCAGACCTAGAGGTGATCTGTGCCCGTGGATCCCGGTTCTAGATCGGTTTGATGATATTCTCCAAAAAGCAATCGAGACGTATGGATTAGACGAAGAATATCCCAAGCCTATTCCGGTAAAGCTCGAAGAGGAACGATTGCTGATATCCATCTTGGAATTTACGGCATTTTTAATGGATAAATGCTCCAATAGAGGTATTTACAACAGCGTCAAGAATTTGTCTTGTATGCTTAATAGCATCTCTCCCTCTGTTGTAGCTTCCGCTCTGAAGGTCTGTGTGAAAATTGCTCAGCGTTTCGCACAATCCAGAACCGGCAGATCAAACGTGACCGCTATAGATGCCGACAAAATTTTCAACCTTGCAACCTTTCTACCGTTAACTCCTTGGGAAAACCCCGGAAAATCTGATGTTACCCTTTACAATTTTGTGGATCCGAATTTCCAATGGCCCGAAAGCGCCTCTGCATTCTCCCTGCAGTACTATGTTAGATCTCAGCAACACCAGCAACCTCCAGTTACCCCATCAAAGGGATCTGCTAATTCCAGCAATGCCTCTGAATCACAAGAGGGCCTGACAACTCTTTACATCTCTCCTGCTGAAGTCAGCCAACTTTCAGCTCAAGAACTGTTGGAAAAAATCTTTTCCGTGTTGCCAAAGGAATCTTGGTACTCCGCTCTTAACAAGGCTAGAGTGGCCAAGGCATGCGTCAACACCGAACAGGGCCTGTTGCTTCGAAAGGAGCTGTGCAAGATTCAACTATCTGCCATTGGGTTTGCAGCTTGTACTTTTGGAGACCCAACTGTGGAATCCAAAATTATCAACAAGACTCCAAATATTCTTCGTCAAGTTGCTGATTTGGTGTCCCCTGAGAACAAAAATGTGCCCATCAAGCTTCGCGTACTGGCCTTGGAAACGCTGGATAACATGTGCAATCAGTTAAACAGAGTATCCGAAATCTTGACTGCCCTATCAGCAAATGTTAATCACGGAACGCTCATGTCGGTAATCAGAAACACTATCACTGACCTCAAATCCGGAGTCGAAGTTGACGAAGATTTTACCTGCGCATTATTCATGGTAATCCTTCAACTGGCCCAGGCATCAAATGCTGGTTCGATTTTGGTCACAGCAGGTCTTATTCCGTTGATTTTAGAGATTGTTCAATTGGACACGCCGTACGTCAGAACATTGTCCAATGCCATCGAACTGATCGATCACATTGTGATGGATATTCCTTCGACTTTCCCAGCATTTGTTCAGGCAAACGGTATCGACATTTTGATCCAAACAATTCAAAAGGAAATTGATTACGATATCGGCCCAGAAATAAACGAATCTCCACCAGACTATTGCATTGCTGATTATAGCTTCTCATATTACCGGTCACAGTGGGTCAGAGCACTCTTGGGATTTGTATCCAACATCTTGAACAACAATAGAACATCTGAGAGAATACATAATTTGGTCGACTCACCGTTGATGCAGGTTTCTCTCAAGATCTTGTCCCACCCAAGAATCTTGGGCTATAGAATTGTTTCGCTTGATTTCCAAATCTTATCTTTGATGCTGGAAAACGAGCCATCTTCTTTTTCAATTATGCACGAGGCAAAGGTGATTGATACTGCCATCGAGGCGATCCCGGATCTTCTTTCTTTGTCGAATAATTATTACAGTCCAGTAGCCCGCTTTTTGAGTGCTTTGAGTCACAATGAAAGTGGATTGCAACTTGTGCAAGACCAGCAACTCCTCAGCATGTATTTTTCCAAACTGTCTCAAAACATTGTCCAAAATTCAAGTTTGAAAACCCTGGGAACAACCTTTGATTTACTTACTTCCGATCATCCTGATTTGCGACCAATTATGATAAAGGAGGTATTAAAACTGTTGGAATCTATTCCAAAAGCCTTGGAACCAATATCGAAGAGCAATAGATTTTATGCTGAGTCTGAAAACGTCACCTCCCGCTCTGAGAGCTTGATTGATCCTGCCAACGATATCATGAACGTTTTGTTCAATACTGTCGGCTTTTTCGAGGGCTTCTTAAAGAATCATTTAACAAGGGTGGAATTTATCAAACAACAGGGAGTTACTTATTTATTAGATATTTTCCAACTTCCAAACTTGCCTTATGAGTTCGCCTACAGCCAAACTGCATTTATATTGAGTAGCATTTTACGGTCATTGTTTGATTTGGATATTAATAGTGATTATATCCAAGAAGTGATGATTGAAAAGATTGCTTCCACTCTGGACAACTTGGAGTCATTGATTGCCAAGATTCCATATGACCGTCAAATTGTTAGAGACGACGACTCTTTGGACGCAATATTAAGATCCTTGAGTCAGCTCAATTGTTTCCTTTACGCAATGTATCAAATTGTGTTTGTGAACCCTGGTACTGGTTATCGTATCATGTTTGTATTAGATAAACTCGTCTCTAATGCAAAATTCGACGGCACTGACGTCATTTCAAGATTGGGCGCAGTACAAAGATGGTGTATTTGGCAAGAGGCAAGGTCACTTGATGGATTATCTGGTTTATTTATTGAAGCTACTAAGCCTCTCACAATGACCGGAGTTCCTAGAAACTTTAGAAGCTTGTATGACAGTGATGAGTTCCGAAAGATTAAGGAAGCTGAGGATAACCTCGAAGATTCTCCATCACCATTTTTCGTTGGGATTAAGGTTTTCAGATTCCTGGCTAATGCAAACTCCATGTTAACATCCAAAGTGCTATCCGAATTTGCAGGTGTTTGCGCCAATGATCGAGCTATGTCTTCAAGGAAAAAGAATGGGTTGAAAATGGCTGAATTGATTGCTTGTGTTTTGATCAATCATTTAAGGCACCGTCCTATTCAGGAAATATCGGTTGATGAGTTCAGGGAAGCAAAATATCATGCTACTGTTGGTTCTTTAGTAACACTTCAGAAAATCATGTTCAAGCCTTGGAACAACACGCTATCCTGTCACTTAGGTGTTTTCGTCTGCTTCAAACAGCATGAGGGTTTGCAACTAATGATGGAACTTCTAAGTTCTCTCTGGGATGCGCCAATAGAAAATGGGGCCACAGACCCTGGTAGCTCTTTGTTGGTCGGCAGTCAAAAGGTAATTTTGGTTCTTCTTACCTTTTTCGTGTCTCACAAGTCAATATTGGAAAACTCTAGAATTGTTTCTGCGTTGACGTCTAGGGAAGACCGTACTTCTCGTTCTTATTTTGCACCTGGACAATTTTTCGTTGAATGCAGAATTATTGTGTTGAATGCATTGCAAAGTTTATGGGAGTCTGATACATTGGAAGAAAAGCATCCGTCAGTTTCACAAATCGTTGTGGAAATTATGTCAAAGCTTCTCAATCATACTGGCGACGATGGTGCAAACATAAAAGCTGATAAATCCATTCTACCAAGGGAACTTTCTTGGAAATACGTCACCCCATCAGAAGACAAAGTTGAGGTCTTGTCTCAGTTTTTCCCTGCTGATGATGTAAGAAGTGCGTTAACGAAATCGAATGATGATATCAGTGAAGCGCGAGATATGTTGGTTCGTCAAACTCCAGAATTAGCTGAGAATGAGAACCTCACTCACCTTAGTAACGATGATTTCCCAATCCCTACTGGTAAGGCACCCCTAGATCAGGATGGTAATAAGCTTGTATCCTCGGCTGATCTCAATTCGCTTAGCGATAACGTGAAGAAGCATTTGATCGATAGGGCACTCAATCTTTTGAGGGTTCATACGGACAATGTTTATTCAATTTCTTCCCTGATAATTAAGGCCTTTTCTTTGCCTTTCTTAAGTGGCTCTCGGTATGACAGACAAAAAGAGTCCTTAGCCAGCGCTCATAAGGAAGTTGTCTCAACTATCCTTCAAGTGCTTTCCTCTTTAGATTATGAGGATGAATCTAATTACAAAGCGCTAGGAGCAATTGCTCATTTGTTGGGGTTGGTTGTGCAAGACTCTGCATTTTTCGGTAACTGTTTTGGAGAACTTGCTGATTCTATTGAGCTCTTTGTTCTGCTTTTGAAAGTCAAAGATGCCCATGAGGCAGAATGGTATCCAAGTGTTTTGTTGATAATTGAGCGTCTGCTCTCTAATATTGATGTTCCAACACCAGAAACACGCAAGTTCGAGTCTTCTATTCCAGAGGTTGTTAAAAGTATGATACCCACGATCAATCCTCAAATTATGAATGAACTTTTTGAAATTATCACCACTCCGGTAACTCTAAAAGATGAGTTATCTGCTTTAGGAACTGCAAGATTGCTTGTGTTGTTTTCTAAGAAACCAGAAAGAGCACAAATAATGATGTCGAAAGGGACAACTGTTCATCTTTTGAGAACTCTCAAACAATTTGCTGGGTGTGCAAATTATGAAAAGTTGCAAACAGCTTTATTTATTATATTCCGCCAGACTGTGGAAACTTATGAGATGATAAAGGAAACGATGACAGTTGAAGTCAAGGCATGGTTTGCTAGCAGTAGAGTGGCAGATGCATCTGTTTTTGTCAAGTCCAATTACCACTTGGTAGCACGGGAACCAGAGATTTTCACTGACGTGGCAGGTGAATTGTGTACCTTCCATGACACTTCCTTGTCAAGCAGTAACATCTGTTTGAAATCATATGCCGAGAGGAAATTGAAAAAAGCTCAAAATAATGAAGAGAAGTTCCGTAGGGAACTAGCAAGGTTGCAGAGAGAGAACGTTGATGAAGGAGACGCAGAAGAATCAACTGAGGCCGGTAAAAAACAAGAGCTTGAATCGGACAAACCTAAGGAATCCATTCAGTCTGGTAGAGAAGACGCACCAATGGATGATGCTATGCAATCTACCGGAGGAGACGGTACATCTACTGGCACAGCGAAGATTCCATGTGTTGATAAACCATCCGGCGTAATCAAGATGTTACTTTCTGAATTATTTTCCTTTAGAAAGGAAGATATTTTCTCTGTTCCAGAGAGATCAGAAGAAACACTGCAGGCTGCTACGGCGGCAAAAGAGAAAACAGAATTTAAGCCATCTGAGCATCCAAATTACATGTTCTGCTGCACCATTTTACATTCACTCATTGAGCTATTGAGTTCATACAACAAATGCAAGCTTGAATTCTTGAACTTCTCAAAGAAGGATGCCAGTGGCAAACAAAACACCGGGTCCAATGCAACTTTTGATTCACCTACACCATTAAAGCCTCGATCGTTTGCTCTTAATGTCTTTTTGCATGAGTTTTTACCTACAGGTGTGTTGAGCGAGTCCTCTCACATGGTTTATCAAGAATGGTATACTGTGTCTACCCTGGCCAGTACAGTTTTAATGAATCTACTCACTGCCACAACTGAGAAGGGTAAAAAATCTAAATTTAGTTTGGAAGTTCAGAGTGACCCTACTTTGACCTTTATCAGAAAGTTTTCATTGGATGCTTTTGCAAAGGCGCTAAAGGAGGTGCATCTGTCGAATGAGTCTGTGGATTGGAGATACAGTCTTTTGGCAAACTTGTCTGAACTTTGTCATCGACTCTTGGCATCACGCAATGGCTTTTCATCAATGGGTACCAATGGGGACCATGTCGGCGATGGGGCAGCTATTGCCAAGATTATGTATGACAAGAAGTTTGCTACCATTTTCACTACCAATATTGGGCAACTTGATTTAAATTATCCACATGCTAAGAAAGTTGTGAAGTTGAGTTTAAGATTCTTGAATAAGCTTTCCAGATTGGCATTAGATATTTCAGAGGAGCTGGAAAGTGAAAATAGAGAAGACGAAGCAGAACAAGACATCCTATCTGATTCTGATGATAACAGGGAGGACACACCAGATCTTTTCCGTAACTCTACTCTGGGAATGTTTGAAGTAGGCGAAAACATGTACGATAACGAGGAAGAGCTGGAAGATGAAGAAGATAGTGAATTGCAAGAGGACGAAGAGGATATTGAATATGATGGCCATGATGAGATTCTTTCAGATGTTGACGATGGTGGAAGTGAAGATAGCATGGAGGATGATACTATTCAGTATAATGATGGTGAAGATGACGATGAAGGCGATTCCGAAGATAGTGAGGACGATGGTGATGATGAAATGAATGTAAGTTGGACTTTTACGTTGTTGTATCCTCGTGAGCTAACAATTATTAGGTGGAAGTTATTGTGGAAAGTCAGGATGAAGATGAAGACATGGAAGAAGATGGAAGTGAGTCCGACGGGTATGATGAAGTCGACAGTGGAAGTGAATGGGAATCATATGATGAGCCAGATGAAGAAGAAGAAGAGGAAGAAGAGAATATTATCGAATCGATTGCTAGAAATGCTGATGATACGGCACCAACTTTGCAAGAGCTTCCAACTGGAGGCGCTTCTGCCGGAGCATCAGGTATTCTTCAGGGTGATAGTTTACTCGGAGGAGAAGATGATGTTGATGTCATGTATTCACAGAGAACACCTGGACCTGACGAAGAAGAAGAATCTAGCGACGAGGAGGATAACAATACGGAAGACGATTTCCCTGTCGATCCATTTGATGAAATTGGTCATCAGATTTCTAGATTCGGTGAGTTTTTTTTTTTCAAGTTTCTTTAATTACTAACTCTTAGTTTAGGACGAATTCAGCTCGACCGCCCACCAATTGGAGCCACCTTTGGTGGTCATGTACATGGGGAATCGGTTTCCAACCCATTATTGACACAACCAAGAAGAGCTCAACAGCACCGTCCAATTACTATTCAAATAGGCCGTGGAAGTCATGGACTCCATAGACCGGATGGTATTAGCGCAATCACACAAATGGTTGATGGCGCCTCCGACGATCCAAGAATTGGTGGAGGATCACTTATCAACGATGTACTTGACCACTTCAGCTCAGTTTTGGGAAGTGACGGTGCGATGGCACATAATGATGAGTTTAATTTCCACGACATTGAAAGTTTGCTTCGTCGTGACTTTGGTGTTCATGCATCAGGACGTCGAACCGAGAATGCCTTTTCTTCTGTTCAACGAGTTTCTACTATTTCAACCAATGGTAGATGGCAAGAAGCTGCCTTAATGTTTGGTGTCTATAATCGCTCTGAGATCCATTGCCGTGTTCTCGATGCCATCTATAATCGTATGATTGATTACGCACGAGAGCAAAAGGAAAAGCTAGATAAAGTGGAAGAAGAAGTTAATAGTTTGGAGGCAAAGGTGAAGGAAATTCTCATTGAACAAAATAGAAAGCGTGTGGAAAAGCGTGAAGAGGAAGCTCGAAAACGCCGTGAAGAGGAAGAAGCGGCGGCAGCAGCAGAGGCTGCCGCTAGAGAGGCAGAAGCTCGTGAACGAGAACAAGACTCAAGTGAACAGGGAGATGTTCCAATGGAGAGTGAAGGTGCGGAAGAAGCTTCTGGTGAACGGATTCTCGTTCGAATAGGGGACCGAGATGTTAACGTTGCTGGAATGGGAATCGACCCAGAATTTTTGGAGGCCCTTCCCGCGGATATAAGAGAAGAAGCGTTCACACAACATCTTAGAGAAATGCGATCTTCAAGAAATGATTCCTCTAACCGTGAAATTGCTCCAGAATTCTTGGAAGCATTGCCAGATAACATTAGACAGGAATTGATGGCACAGGAATTCCTAGAGGGCCGAAATCAGCTACCACACAGAGCACTTGGAGGGGAAGAAGGCGGAGAAAGTGGACCAGTCGACATGGATCTTGCAAGTTTCTTAGCTACGCTTGATCCTGGACTTCGCCAAACCCTGCTTTTGGAGCAGGATGACCTGTCATTGTCCTCTTTGCCTAGAGAAATTGCTGAAGAAGCACGACAATTAAGAAGCCGAACTGTTGCAAATTTCAGTGGAGGTGGTGATGAATCTGGCGGCGGCAGTGGCAATGCTGGAGGTCCACTCTACCGTACCATCCGTCGTGGAGATGTTCGACGGGAGTTTTTCCCTCCATTCGGCGGTGATGATGAAGATGATGACGATGACCTGGAAGAAGGTAATTCGCATGGCCTTTACGTTGATCCACCCATGAGCGGTGCAAAACCTCCATCTAAAAAGCACGTAGCAGCAGCAGCCATGCACTTGGTTGATAAAGCTGGTGTTGCTGCGTTGGTCAGACTGCTTTATTTACCACAAAACCGACATCAGTTAGGATACTTGAACGATCTGTTGGTAAGCTTGTGCAGTAACAAGCAGAACCGTCTTGATATTTTGAATATGGCTCTTCATATTTTGCAAGATGGGTCAGGAGACAGGCACTCTTTGGAAAAAGGGTTTGCACAAACAACGAACCGGGCCAAACCAGGATTCAATACTCCTGCCAAGGGAAATACGCCTAACAAACCAATAATGTCCGCATCTAAGGCGTCAATGGATTCAGTTGTGTTGAGCCAGGATATTTCTCCAGTCACAGTTATGCAACAAGCAATTGAGACTTTGGAAGCATTAGTTGCCAATAGTGGTAACGTAAAGTATTTCTTTGTTAGCGAACATGAACATCCCGTTGGAATGAAGAAGAATAAGTATAAAGGTAAAGGCAAAGAAAAGGAGAGAGAAGTTCCTAGGGAGTCTAAATATCCAATCAACCTTTTACTTACTATGCTCGAAAGGCCAGCTATCAGAGACAATAATGCAACGATGGAACTGTATTCTGCATTGCTTCATGAAGTAACTCGATCATTACCAGTAATGCTAAAGATCCCTGAAGTGGAAAAGAAGGACAATAAGGGCGAAGAAAGAGAAGGTGAAGGTGATGAGAAGATGGAAGGAGTGGAGACTCATGGGGATGATGATGATAATGATGATGATCTTGAGAATAAAGTTTCTGACTCGAAAAAGTTTGACCATTTGAAGGAACCTAGGAAGCATTACAAGTTGATTGATCCACCATACATTCCGGAATACAACCTTCGACGCATTTCCCAAATCATTTCTGCCAAGGAGTGCAGTAGTAAGACTTTCCAACAAATTTTATCAGTTATGCAATTTTTGTCGGCGATGCCAGGTGTAAAGTCATTTTTCGGCAACGAATTACTTCAAAGTGCCATGGAACTTGGCCCAGTCATTATTTCTGATCTGAGAGAGCTGCTGGAACATGTGCAAATGGCAGAAAAAGGAACTGATCTTCAAGGTCAATCTTTGGCCAAATTTTCATCTGGAAGTTCGGATCAGGCTAAATTGTTACGTATCTTGACGGCGATTGACTATCTCTTCGACACTTCTCGAGGAAGTTCTGAAGGCCAAAGCAAGAACGATGACGGTGCTGCATATTTAAAGTCATTATATGAAAGTATGACTTTTGGACCGTTGTGGGGATCGCTTAGTGATTGTTTACTATTGATTCAGGACAAGCAGGATATGATTCATGTTGCCACCGCTCTGTTACCATTAATCGAATCTCTGATGGTTATTTGTAAACATAGTCGGGTCAAAGAAGTGCAATTGAGAGATCAGGTTAAATACGAGGCCAAGAAGAATGATATTGCGAATGAACCTTTGGAGAGTTTGTTCTTCTCTTTTACAGATGAACATCGAAAGATTCTTAACCAGATTATTAGGAACAACCCACAGCTTATGATCGGATCATTTAGCATTTTGGTTAAGAATCCAAAGTCATTGGAATTTGATAATAAGAGAAAATACTTCTACAGAAGGATTTATCCATCTAATGATCATGCTACCCAGTCTATTTCGCTTAGTGTGAGAAGAGACCAAGTATTTTTGGATTCTTACAAGGCCCTGTACTTTAAGTCTGCGGATGAGATTAAGCGATCCAGATTGAATATCAAATTCCAAGGAGAAGAAGGTGTTGATGCAGGTGGTGTGACAAGAGAATGGTTCCAAGTGTTATCTCGACAAATCTTTAATCCGGATTATGCCTTGTTTTCGCCGGTTGCATCAGATAGGACTACTTTCCATCCAAACAGAACTTCTTGGGTTAACCCTGAACATCTGTCTTTCTTCAAGTTTATTGGAAGAATCATAGGAAAAGCTATTTATGATTTGCGGGTTCTGGATTGCCACTTCAGCAGAGCAGTTTATAAGAAGATTCTTGGAAAAGCGGTCTCCATTAAGGATATGGAAACGTTGGATTTAGATTATTATAAGTCATTGGTGTGGATGCTTGAGAACGATATTACGGATATCATCACTGAGACGTTTTCTATTGAAGCTGAAGATTATGGTGAACGAAAGGTTATCGATTTGAAACCAGGTGGCAGAGATATCCCAGTGACAGAGGAGAATAAGCGAGAATATGTCAATCTCGTTGTTGATTATCGTTTGCTGAGAAGTGTTCAAGATCAAATGACACATTTCCTAGAGGGTAAGTTCAGAATTAAACAGAATGGATTGGTAATGAATATTTGCTAACAATTTTTTTTTAGGATTCCATGATATCATTCCAAAGGAAGTCGTTGCAATTTTTGATGAACAAGAATTGGAATTGTTAATTTCAGGCATGCCAGATATTGATTTGGATGATTGGAGAAACAACACGGAATATCACAACTACAGTGCTTCATCGGCTCAAATAAAATGGTTTTGGAGAGCTGTGAGATCTTTCGATGCTGAAGAGAAGGCTAAGCTGCTGCAGTTCGTTACCGGTACATCTAAGGTTCCATTGAACGGATTTGCACAATTGGAAGGTATGAACGGGGTTTCCAAGTTTAATATTCATAGAGACTTTGGCAGTAAGGATAGACTTCCGTCATCACATACCTGTTTCAATCAACTCGACCTTCCAGAATACGATTCGTTTGAAACCCTACGAGGGTCGTTATTGATGGCTATCACGGAAGGAAAGGAAGGGTTCGGATTTGCATGAAAAGTGAACATGCTACAAATAGATATAAAGAGTAAAATGTAAATGAATTGATATGAATTATAATTATTATTGCTGTATTTACAATTTTTTTTTTTTTTTTTTTTTTTTTTTTTTTTTTTTTTTTTTTTTTTTTTTT
>PPJG02000017.1:195025-205802 GCA_003705695.2 Blastobotrys serpentis | reverse complement strand
TGCTCCATAGATTTGGGATATTGCGAACCACAACAACCACCACCGACGTTTGTGACTTTCTCATGTCGGAAAAGGGCAGCAGTCAGTTTACCTTAGAGAATGAAGTTGAACATGCGACAGAAAAGTTTGCGAAAGATCGGGAAGAGGGAGGCAAATATCAAGTTGTCAAACGAAAGAAGAAGGACAAAACTGTAGCTTCGAATCGCGGGGTTGATGGTCGTAATAAGAAAGATTCAGAAGAGGAAGATAAGTTCAAGTGGAAGGAACTTGCTTATGAACAATTGAAAGCCGGAAAATTGCCTGCAGGATATAAATCTGAAAATGTCTTGATTCAACCTGAAGAGGGGATGATTAGCAGTAGTGGTAGTAGTGACGAAAGTGATATCGAAGAGATTGAAATTGTAGATGAATTTGGGCGTACGAGGGCAGTGAATAGGAAGGAATATTATGGAGGTAATAATCTTGTGGAACGGCCCAAAGATATAATTTCAGGGGACCATATACAGCATGAGGCGGTATTGCGTAGGCAGGCCCCAGCGGATGATAACCGAGATAGGGAGAGTTTGGGGAAAGACGAACATTTTGACAGTAGCTGGGAGGTCCGAGATAAGGGTGTAGGGTTTTATCAATTCAGTCAGAATGAGAAGGAGCGTCAACGGCAGATGCAAGAGTTGAAGGAGGCGCGTTTAGATACGTTAGAGAAGGTTCAATTGAGCGATAAGATCAAGATGAGGCGAGAACGTTACCATGCCGACCGAAAGGAGAAAATCATGAAGCAGCGGGAGAAGTCCTTAAGACGAATGAACAAGTGAGCTTCGTTCTGCAGAGCTAACCACTCCTACAGTTTTGCATTTTCTTTCTTTCTTTCTTTTTTTTTTTTTTTTTTTTTTTTTTTTTTGGAGATACAAGAAATCTAGGAGACACTATGTCTTTGTTGGCATAATAAGCCGTTTCCCAATGGAGTAAGGTTATTTCATCAGACACAGTAATGTTACGTTATTATTTATTCCGCATACAATTAATTAAAATTAATTAGTTTTGTGCATACAACGGCGTCAGCGACGCATCTAAAACGCCATAGACGCTGCAGCTATCCCGCCAAACATAATGCATCCTCATCCTATTCGGTTTTGGCACATGTGCAGCCAATAGGAATGTGACATAGATACAGTTTCTGCACGGAAATCAGCATTTTCATCCGAAAAGTGTCTTTGAGATTATTAATTCATAGAATATAGAAATAGTGAAACCAGCTATTAAACAGAGGAAAAAAAAAAAAAGAAAAGAAAAGAAAACGTAGAAGAAAAATGAAAGCTTAGTCAGCCATCTGGTTGAGATCTTTTTTTGTTGAGATGCACTCATCTCAAATCGGTATTCACCGGCTACCATTCAGTGTCTCGGATCGGTGATTGGAGTGGTCGAGAAGAAAAATGTGGGGAGAAATTTCGCGTATTTGCGGCGGCGTGTGATGTATAGGAAAATACCGGCCCGGGATTGCAATGTGACAACCGTTAGCTGTTAAACGGTTGCAAAGAAGCGGCAGGCGCACAAAGGGACCTTTTTTCCACGGGACATTATTCCACATAACGGTTTTTTTTTTTTTTTTTTTTTTCCTTTTCATCTTCATCTGGACGAATTAAATTCCAAACTGCTTTATAACTAATTGCCACGTTATTTAAGCGAGTTTGAGCCATTTACACATACTTGTGACATATATGGGTGGTTGGGTTTTTTAGTATGACACCGAACGTGACGCATACGCCCACGACACATGTGGAGTTACTGTTCAAGAGATTGAATGACCGAGTAAGTTTTTGCGATATAGGATCATTCGGATAACGCTAACAAGAATGATATAGCTTCCGTCGACGACCGGATGCAGTCTCCATGATCTGGAATCGAGTACTTTTTTTCAATATACCCATGATTTCCTGCTGACCATGGTGGGGAAGGGGTTATTTTCTGATATTTTATACGGAACACTGTCGATATTGGATGACTTGGTAACGAGAATGGTAAGGTTAAGGATATATAAGATGTATTTGTAGATGTGGGAGCTAATTTTGTTTTAGGACGACGAGGGAGCGACCGAGGAAATCAAATCGTCGCTGTTTGTGCTGACGAGATTGTTGGCCGAAGTAGCAGCTGCAGAATGGGACGAATGCCAAAAAGCTGCTCAGGCTTATGTGCCACCGATTGCGGGGGGAAAAGACGACGACTATCTGTTTCAGGGGAGAGCAAAGTTCTACACGGTGAACCCATATCCGTGTGATGTATCCGTGGTGAAATCAATGTTAGACGTGCTGCTGAGGATCCGATCAGATTACAAAATTAAATACGCTTTAAACAGCCTGATGGAAATTCCGTCCGAGGATGGATCCTCCGAGAGGGACCTAACGTTTCGTATCGACCAAAACTGTGAAACTGTCCTCTTCTTCCTGTCTGCATCCAATTAGAATGAAGTATATTCTTGCCTATCAGATTCGTTCAGGCAACTCAGGCATCAGCACATGAATAATAGCAGCATCAACGATGATTCGGACGCTATACAAAATGTCGACCTCCTGGGCGCCCTCTATCTAGACAGCGACAAACTAATAACCGTGCTCAGAGATCTTCACACAATGTATACTCTAATCAAGCGACCAAGCCAAAAATTACTCTTGAAATATTTTTTCAAACAATCCCTTATATACTGGATCCTGGCAAGAGGGGGCGAGGCCTATTTCGCTACACAATCCCATTCAGGGGTGGTCATGGAAGCGTCAACGTTATTCGACGCAGTTTATAGAAATGCAGACCATGAAAGAAAATCTCACATTTATTGGGAATTCTTAGCTACTTTAATTGTGCTATTACCGGATTGCTTTTCCAAAGACCAGCGGTTCAAAAAGACAAAATTGCTGTCGAGAAAATTCGCATATATGGAGTCATTAAACAAGCATTTTAAGAAACCGCAGAACAACAAGGAGAGGGAAAATGCAACTGCATCCTACATTATTATGGCTGTGGCAGCCTCCAGCTTATACAATATTGATCCAAACCACACGGTCGTGCTTTTTGTCAAATCACTGTATAGAGACCTGCTGGATATGCTGTTTGGGTCGTCGGATCGTATTAAGTTGTTTCATGGGTTGGATAGGCTACAGGCGCTTTTTGTATCGTCATATGCATACCTAAGTTACCCAGAGTTGGTGGACAATTTGATGCCTGTTATAAAGGCGCCAACTGCTCCGCCGAGATATCAGAAGAGCATCATTAGAGGCTTTTTGAATTTACACACTATGCCACATGGCCACTCTGTTCTTCATGAATTTTTGAATACGAATGGCGAAAATATGTTGGCATTCATAGCTATGTATAGTCGAAGATGCAGGGATTACCAGGATGGATATGCCAGGCACGATAACTTTGGGTTTGACATCCATGCTCATGCCATGAAACTTGCGTTTTTGCTGACAATGTCTGATCCGTCATTATACTTCCGGCAGCATGAAATAACTGATTCCGAGTCAATCACTGGTGGGTTCGTTGAAGCTTGTTTATATTCTTCTGTTTCTTCCAACATTCCTCTGAGAGAAGTCGCAGTCTCCTTCCTCTTTGACCTTACGGAATCTCCAAAGTTGTACTCGTTCAATGTTGCTGAGGTGAACAAAAACCGTGGCCACATCATCCATTTCATATACCACAAATTTGGAGAGAATGCAAGGATTGTTGCACAGGACCTTTTGTCCGGCGACCTCAATGGCAAATATGTTGAGCGACAATTGGAATTCATCAAAAAGTTTCTTGATGTGCGTAATGAGTTCATTTCGCAATACCAATATAAAGAAAGATATGGTGATGATCTCGGCCCCATTGAGAGTCCTGAAAAACGAGAGGAGATCAGTAGTACTTTGGAAACTACAGTTTTGGCTTGCATTTGTTCCGTTAGAACTGAAATCGTGAAGGCCGCTTTGGTGGTCTTGCGAGCGATGACTAAGGAAGCCCTTCAAATTGAAAATTTTGATCGAATCACAGAATCCCATTGGTCCATTTTACCGAACTTCGAAGCTTATTCAGAGCTTTGCGATCCGAACATAGTTGTAACGGGTTCTATGGCCGTCCAGAAAAAGTTGTTCAAATGGTTGCAGTTAATTGACGACCCGTCGGTTGCAATGGTCAAGGCGTGGACGCTGATATATGAAAGATGGATTGTTATCAATGTCAGCAATTTTGGTTCGCATGACAGAGAAAGCATCATCAAGCAGAGAGAATGGAAGAGTTATTCAGGCTACTTATGTAACTTACTCGCCCCACTGCTGAATTTGGATGGAAATGTCCGAATTCCCGATAACGCACATTTCAAAGCACGACAGTTTCTGGGAGAAATGATTGAATATTTGTTGTCTGACTCTCCATTCGTCAGAGAAACTGTTAGAGAAGTATTGGCAAGAGAAGCTAGTCCACTCGTCTTTCACCATGTTTTTGCCAAACTGAACAGACTTGTGGACCACCGTCTCACCCCAGATTGTACTCTCAATCAAAGCGACATTTCTCTAGCGGCACAAACAACATCCTTAATGACATCGGTGATTCAGAGGTTACACGAGGGTGATGCCTACCTGTCGGTTGATGTTGGATCATTGGCATTAAAAATTTTGCGTTTCCTCAAGAGCCTTGAGCCAACCCCTGAAATGTTAAAGCTTGATATCAAGGTCTGCCAATTATTAGAAGTTATTGGCTTTTATAAAGACACTTTGAATATGAAACACGAGGTGAGGATCAGGAACGAGTTTGTTTTAATATTGGCGGAGTGGCTTGAGACGTCGACATCTTTCAAAAGTTTGATATCGTCTGATAAAAGTACCGACAAAAGTGTGAATCGAGCGTTATTCGAGAAGGAGCGGCTGGTAAAGGAAAAATCTGTCGCAATAGTAAAAGCATTAACCCAGCTTCTGGATGGATTACCAATTGATATTGACGAGTCTGAAGAAGTTGACGCTTTGTCCACCAAGGCCAACGTATTCAGTCATCTATTTTCTTTATTCCTGCGGGTACTCCACAGATGCCGAGTGGAAGAAGAGGGTAGATCTAATGAAGGGGCCCTTTTAATGACTGACAAGATCCCATTAATCAGGAGAGAAACTATCCTTTGTCTAACGCATATTCTAAGCGCAAACGTAGATGTGGGTTTGAGAACTGCGTTGGCTCTTGGCTATCATGAGGACGTCAACCTGCGACAAGCTTTTCTGGAAATATTCAAAAATATTTTGAGCCAAGGTACCAAGTTTAGTGACGAATACACCGAGAACAAAAAATATGAGGAACTGGTTGAGGTAAGAAAACAAGGTCCTACTTTTTTATTGCAAACATTGACTAACTATCGTTTTTCTAGCTTATTGTGAGCCACAGAAATATTGTATCCATATTGTGTGATGTCTGTCCACCTGGAGAGGTGGACGAGTTTGCTTCCGCCTTGTTAAATGTTTACGATAGCAGGGGAGAAAGTTTATCTTTAGTCAAGCATGTGGTGACTAAAGAAATTGAAAATTCGGATTCAGGTGTGGATGTTCTAAGAAGAAACTGCGTTGCAACTAAGGTCCTCTCATTGTTTGCCAAGGCAAAAGGGCAGGACTATTTACAGGCGGCATTAGGTTCATTTGTCAAGAATATGAACAACAATCCTAATGATTATATTTTTGAATTAGAACCTGAGAAAGTCAAAGATTTCCAAGATTTTAAGGAAAATATGTCAAACTTTGAACGCTGTGTTACCGAGCTGATTGATTCTTTAGAACAGACTCTCCATAAGATGCCATGTGTTTTCAAAGAAGTCTGCTCGACAATCCAAAATGTTGTGGTTTCAAAATTTCCAGAAGCCAAAGAGAGTGCAGTGAGCTCCTTTTTCTTCTTGCGATACATTTGCCCATCTTTGGTAACTCCAGAAACTGAAGGTTTATTGGAGGGCCCTCCTCCGCCAAGCATTCGTAGATCACTTCTGCTACTTGCGAAGGTTGTTCAAAACATGGCAAATGGGTCAAACAATCCTACCAGACTTTCGCTGGTTAGCGATCGAATTTCTATGATTGAAGAGAAAACTGAGGTCATAATGAAGATTCTGAGAAGCTTGCCTGACAATGCCGATCAGTGCACTTGGTCTACAGCTGATCAACAGATGCCACCTTCTACTATCAAGTCTCTTGAGAGACCATACGCTGTGGCCTTGCATAAATTTTTGTACAACCATTGGGACGACGCCCACCAAAAGATCTTGATGGAAAGGCGAAAGCGTCGACTTTTGAAGTCAAAAATTTATACATCATCTGCGTCATTGAATGAAAGTTTGGAAGACGAAAAAGTGGATTCCAATGAAGAAGTTGAGTCTACCAGACGACTTGTTTCATTGATAAGGTCTTTAGGTAAACCTTCTGCGTCGCATTCCAGACATATGCAGCCAAATTTGCAAATCAACACACCAACAAGGTTGCACGAATTCATGACTCGAAACTCTCCTCGCGAAATTGAGCAGATTATACAAAAGAGAGTTGTACACGAAGGTATTAGCGACGATGGTACTCCTGTTTTGGTCTTGAATGCCAAGAATTTCTCATTGGACCAAACTGACCCTGAATTGGTTTTATATTACTTCTTCCAAGTTGCTAGCAAGATGTGGGGCGATAGATTCTACTTATTTTATGATGGTACTGGTTTCAATAAGGAGAACGTGTTCCCTAGTTCTGCCCGCCAAGCATCTGAAATGATGATGCCAGAACAAATGATCAAGAACTGCAAGGCGATATATTTCTATAATATCACCTTGGAAAACATGAAACGTTTGGAAGTCGTTGTCGGTGGCTATAGTTCTGGGCTTTATTTGAACCCAAATACTACGAAGTATGTCATACTGACTCCGGACGACATCTGTTCATATTTCACAATTCAAGGATTAAATTTGGAACAACGGTCTTCAAAACTAGTTACAGATGTGAAGGCAACTTATCCGAATGTTAAACTTAACAGCGAAGATGGCAGTGATCCGATCAATATCATCGTCAAGATTGGATTAGAATATCTTCAACTCACATCTACTGATGCGTTTACATTGTACAAAGCCAGCGGCTATACGAACAACTCATACCACTACAGCGAGATAGCTGATGCCCACATTCCGACAACTGGCATGCAAAATGAATTTGTGATCGATTTAAAGAATGGAACAAGGTTGGTTTTGTATGGTGAAAAGTCGGATGACATAGTCAGGGATATACTTCATTCGAAGAGCCATTCCTCAGAGTTAGAAGCAGAAAAACGAGAAAATCCTGTCATCATGAAAGTTGATGATGCGTTGCCTACCTTGTTTAATATGGGGCTTGCAAATTTATGTTCCCGTAACAAGGTATTGCAACAAGCAGCATATAATCTCTTGGCAACCCTGCCGGCGAGGTTTGACATTGATTTCCGTCGACCATTACAAAGTGGGCCAGGCCTAGCAATTCCCAAGAATGAGCTTACGATGGCGGTGTCCTTTAGTGAAATTGTTGCGACTTCACACCCTCATATGACATTTGAATTCCTGACAGAATTTTTTACTTCCTACCGGAATATTGGTGCGAGAAACATAAGAACATCATCAGTTTTGTATATTGTTCCGTGGATCAAAAATGTTTATGAGCATGTGTTTTTGTCTGATGAAGAGAAGGGTGTAGAGAAAGCCTCCACTTTGATTCGATATTGTGTTGAGCTAACTGCCAGATGCAATGAAGATAATAGTTGGTTGCAATTAAATATCTGGCCTGTTCTATGTCTTGAAGATAGCTTATCAGAGCTTATTGTTGATGAAGTGGTGAGATATATCATTGAGAAGGAATTAAATGACGAAGCTATGGAGGTTCCGTTGTCTATTGTTACTTCATTCCCTACAGTGAGTTTGTGTGGCATCGTTATCGCGAGGATCAGAAGCCTACTGTCAAAACCAATGGGTACCGATAACAAGTCCATCAGTTGCCATCCAAACTTCAAAGAAATAGAAGTTTTGATCAAGATCGTATCATATCTTTCATTCGATTCTCTGCTTATTGCTGAAGTCTATTTGCCAGAGATATTATACTTGATAACGACTTTTATTTACAACGGGCCATTCTCATTTAGACTCTCTCTACATGGCTTACTAGTGAACGTTATTCATTCGTTCATTTCTAGCCCCAAATTGGATGCTGAGCGAAAGGATCACTTGAAGAATATTTGGAATGAGTTGAACTCCGCACGAGGGAGGCTACTGTTTGCCATTAGTGAAGATGTTCAAACTGTGAATTCCGCTAGATTCTCACTAACAATTGTCAAACATGTTGAAAATTGTGCATATTTGTTGTTGGATATTTTAGCAACGGTGTCACAGCCAGATGAAGCAAATGTATGGAGAGCCAGATGGGGCACTCTAGTGTTGAAATCATGCTTCGTTGAATCACTTGCTTTGCAGTGTAGATCATTTGTTGTATTAGGATGCTTGGCTAAAATTGAAGTTGAGGATTTGGTTGTTACACAAGTGCTCTCAGTCTTAAAGGATGCACTGACAAGTGACAAAGGTTCAAATGAGGAATATGCAGCGTGTACTCTATTCTGCCTTACCAATATGATTGAAGGATTGCCAATTAATTCTAAATACCATGCCAAGTTGTTTTGGTTGGCAGTATCAGTTCTAAAGACTGGTAGTTTGACCCTATTCACCTATTCGTTGAATCTTGTTCAGGAATGTCTAAAAGTTTTGGATGATCTTGGAACGTTCAAATCAATTGGCATTGCAGAATTTCTCATGCAATCGAGAGAATTCATGGAAGATGAATGGGAGAAGGTTGATGAGTTGACAAATGTTAAGTTCAGTATCGAGTTCTTTGATCTGGCATTGTGCGCATCTGTTTTGAGGGGTCTGGAGAAGTCTGCTACCAGATCAACTACGCTGAAAGCATTGGAAACTTTTATGGAGATAAGTGCAAAGAACACCGTGAAGACCAAAGATGCAACCCGAAGGTATCCTCAATATTTGAGTTATCTGTATTTCTTATTTTTGGGATGTCGCAGTTCGGAAAGTATGAGAGACTTGTTGTGGGTAGCGGGGTATCCAGAAGACCATGTTGATTACACTGAGAAGCATGATGCAGTTCCGTCATTGCTTCAAGCATTTTTAGCCGATGATTCACCGGATTCGACGATCACATTGTTCTTGGGAGGGCAGTTATTTCAAACCTGTGAATATGAAAACATGGATCAGAGGTTTTTAGACACTCTTCTGTGTGTCATGGATGATGAAAAGAGAGTTATGGTGTATTCAGCAGTTCGACCAAGATTGGCGAAATTGCTTGCACAATCAAATACCGGTGGAACTATAGAGCCTGTATTGAATCTTGCTGCGTCATGTTTGAATAGGATTGATCTATTTGCTAACATGGCTGAATATCGCAAGAGAATGCAAGGGTTATTAATCAGCAATGGGTTCGAAGGTCTATTATTGGATCAAAATTCAAGCTCAAGCAGTTTTGTGGAGCAGGATGCTGTTACTAGAGAGATGCAACGTGAGCGTTTCGCAGCTGTGTTAGAAAAAATTATTGTCAGAAGAGACAGATGAAATGATGTTTATGAATATTTATTACTTGTAAATTTGTAATATTGAATGTATTATAGTTTTATTATTTCCTTTTATTTGCAAATATTTGACTGTATACTTGTTTGTACATTATCAATGTTTTAGCTTATATATATTACTCGAAGACCTATAAGAAGGTTATGCAAAAATTATATGTCTATGTCTATGCTCTACGTTTTCTAAATTTGTGGTTGTATTCAGCGTCGAATTGCTTCTTGTTTAATCTGAATAGCAACATTGTAGCTTGGGCATCTTCTACTGAAGAATGTTCACCGGATTGAATATCCAAATTGAGAACTTCTTGGGCCAATCGCTTCAATGAAGGTGTACCTTTTACCAGCTTTTTAAACGGAATGTGATGCGAAGTATCTCTAATATTTTGTTTAGGGTGTGAAATCATCAAAACTTTGAGATCATTTCTAATTGCATGGCCAACCAGTATTCGACCTTTAAATAGTTCAGCCACCTCCTTCTGGACCTCTTCAAAGGTCTTAGCATTTTTCATATGCTTTGGCGTAACCCCACTAACCCAAGTTCGCCAATCAGTGACCCGTTCCATAGGTTTTACAAAGTCATCCAACACAACGTGCCCGTAGTAATTTACAATTGAGACTCTAGCTAAAGCTGATCTTACTCCATCTGGTCCCACACCAACAAATTCACAATCTACGGCCAAGTAATTTCCTGTTTCAGATTTCTTGCCATTAGCTGAATTACTGACTAAATGTTTCGATCCATCAGAAATCTTGTTTAATTCGGTATCATCAGATAACAAAAGTTTGTTAGCACTGGCTCCAGCAGACTTAAGCTTACTGACACTAAGGGGGTCGAATGTGCCATTAGGGGATTCTGTGATGTTATTATTTGCAGTGATATTCCTAGAGACTTTGGTTTTGGCTGATTTCTTTTTGACTACTTTAGAAGACTTTGTATTTGCCGAAATTGATTTCTTATCGGATCCACCAAGTTTCTTTTGAAGACTTTTCCAATTTGAAGACAGACTATCCGACATGGCTTGCTTCGTTACGAGGAATATAAGTCCAAAGAAAAAAGATAGTACAAAAGGCCAGCTTATTTCTGACGACTCCATGCACACTAGAACGGGATTTGGTTTCTGAAGATTAAATAGGAAAAAAAAAAAAAAAAAAAAAAAAAAAA
>PPJG02000017.1:139563-194925 GCA_003705695.2 Blastobotrys serpentis | reverse complement strand
ATAGTAGTGTTGTATTTATTTTAACACAACACAACACAGGCGATTGTTTCCTTTTCATAGCTCCGCCAGGAGAGTTTCGGAACCTGTAATCACTTTATGGAAAACTGAACATTGAATATATAGAATTTACTTCTTAAATTGACCCTAAATGAAACTTCAATAAGCGGTCGACGTAGCACATCCAGCGGAGTTCTTCCAGCCGCATTTCCGCAATTTCTTTCGTCGGACCGGAGCCCCGACACCGTTTTATATGCCGATAATTTTGAGAAATCCAAACGCATTTGATAAAGTGCATTGAGATCGTTAAAAGATATGGGACCCAAACGGGTGAATGAAGATAGAAATGGCGGAGGGGAGCCGAAGAAACAAAAGACTGGCCAAAATATCGAGGATATGAAGGCACGCATTGATGCCTTGAAAGCGAAAAGCGGTCTAAAAGCGTTTAAAGGGGGTGTTAGTAATGATGCTAAGAAGTCCACTACAACAAATAAAAAACTGGATTCGTTAGGAGATTTAGAAGCAATGAGAGCCAAAATACAAGAGAGAAAGGCTAGGGCAGAGCATGAAAAGAAAGAACGAGGGTTGAATGCACCGGTGCATCCATTGTTACAGGATCGAGTTGAAGACAACCCGAAGGATAACAAAAAGACTGGTTTGAATGCACCCGTTCACCCATTATTAATGGAACAGAATACTTCCAGCATATCCAAAAGGAAGCCAGAAAGGGAGATCAAAGATAATCCGTACTTTGATCCAAACTCAGGCGTATCATCTGGGGGTGGTTATCATGGAATGAGACGGAAAAAGGGATTAGTTTTCAATCCTAAAGGTAAATATATCGAAGAAGCAAAAGAGATACGGAAGAAAGCTCAGATGGAAGCATTGAAGAAGAAGATTGAGGCAAGCACCCAAAAAGTAGGATTAGGAGCTGACATGGTAGCAGGAGAACGAGAATATAAACCAGATAAGCCACCAACAGTTGAGTGGTGGGACGAGGTAATTATCAACGATCCAGAAGCGATAACAGACCTGATCCAGCACCCTATTCCTATTACAGCACCTTGGGAGGAGAAGGCGGGTCCGAAAGAAACGAAATTGCATATGACGAAACAAGAGTTTAAACGATTACGGAAAAACACGAGAGCAGAGAAGTATAAGGAGGAACAAGATAGAATAAGGTTAGGATTGGACCCGGCCCCACCACCTAAGATCAAACCTTCCAACGTGATGAGTGTTTATGCGAACGAATCCATTCGGGATCCTACTTTAATGGAACAGCGGGCGAAGCAGGCGGTTGCTGAACGGAAAAAGAAACATGAAGATGACAATGCCAACAGGAAATTGAGTCCCGAAGAACGATATGAGAAAATGGTGAATAAGATTGACCGGGATAAGGCGAAGGGGATTTTCTGTGCTGTTTTCCGCATTGAAAAACTTATTGATGGTAACCACAAATATATTTTAAATTACAATGCCAACAAAAGTCAATTCACAGGCATGGTCATATTTAACCCGCGTTTCACGCTAGTAGTGGTCGAAGGAGCTTATTTACAGATTAAAAAGTTTACAAAGCTGCTATTGAACCGAATGAAATGGACTGAAGCGTCGGTTCCAAAAGATGGCAGCCCGAAAGCAGATTTAACCGGAAATCAATGCAGATTGGTGTGGAGCGGTGAACTGAAACACAATAAGTTCCAGAAATGGACACTTAAGGATGCTGAAACTGAACAGGATGCTAAAGATATTCTCGCTCGAAACGACTCCCAAAGTTATTGGGTTGAAGCCCGGAGTTTGGATTGAGAAACTACCTCTTTTGTAATTAATCAAATAATATTTACAAATATATACATGTACAAAACAATTAGTCCTTCTTGATCTTAGCCAAGATTTCAGCATCTCTGAACAACAAGTAATCTTGGTCGCCGACCTTGATGGTGGATCCACCGAATGGTGGAATCAAGACACGGTCACCAGCTTGAACACTGGTTGGAACGGTCTTGCCATCAACTTGAGAGCCTGGTCCAACGGCAAGCACATCAGCTTCGTTGAGTTTCTCAACGTTCTTTTCTGGAATGTAGATACCAGAGGCAGTTTGGGTTTGAGCCTTAGCACGTTGGACAAGGACTCTGTCGAGAAGTGGAACAATGTTCTTGAAAGACTTGATAGCAGACTAGACAGATATTAGGATTGAGTTGGAGACCCCTGTGTTTCTCTCTCACTTACCATTTTTCACGGGTGGTTGAGAGCTTTGTTGTGGAGAGACAAACAGTGAGATTTGCTGAAATTTATGCCGGCGATTTTTCGGTGGCCGGTGAGAGTTGTGGAATATTCCAGATACCGGCCCGGCTGTGGCATTTCGGTAATTTTCAGTACTTAGCGTATATTGAATACTAAGGTTTTTCCCCAGAAACTATGTTTTCAACACATTGGCTTATCTTATCGGGAAATAAATGATTATATATGAAACTTTAGCTATTCTATTCGTTTCAATTAAGGACGAAATTTTGTGAATAAAATTAATAAAAAATTGTAAACATTTAGAGCATATTTCGACTCAATTTTCTCCGTTGTGTTCAATAAACTGGATTCTATCTTTCACTGAAACGGAAATATAAATTAATATAAATTAGTAGTAGGAAGGTTTTAGGCCATAAATATTAGTCCAATTCACTAGAGATACGCTTCAGTTAAAAAACGATGGATAATATTCAACAGCATATCAGCATATAACTTGTCGTATAATATATGTTTCTATTAGATTGTTAGTTACCACGTTGGATATTACGTCTTATTCTAAGGGCGGAGGAACCTGCACCAAAGGTGCCGACTTGAGAGAGATATGGAGCATCAGTTTTGAGTTTTTTGTTCCACAGCGACCACAATGGCGTTTGAAGACGACCTCTGACAAGAATGAGAGACTTGGATTTCAGACTTGAAACCTCAATTGGGGTGAGAATGTTGAGTTTCTTATTTTGAGAGTCAATGGATTGAATGATGCCGAAACCCACACATTTAGAAGTCTCTGGAGACAAAACGTCGTCAGGGTTCGACAACACTGGCAACTCTTCTAAGCCTTCATTCGAGCTAGTTTCGATATGAACATTGCTATCAACTTCAATGATATGCACAATTGTACCATCAAAGCATAATGAATAGTCATTAGTTGATATTCCGTCATCCTGTTGAATATGCATGCCCTTGATCCCTGTAGGATAAGATACCGAATACGGTGCAACTTCAGTCAGATGTTTGCTAAAGTCAAGACCATGGAAGTATGATAATGTTTGGAGTGTCCTCAGATCAGGTGAAGAGTATTTAGAGGTATAGGCTTGGTTCAAAATGTTTTCAGGGCTGGAAAATGATGGAACGAAGCTTAAGGCGGACTGCATAATTTCCTGACCCTCTTGGGATCCTAAATAAACAACATGAGACGGCTGAGAGTTTGAAGCAATTTGTACTGTCAGATCCAGACCCAAGCCACGAGCCCAGCCAGGTGTGTTTATGATTAATGGGGCTGTTGAGTTTGCGTTTTGATAAATTCGTAACAAGTCATGAGCGTATTTTAAATATGAATCTGGCTGGTCCTTAGGGGAGAGATCACCCAGGGCATGAGATTTGATGAGTGTTGGTGGATGTGCTTGATGGGTATACGGTAAAGCAAAGTTATGACCAGTCAGGTAATGAAGGGACAGTGTGCCTGGGATGAGAAACTCTGGCTGCCCTGGATCTAATTCCAAATAGTAAACGCCTTCTAACTTGGAGTTTAAAAAGTTTGTTAGGAATTTGGAAAAAGATGACTTTCCACTGGACTTTGGTCCGCTGACAAGGACGGTTGGTGGTTTATCAGCATCACTGTCATCCGCCGAAGCCAAGATCTTGTATCCTAATTCATACCAAGTTCTGAAAGGGTTGAACAGAATTGTAGATGACGGACCAGTCGTGATCAATTCGAATGTGTTATTTTCATAAGTCTCGGCAGTAAGATTTTTAAAGACTGGAGCGATGTTTGAAATCTTTTCAATTCCACTTGACAATGACTCTAATCGCACAATTGCCTTGAATTTGTCAAACAAATGCTCAGTCCCTGGAATCACAGTTTCCTCAACCAAATCAATATCCTCAACCTGAATGCATTCAACTACAGGCAATGCATGTGTGGGCAAGGAATAGACATGATAGTGTCTGGGAGCCGCATGAATAGTAGCTCCTAATAATCGAATTGCACCTTTCAAAACAGATAATTTGTATTGACCATGACACACAATTGTTTCTCCTTTCCTCATTCCGTAAACAACCCCGCTCTCGCCGTCCAATTGAATGGTGTTTTCGCCGGTGGGACTGAAATTTGAGATTTTAATCAAATTGTCGTCAATCATCTCCATATCATTTGGAACTGGGGTGAAATGTTCCTCGGATTCATCAACATCTTCATCGTCGCTCTTTTTTCGAGACTTTTTATTATTTTGTATCTCACTCAATGCAGACCGTCTCTTCATTCGAATTTATATATAACCTTTAACAAGTCTTGAAAAACTTTGATTTTTCTTGATTTTATTTTTTTTTGTGTGAGATGAACCTGCCGGTCCGCCGCCCCGATATTAATTTAGTTGGGACAAATCAGACCAATCAAAACCGAGGCCTTTACAAACTAGGTGATGTTTTTTTCACCACTCTCACTACTCACACCACTTTTGAATACACATAAAGATGTCTGAACAAGGCCCATTGAAGACTGGTAAGTTAGATCAAGACAGCAGACTTTGACGGTGATACTAACGCATTTACAGCTCACAGTGATCCAAGGTAAATATCCAATTTCCGTTGGAAAGAGGAGGAGTGTATAGTCGTACTAACTGCGCATCTTTCTAGATTCCCTAACCAAAACCAAACCAAGCACTGCTGGCAAAACTATGTCGATTACCACAAGTGTGTGAATGCTAAGGGTGAAGATTTCGCTCCATGCAAGGTTTTCTTCGACACCTTCTCTTCCCTTTGTCCAACTTCATGGGTTGAAAAGTGGGACGACCAAAGACAAGCTGGTAACTTTGCTGGTGGTAAGCTCTAAGTATTATAATATATAACTCTTGATATACACGTTATTATTTGAAATTGTGATTTTTCTTTTTTAAATAATGAATTGTTTACATAAAATCCTCCTCGAAGTCCTCGGCCCGTTCATAGTTGTCAGCATGTCTCATGTTATCCTCGGTGAAAAGGTCATCGTAGGCATGGTCCTTTTGATAAGCTAATTGTCTACGTTCTCTTGCCAATTCCTGTTCCTCCTTTTTCTTTTGTTGTCTACGTTTGGCTTCAGTTCGCTTCAATTCAATGTCGTAGTCCATTCGCTCCTGTCGAAGATCTGGGAACTTTTCTTCCTTAGTTTTATTTAATCTGTTGATGATTCCGTTAATTCTGGTGTCGATGAAAATCTTTTTGACCAATTTCTCCTTGTGGAAACCCACTTGGCCGTCAACCATGTCGCCGGTTTTCTTCAGGTTCGACCATGGTGTGTAAATGACAGTGATATTATCTTGCTTGTTACCAGAGATGGAATTGGCCTTGGTCAATTGAGCACAGTCGATGAGGGCCTCTTTTGGGATGTTATCCCAGGTCCAGTCTTGTGGCAGTCTAAGATAAACGTGAGCTGAAGACAGGTTATCTACGTGGAACCATACATCTGTATCCAAACCATATTTAATGAGACTTTCATTTTCCTCCTTATGTTTACCCATATATAAAGTTACCGGAGGATCAATATCTTCATTTGCACCGGTTGATTTGAAATAATAAACCATCTTTTTTTTTTTTTGCTTTATATATATATGTCTCCTCCAGCCAAAAAAATTCACAGTACAAATGATATGAAAAATGTGTGTGTGTGTGATTTACGGCCGGGGTGCCGGTTTTGTTAAATTGCAACGACGACGACGACGCGTCCTTGGAAACTTCTGGATATTGACTAAAACGAACACAATGCCATCCGTACCATTTGACGTTGAGGAATTAGATTTATATGAGATTTTGGGGCTCGAAAAGGCTAGCGACATCAGCCAGATCAAAAAGGCGTACAGAAAAGCTGCGCTGAAATACCATCCTGATAAGGCCAGTACTGATAACGAAAAGACTGAATTTCATGACAAATTCCAAAAGATCGTGTTTGCATATGGTATTTTGAGTGACGAAAAGAAGAAGGCCCGCTATGATAAGACTGGATCATTGCAGGAATATGACGACGAAACTCTGGGAGAAATGTTTGATGATCTATACAAATCAGGCATTTCCAAAGAAATGGTTGAACAAGATAAGAAGGAATATCAGAATTCACAAGAAGAGATTGATGATATAATTGAAGCATTTGAGGAGGGAGAGGGAAGTTTGGATTGGGTTTTTGAATGTGTTCCGCATTCCAATGTGTTAGAGGATGAGGACCGATTTGTGCAAATCATCAAGGACAATGCAGATAAATCATCCAAGGCATATAAGAAGTTTTCTAAAGAGAGCTCCAAATCTAAAAAGAGCCGAAAGACCAAGGCTGAAAAGGAGGCCAAAGAAGCTGAAGAGATGTCCAAGGAGTTGGGGCTTGATCGAGATGCATCAGAAGATTCTCTAGCGCTTTTGATCCAGAAACGACAGAAGTCACGAATGGGTAGTTTACTTGATAACCTGGAGCAGAAATATGTCAAAAAAGGCAAGCCTAGTAGCGAACCGACAGAAGAGGATTTTGAGCGAATGAAATCGCGGGCGACCAAGGCCAAAACGGCAAAGTCTAAAGTTAAGAAATAACAATAATAATAATATCTAGCAGCATGTACGATACATAAAATTAAATTAACATTCCATTGAATAATGGAAGAGCCCGGCGAAAACTTGAGATAGTAAGGGTAAATTTTTTTTTTTTTTTCTTTTATAAAAATCCAATTTTGCCGCCCAAACATCCATTTACATCATAATATGTATCATTTTATCGGTTCAATTAATTTGCAGTTTTTCCTGCGGCTGCTGTGTCTCACATTTGAGGTTAAAAGCTGATGATGATCTACACGGACAATGATAATAATAAAGAAAATACGATAGATTAAGATTCTACATAAATATATATATTTAGGCCTTGTAGCCGAGTTCACCAAGGGTCTCAGTGACGTTCTTGATGACGGTATCAAGGTGACCGAGTTGTGGTCTAGTGGCAGAGACACCCATGTGGCCGATACGGAAGTACTTTGGAGCAATTTCCTTGTGGATACCACCAGCCAAGGTGATGCCCTTCTTGAGAAGAGCTGGAAGGAGGTCAGTGTTGACAACACCTTGTGGCAAGTAAACGGCGGTCATACCGTGAGCAGAGTTGTCTCTGCTGACGGAGACGGTCTTCAAGCCCAAGTTGGCGACGGCATCCTTGACCTTGTCAGAGGCAGCCTTGTGGTCGGCAATTCTCTTTTGAACGGATTCATCAGAGGTGGCAAATTGAGAAAGGGCTTCGTGAAGGGAGTAGACGTTTTGAACGGCTGGGGTGGCGAAGTATGCTGGCTTGCCGGATTCATAGGCTTGCATAATTGGGAGCCATCTTTGGAGAGAGGCAAAGTATGAAGCGACTGGGGTCTTTCTGGTTTCAACAGTCTTGAGGGCTCTGGCGGAAGCGAAGGAGACGGAAAGACCTGGTGGAGCACCAATGGCCTTTTGGGAGGCGGTCAAGACGTAATCAAGACCCCATTCGTCGAACTTGATTTCTTCGGAGGCAACGGAGCAGACACCATCAATGATGACAAGGGTGTTTGGCGAGACCTTGTGGACAAGGGCGGAGATGGCCTTGATGTCGGAAAGAACACCAGTGGAGGTGTCAACGTGGGTGATGGTGATGATCTTGTAGGACTTTTGCTTGAGGGCAGCTTCAATTTGCTCAAGGGTTGGTCTGTCACCGACTGGGGCAGTGATTTGATCGACGTTGGCGCCATAGACACCAAGACAGTCGGCAAAGGCAGAGGAGAAGTAGCCGGTGTTCAAGACAAGGGCATTCTCACCTCTTTCAATCAAGTTGGCTCCGACGATGTCCCATCCGAGGGAACCAGAACCAGAAATGAGGAATGGTTGAGCACCTTGATCCTTGGAGAGGAAGAGCTGACGCATCATCTTCAAGGTGGCAGCGAAGGTTTGCACAAATGGCATGGCAGTGTGGGCCTCAGCTGGGTGGGACATGGCCTCCAAGACCTTGTCGTCGAATTCAATAGGACCAGGAATCATGGTCAAAGGGTGTGGCTTTTGGTTGGACATTGTGGCAGAAGTGGTGGAAAAATTTAACTTGGATGTGTTGTTCTGTAAGTGGCTTGCTAACAATCCTAGTCTGGGTAAAACGTTTTGTCTAGTGGTGGGGAATCGGCTCATTTTTATATGCGTTGATCACTGTCTATAATTTGTAAACAAAATTTTTCAGGGCTCTTACTACGGACCTTTATACGTTCATATACACGCCCCAGCGGTGGGGGATGGAAAAACTGAGGTGATCTCCGATGCACTCTTAACCGCCGGCTAATGCCAGGTCCATCTACTCTGGTCTTTTTGGCCTCCGTTCTCAGCTGTGAAGTGACAGGACCCGTTTGGGCTGAGTTTTGTTGAATCGGCGCCCGGGGGTTAATTTCATTTTAGTGCCCCGCGATAATTACTCCTTTGCTATAAAATTCGTGCCAATCACTCTAATTGTGGCCTTGTGGTTTGCCTACTCGGGCTAACTCGGGTGTTCCCACGCAGTGGGGGACTTTTTCGTCTTCGGACTTGCCCGTCATGCTTACTTCCCGGATCACTCTTGCCATCTCCAGCAAATGGTCCGGGTCAGAAACCGGCAGACCCCCCAACAATGTATTAGGTTGGTGCGGTGATCTCCACAATCTGTTGTAGACTTCTCCACACTTTCTTCGGAGGAGTCCAAGCCAAGCCGGATCAGAATTGGGGGGTGCAGCGATAGTTGTGCTTGTTAGAATGGACCCTTTTCAGAGTGCTGGGGATTTCAGCGGTTGGAAACCGTTCGAACGACGTTCCAGGCTTTTCTGCGGATAATTTATCCCAATATGGGGATGATTCTATTATACGCATCGAGAGACGCTGTCTAAGTGGAGCTACCTTTTTAGGGAAAAGGGAAGATTCAACTGAATGCGATGTCGGGAGTGCCCTGCCGGCGGCGTTCTTTTCTAGAAAAGAACCAAAAGCACTTGTTTGGCGGTTCATTGCTACCTTTTTGGGGCAAAATAACCCAACAGAGGCCATTTGTTGGATTTAAAGTTTCATTGAAACAGATCTAACTCATAGTCACGTGTTGCCTCAGAGATGACGAACTTATATTTTCAGCGTCTAATTTTTTTTGAAATATAAAAAGACGACCAATTCCCCGTATTTTCCTTTTTTTTCGTTTCCTGGGATGAATCCCAAGCTCCTCAGGTCTCTAGATTTTCCTACACACACTGCCCTACCAGTCTCCGGACACCTAATTTTCAAGTGAAACGTATGGTTAATTTGAAGATTTTGGGAAGCTTGGTTTCCATCCTAGTATTTGAATTGAACTACTCCATATCTTGGTCTCAATCAGGCTCTGGCCTCGCAGAGCTACCTTTTTGCTTCTTTTCGAGAAAAAAGAAGCTGCCGGAGGCATATAAGTCTCTGGACCGCTATATAGAAAAGCCCCACGGAGCTGCATTGTTGTCTCTTTGAGAATCCGTCCTTGGTGGTACATTCTGGTGTGATGGCACCCTATAGTTTCTTGGCCGATGCGACCCGGATTCGTGGATTCCGTGCTATGTCACCTTGGGAATTCCAATAAACCTGGCTAATTGATATTCTTTAGACGCCCAGAATCCAGGATCTACTTTTATGAGGAATTAATAACCTACAATGGACTAGGAAGGGGGTCTATAAATCTGACCAAAATAGGAATGTAGATCTTGATTATCTGATCGTGGCCCAAACCGCTGGACTCCAACCTTCGGAGGGACTGCAAACTACCGCGGGATCTCTGAAACCGTTTCCGTTTTCGGATGACAATACCTTCCTAATTCGGACTTGCGTCAATTTTATCAGATTTTGCGTTACGCTGTGGCATGGACTCATACATGCATGCCAATGCTGAGAAAAAAAAAAAAATTGCATATAAAAAGGCAGGGAGTCCCCCATGCGTGGTGATAACTAATATTGCCACTATAATATCCACAATGTCAAATTATGAGCTTCCAAAGTTAGCACAGGGCGATATTTTACCTCTTCCTAAAGATGTTGGCGCTCTGGCCAACCGCATTAACGCAGCAACGCGGTCGTCCCATAACAAGATTAATAACCTTATCAATCTCAAGATAATCTTTGCATTAAGAGACTACAGAATCTACAGACAGGGAATCCAGTCCTTTTATCATGTTTTCAGCACGTTTGAAGAGTGCTGGAAGAAGGAAATGGAAAAGGATACAGAAATTGCCGCAATTCTGAGGGAGGTGTGGACACCAGCAATCGTTAGAACAGAGCCGCTGATTAATGACCTCATGTTTTATTATAAGGAGGACAAATCCAAGTTCCAGACCCCCATAATGCCAGAACAGATCGCCTTTGTTGAGCACATTAAAAAGGTCACGCAGGACAAGCCACATTTACTGTTGGCATACGGTCATGTGATGTATCTAGCATTATTTGCAGGCGGCAGGATCTTGAGATCCAGCGTGATGCGGAGTTCGGGCCTATTCCCTCAGGTGGACGGCCTTTCCACTGAGGAGGTGGCGGCCCGCGGCACTAATTTGTTCAGATTCCAAGTAGACGATGAGGACAATCTTCGTGCCTCCTTCAAGACCAAGTTTGAACTTCAAACCAGAAACAACCTCAGTGAACAGGAAAAGCGGGAGATTATAGACGAATCCCAGGAAATCTTCAGACGAAACACCGCCTGCATCTCAGAGATTGAGCGCAAAAACAGAGCCGCTGTTCTTTCGAAATTCAGTTACAAAGCTTTCCAGGCCCTCAAGTGGGTCATTGTAGCTGTATTCCTCATTCTCTCCCTATTCGTCTCTGCCTACATCTTTAGAACAATTTTCTAGATCCATATATATATATATTTATACGAAATCAAGACAGCATGTAATCTGCCTTACCGCATGTTTACAAAAAAATTAATGCAAAAAGAAAAGAGGTATCTAATCTGTCTGGGAATATCCGTGATTAGGGTTTTCCGCACCCATTACCAACAGCCTATCTCTCATATTTTCAGCTTGACCTTTCATCTTAGAGGATAGTGCGTCAAAATCAATTGAATCCACCCAGCTTCCCACTCCATGTTGCAGCACATTTCGGGCCCTGTGTGAGTTCCCATGTACATGGCCCACTGTGCCGTGGAGGGTCATTCGTTCCCTGGATGAGTCGTACACACCCCTATGAAGAATGTTATTATTATAAAATATGACATCGCCAGCTTTCATCTCCACAACCTTCATTCCAGGCAGTTGCTTTTCATACGGGTCCGCCTCCCGTTCAGCATCCGTTCGAGCCCGTTTGTGGGATCCGGGGACCACGATCAACGAGTAGTCGTCATAAAGGGGCATATTCCATTGGGCGTGGAAAGCCGGCTCCTTCAACCTCTTCTCCTCTTCTTCCTTGCTCACATCTGGAGGGATATCGTCCCGATGCCATCGGAGTTCAAAGTCCTTTTCAGGTCGAATGAGCATGTTGTAGAGCTCCATTACCAAATGCTCGTCATCGCAATTAAGAAGCTCCTTGATGACTGCAAAAACTTTTTCATTGAAGTAAGTCTTGGTAAACAACTTATTCCCAGGTAATTCCGGGTGCATCAAATGTTGAACACCCCAAATTCCCTGGGATATGTCTTCTGGATTCCATGGAGGGAATTGCTTAGGTACAGTTCGAATGTATGGCCAGCGGCCAGCTCTAGCGTATTCAGTTGTCCTTGTAGCAGCTTCGCGCAATTCCTCAAGTTCCTGTGAACTCAAGATCTGTGGGATTGCCACAAATCCGTCGCGTTCTAATAGTTCACGATATCCAGTCATCAAAGGTGTTTCACAACTTTTCTTCAGTTGGTCAGATCTGCAACGCTATTTATACCCCCGCAGTAATAAATGCGGGGCTTTTGGGGGAAATCAATCGCAACGGTTTTCTTTTTTTGGTCGTATGATCTCTTCTCCGCATTTTATTTTATCCCCAGGCCAGGGGGATCCAACAACACGAATTGTATTTTTGTAGTTGCCAGGGCAACGGGCCCAGTTCATGTCCTAACTCTACAATGAGCCAATTAATAATGTTTTAGAGGTGTCGGTGATTCCAATAGGTCGGCTACTTCTACTTTTATAGAAATGCTAATTGGCGAATTTTCAATATTCGCAGTATAGTTGGTGGTTTTGTAGGCTTCCTTAATTATATGCGCCGCATTTCGTCGCTCCAGCATTTCCGTGAAACTTAATCGCACATAATTGCATCTACAAAAATGACTTCATTAATACTTTATATCTATTCTATAACTTGCTAGTTATCTGTAATTCTTTTCTAGGGTCCCCAGCGCGACTGCCATCGATCTTAACATGGTCAGCTAGAGCAACACTCTTCCAACCGAATTTATCCAACCATTCCTTGCTCAATGTCCCGGATAAGCAGCCTGCACTATATTTCCCTAAGATCGGCAAGAACTTGAACCCATGCCCAGATCCTCCTGTGCAGATAAAGAGATTGTCGTATTGTGGATGGTGGGAAAAGCAAAAGTCAGCATCTGGCGCATCGTTATACCAACAAAGCCTAGTCTCTATGAAAGGTCGTTGGGAAATCTTGTCCCCAAATAACTCCTTGAGACCGTCTCTAATGACCTTCATTGCTTCCGGTGGGACTTGGTTTACAATTGGTTCCTCTGGCGGGGTGGAGGCACTACCTCCCCACATGGACGGCACATTTCGAGTGTAACCGTAACAATGTCTACCACACTTGATCACTCCATCCTTAGTGGGAGGAAATGCATAAAACCCATGTTCAATGTTAAAATACACAGGGTTGGCAGCGTATTTTTTGGTCTCTTCAGCCGTAAGTTGCACATAAGCTGCTGGCTGGGCCACTGCAATGAATCTATTTTCACAATTGACCAGTGATCCTGTCCAGGATCCAGCAGCAACTACGGTCATGTCCGCCAGGTGAGTTCTGCCAGACTTGGTCTTGACACCCTTGACGACCCCTCCTCCGTTATCAGTGATGAGATCAACCATAGTTCCATCATCTCCAGTAACGAATTTCACATATTCGGAACGCACTAGCTCGCCCACTACACTTCGGATGGCACCTTCAGAATTGGCCCATCCGGCATTTTCGTGTGCATACCCATACACAGTGTCACTAATTTTTCCGTCAAAACTGGGATACTTTGCTTTTGCATCCTCTGTTCCATTAATAGGAGTGATAGTCAGACCTTGTCTTTTCAAGTTTTCAGAGCTCTGATGACGAAATTCCCTTTCGTCGGGTCCCACAAGAATGATGTGCGACTGGTAGAAATGATCCCGATAGAGCTTGTTAGTCTGCCATTCCTTCAAGCACTCTAACCCCATGGCAGTATAAATCGGATCCGCATAGTCTGGTCGAATGATACGATTGATATCTACAGAAGAGCCACCAACAACTGGTGGCATTTTTCTATCTAAAATGGTTATGGAAGTGTAGCCATGGACTTCAGGGTTTCTGACCAATTCCATGGCCAACGAAAGTCCAAAGACGCCAGCTCCAACGATGATTATTGACTTTTCTCTGCTCATAACTCTATATGCCTGAAAAAATCCCATCTAAGGTTTACTGGTATCGGCTGTATTGGTTGTCCCCTTCTTCATCGGAAAACCCCCGAAAATAGTCATAACACTCCGCAGAATCCGACAGATCGTGAAACCCCGACAAATTCGCCGATGAGACGGTGAACCACCGAAGTATGTTGCGGAAACGTTATAATAAGGCCACAATATGATGCTGATTAAACCAATCAATAAATCTTTGGTTTTTAGTTATCACGATTCGATATATAGTGTGATTGTTTATTTAATGAAGACGCTTGTCTGAAAGGTGTAAATGTTCTACGAGCTTTAGTTGATTCGGGGAAGCTAGACTCCGATGCATTATGCTTGCATATGTTGCATGGTTACGACTTGCATCCGAGCCACCAATTCAGGTTGATATTGTTCATTATTTTAATGTTGAGAATTGATATAAATTATTGACGCTAATGTTAAGTTAGTCGGAATACTTGTATAGTATCGGGGGAGGTTGATTGATTGATTCATGCCTCTTTGATATTTCTAGTGCGTAAAGGTCATTGAATTCTATATTCTGGCTACATATATTTATAGTTCATCTCGTCAATTCTTCAACTGTTGATCAACGGGAGTGTTGGCTCACTTTCTAGAGAAAAGCGAGAAGCCAATTTACGGCAATAATATAGCTATTACACTGTTTAACGACAAGAACCATTTCCGGTAATTCAAATCTACAAAGGGTGCTATTTCGTTTTGATTTCTTCACTGTCTATGTCTTGGTAGTTGGAGGGATGTAAATTATACGAAAATATTAGCCATATATCTTCAATCCATCAGTCTCAAGTGAATGATTCCTCGGTGCTCTTGATGAACCGCCGTCAGTTGTTCTCTAATAGATTGACTTCCTCAGTGACGGACTCCGTTAACAATTCTTGCAGTTCTGATTAACTGTTCGAAATTTTTATTGATCATCATCCCGAAAACACTTGGGCGGGTAATTAAAACACCAGCCTGCAGTGAGTCATCCAGTTATTACAAGAGGTAAAGAGGAAGTGGACTCAATTCCCAATGAATAATGTTCAAATTTAATGTAAACTGCACTATGCAACTCGTGGGTTTATGTGTGGAATTTGTTGGAGACGAGTGGAGATACTGTAACCATAATGTTTGTTCTTACTCCATCTCATTGTGATTTCACATGAAAAATATAGTGTTTCTAAGATATCATCGGAGCATTGTGGATGGTCTGATTTTGAGCATTCTAGTACCAGCTAATTCCATTGAAACTCTGCTTTTGCTTCGACATTACTTATATCAACAGTACTGGCTACTCCACATCTACTCAATTAGTGTATGCATTTCACGGAACTTTTCCAATTTCATATTCAAGCGGTTTTAAAGCATGGTGAGAGCTTTCCGAACTATCTCCGGCGGAATTACGAGAAGTGGGGGGTTTTCAATGCCGATTATTAGTAGATATAACCATATAAATACCGAAAGAATTCACCTTTCATTTCACGATATCGAGTAGAACGGGATTTAAGAACAATCAATTTATTTTCAAAGTCATCAAGATCATTAATATATACATTACACAAAAAAGCTCTTCAATGCGTGCCAATACTTTCTCCAGCCCTTGAGCTCATCTTCAAGTTCATTAGCGAGCTCTTCTTCAGCAGTTGGAATGTATCGATCGGTTTCGAGGTCAAGAGTTTCAAGCTTGTGAACCTTAGTTCGTTTGATCAACTTCCAGGCAACATACATGATGCCAAAAATACCGAGTTCAATGTACATGGAGAAGAATTCAGAAACGTCCCATGGTGCGAAGGAAGACCATCCTTGGATGAGGACGATGAAGGAGACGAAGACAACAACGATCCAAGGGCCCCAAGGATAAGTCCAGTTCTTGTATGGAAGTTGGTGGGTCTTACCTTGAACTGCGAGAGCTCTTCTGAATCGAATAGAGGTGATACCAATAGAGATCCAGGCCATTTGGTTGGCAACACCGACCAAATTTTGGAGCCATGACCACAGAGCGCCAGCACCAATGAAAGAGGCACCAAAACAAACGGCGGAGATGAGCGAGGTGATGATAAGACCGACCCAAGGAACCTTGTGCTTGGTGAGCTTGGAACAGATCTTTGGAGCGTATCCAGCGACGGATAGGGTGTAGAAAAGTCTAGCACCTGCATAAATATTGTGGTTACCAGCAGAGATGACCGAAGTGACGACGACGGCATTAATGAAGGAACCAGCGATCTTGGATCCGGCGAGTTGGAAGACAAGGGTGAATGGAGAGGTAGAGGCCTTTCCGTCGCTCATTCCTGGATAGTTGTAAGGAACATTGACACCGATGATGATCACAGACAAGATGTAGAAGATGATGATTCTGTAAAACACGGTCTTGGCAACCTTTGGCATGACTCTGCCAGGGTTCTTAGTTTCACCGGCGGTGACACCGATACTTTCGACGGAACCGTAGGCGAAGGCGGCAGTGACGAAGACGGCAGCGAAACCCTTGAATCCGCCGACAAATGGAGCATCACCAATACCCCAGTACTTGAATCCGAGATACTCGTGCATGGTGTTTGCACCTGCATTAACGACGATGCCAAGAATGATAAAGACAATGATTGTAATTACCTTAAGGAGGGAGAGCCAATATTCAAGCTCACCATAAGCCTTGACGTGGATAATGTTGATGACGATCAAGAACACCCAGAAGATGAGCGAGATGACCCAAGATGGGAAATCGGTCCAATATTGGAACACCAATTGCAAGGCGACCAAATCGGAAGCGGCTGTGACAGAATTTTTGAACCAGTAGTTCCAGGTAAGGGTGAATCCTAAGGCGTCGTCAACATAACGACTAGAATATGTACAAAAGGATCCTGCGACTGGGATGTATGCGGTCATTTCACCCAACGCCAACATTGTCAAATAAACAATAATACCCATGATGGCGTAACAAATCAACAAGGAAGCTGGACCACCAGTAGCCAGCGATTTACCAGTACCTAAAAAGAGCCCTGTACCAATGACACCTGCAATGGCAATCATTTGGACTTGACGGGCACTAAGCCCACGATTCAAGTTGTCCTCTTTCTGAGTGATTTGGATCTCATCACGCTTTTCCAAATCACGTTCTTCAATCGTCCCATCAACCTTGCTATCGTATGGGGCGGACATTTTTAAAGTTGGCTAGTTCTAAAAGACGCAATGTAACATGGGGAAACTTCCTTTTATATAATCGCCTCCTTTCGCCTTATTTTTTTTTTTTTTTTTTTTTTTTTTTTTTTTTTTTTTTTTTTTTTTCTTTTTAAGCCAATTTGGAATGCCAAGATTTCACTTAAAGTGGAGAACTTGGATCAGCCTTATAGCGTCAGATTTTAAGAAGCTGTATTGACGATCCCTGCAACGTATGAAAGGCTTTTTTTGGTCCCAGCCGTCTATTGGTCGTATAAGCACAGTTATCTCTGCAAACTGTCGCCGTTCTGTCACCTCATGTTATCTTGTTTTAACTGGGTTTCGGGAAAAAAAAAATCAAGATAAAATGAGATAAAAAAAAGTCACCTCTTTTTCAGTTTCATGCTAAGCTTTCCCCCTGTAAAAACAAGCTACGAAAAATTTTTCCACATGGCTCAAAACCGGGTATTTACCCCACCTTGTCTCACGTTCCTGCGGGACGAAAATTCGGCCTAATTTTTTCGGTTTCACCTACTCTTTAATTGGTCGGCCGTCCCCAGCGGGTGTGAAAAACGCCCATTCCCGCCACGGAGGTACTTCGGATCAACATGATGAGTTGACGGAAAACCACTGCCGCCATGATTTCTGAATATTATTGGTCTGGCCCCACCCTAGCCCCTCCTCAGTGACCAGATATCCGCCATCAACCGTTGACTAAAGAACAAACAGCTGATGATCCTTGTTGTTGACGCCGCAACGATGTGCTGTTAATTTGATGAATCGAAAGACACGAGTTGTGGTGGTGGATTGATGGATCTCGCTTTTTGCTAAATACATAAAGTCGTTATTATTGTTGTAATACTGGGGCAAATAAAACTCGCTGTAAAAATTTTTATTGAGTTGAGCGACTCATGAAAAAATATGGCCCACACTCGTGGTTCAGCTATTGCAGAATTATTAACCGCATGTTACAAGTTGGATGATGTTGTATTTGTGGTTTATATAAAGGGAAATGGGTCCACTGTGGGGTGCATAGACCCCGCCATAAGCGTTAGTGGAGACAAAATTAAAAGCGAGAAAGAATAAAGCATAATAAAGTCGTCAGTAAAATTTTTAGTGTTTATATAGGTTCTAGGAAATTACTAGTTGTGAAAATTTGGTCAAAAAGTTATCATTAAATATTGTCGAGACTCTTGATGGAGTTTCTCGCAAGTCAGAATCGTACTACAGTTTTATGTACCGTTGTACAGAAAATAAGGCTAGTTTTCTTTCGCTTTTTTTGCTACTGGCCTTTCTTGGCCCTCTCAGGTGACAAAAATGGTTTATACCCTATGGGACAGCAAAAAAAAAAAAAAATAAATAAATAAAGGAAAATTGTTGGCAAAATGTCTTGACCCCTCGACCCCTTGTGGGGCACACGGAGTTTAATTTTGATCAAAAAATTTCGGCGGTTTCGCCGATTATTTTTCCAATACTGTTTGTAGATATTTTATGTTTCACTAATATTCAATATCTTCAAGGGTCGTTAGTGTAGTGGTTATCATACTTGCCTTCCAAGCAGGTGACAGGGGTTCGATTCTCCTACGACTCATTCAGCCGTTTAATATGTTAGCATTATAGTTTAAGGGGATGTTGATAGCGTTAAAATTGAACGAATCAACTCTCTGGCGTTTACTGTCGATCAGCCAAACACGTTAGCCGCTAACGTTTATTTTTTTAAATTTAATTTTTTTGGCCGCCGATTGTGCGGCTGATTTGCGCTATATATGCGCGTGATTTTTATATATATATGATGTCATATATATATATATGCATAAAGTGGTTGTGTATATATATCTTATATATAATTATAATATGCTATTTTTCTGTCAAGTTGAATAATATTGATATCATATATATGTATTCATATTGCATGCACCTGTCATCACCATTGGCCATAGGCCGAAAAGCTAAATATAAGAACTGGAAATAATATAATGGTTATGTGTATAGTGTGTTAATATGTAATAGATATTGCAATTGGTACCACAGTTGTCAATGTTACCAATTTGAAGTTGGTTTGAATTTTCAGATAAATTGTTGTATTATGCGCTAATTTCATAAACCATAGTTACCATAGTTATAATGCTCGGAACTCAGAACCTATGGTTAGAGTTACTCTGCTTAGTTAATCGCTACGTATTTGAATCAGGGTACTTCCCGTCTGTAAACTATTAGAGAAGTCCAATAATGATACGAATTGTATTTCGATTAGATTTGAAAATTGCTTTAGGATCAATAGTTTATCTCAGACCAAGGAATATCACTGGTTATTTTTTTTTTCCTTCATTTTTTCACATAACTTTACCCACTAGATGTATACCTGAATTATTTGAACCACATACAACATCCACTTGGAAACAAAAAGAACGTGAAGAAACGAATGTCTCTGATTTTCAGGACTTCTACCCCTCGCAAGCCCAATTCATGAAAGAAAGAACCGGTCGTTTATGAAAGCTGAATTTTGTGAAAACATCTAATTGATATCGGTTAATCGCATGAAACCTCAACCACACTTTTCCAACTTATATCCAATGGATATCTTGCGATATCTTGTTAAACCTATAAACAATCTTCACATAGCGGTAAACATAATCTATAGAAATTCAGAAATAAATGAATAGTACTTCATCACTCAATAACCTAATTTTGAAAATTTCCTTTCTTATCGGGATTGTCAACACCGCGCGACAGACGCGCTTCTGAATTTATATATTGAATCCTTTCAATACTGGTCCAGAAACAACCTTGAGAAAGATAAAGATGAGTGAAAAATTAATGATTCAGTCGGCGCTGAAAAATGTACTACCAACACTGGAAGAAATTCCAAGAGAGGTCACGGCGACGGCACAAAACTTGGTTTTACAATCCCGTCACAAAATAGCGACTCTGAAACCCGATGAGGAACCAGCACGACACGTTTTATGTGTCCACTTGGCTGTAGAGAAATATTCCGATCAACTCACATTGCCTATACCTAATACGCGAGCTGCCCCAGTTCCACAGAAAGTGTATAATAAGTTACTGGAACTTTTTAGAAAGGAATTGATGTCTCAACAACCATCAGCGGGAACATCCCCCGTGAAAACACCTAGCAAGAACCGAATAGTACAATTACAAGCAACACCTACACCAAGTCCTACGAAACGGAAAATTATTTCTACTAATGCATCACCCTCTCCATCGCCATCGAAAATTCGTCAACGAGGCGGGCCCAAGTCCACGGACCCTAGGGCTGAAGATATTGAACTAGTTTGTTCACGACTAGGAGTTGGCATCGATGCGCTGGATGCGATTGCATATGGATATAAGCAGTATAACAATCTGGTGAAAGATAGATGGGGCTTGTTATGCGGGCTTATTTATGTAATTGCATCGAAGGCGCAGCCTGAGTTAGTGACAGAGGCAAAGATTCCATTCACAAAGAAGATCAGCCATTCTGTACCTCATGCGAATCAGGACAAGGTCGAAGAGTGGATCATGTGGGCAGATAAGATTGTTGGCGATCAGAGCTGGGTAAGACAGATTGCAGCTCCTGAAGTCAACCGGATGACGACTAATAAAGGAAAGAAGCATTCCAGCGGTGTTGGTAATATGATCACAGGCTCATTCTGCTTCACAAACCCAAAGAGAAAAGAAAACTACCAAGCATGGAGGGCCGAAGTCTATAGTCGCATAGCAGCAGCAGAGCAATAGTAATACTAAAAGAAAAAAAACCCAAACCAAACCGAACCAAAAATTGATGTACCCCACAACTCGTGATAAACTCATACCCACTAGGAATAGTATTTTAAGCATCGAGTTTCTCTATGAGTAGCTTCACAATGGCCGCCACAGTATCTTGCGCCACATTTGATACAGGTTATCTTACCCCAATAGCCACAAATAGAACAAAGCTTTCTAGGGGGATACGTAGGAGAATAGGTCACAGCATCAAGGTACGTCTTTGCCGAATTAGAGTCATCATCTAGATGGTTCGCTAATGTCTTACGGGATGCCAAAATTCTTCGCGAATTTACTGAAACTCCGGCTCTATTGGCAGCTCCTCCCTTGGGTAGTTTTTCCTTAGCTTCGGGATTCAGATCTAATTTCGGAATATCAATTTTCACATTTTCATGATAATTTTCTCTATCCAATTCTGCCAATCGTCGGTTTAATGCTCGCACTCGCGTAGAGGAATCGGTCATGAAACTTCCATATGCCGCCCTCTTCCGGCCAGAATTAGTCGCATTGCTACTTCCCCCACTAACCTGCTGCTGGATATCATTGAATGTAGAGTAAATGTTGTTGGCTCGAGCCTGCTGTGCTGTTGTACCTAAATCCTGAATTAATGGCATTTTGGTTACAAGAAAATCTCCGTCTGTCTTTGGGATTACATATCAATGGTTTGATAAACACACCTCGGAATTTAGTTTCCGCACCACCATATCTAGTCCGCACTGGAAAAACGACAAAACGAACTAATGCCGGTTTCTTTTCAGCTTTCTTGAGACAGTTGATTGTTTCTCGACATTGTCCCGTAAATCATAGAACATATTGCGTATATAGTACATTACACTTTGTTTGCTTTCAAGAGTTATAAATCGGACATTTGGACATTTCGCAAATTGACATATTTTTTCTCACTACATCAATATTATGATAATCCTGTAATTATTAGATAATACTCAACTGACTGTTCACCAACCAACAAAATCCAAGAATATATATATACTATTATTATTTTAAAACCTTTCACTCGAACAGGATTAAGAAACATCAAATGCCTCCACCTAGTCACATACAATCCGCACGAAACTCATTCCAGCACTCTATTTGATGGACCTAAATATCTGTGAAAACTCAAGTTGACAACTGTGCATATTTTTTGCAAAAACGTGATTCATATGCACCGGTTCCACATGTCCTCGGCTATCTATTTTCCGTGGTCAAAGATGCATAAAATGTTCTCCTGAGAGCAGTTCAGTGACAATCGACAGTTATGGCTCCTTAAAGCTTTAGAGCAGCTGCGGGCAGGTTCACGATATAAGGTGGAAAGGTTACATCGAATTTATTTCTATGATCCATGACCGCACTACTTCAGTTACAGATACAATTGGAATTTTAATTTTACCCTTAATTTCTAGCTAAAAATGGTGCATTGCTCGCTACTCCTGCAGGCAACCTGTGGTACCGGCAGGGATTTTTTGGCACAGGGATGTGAGTAGAATAGGCACTTCTAATGTCTCTCATTTGGGGCTGTTGTGAGGCTGTTTTGAGAGCTTTTGGGAGGTTTTTAAGTATCACAGACTGCGGATTTGATTTTTTTTTTTCTTTTCCGTTTACTTTTCAGCCGGAAGAACACTATTATTTTCAGGGACACGTTCAGAGTGAATTCACCTTGTGCTCTGTTTTGAAAAATTAAATTTGGTTCTAGAAAACGGAAAATCGAAAAATAAAAAAATAGGGTGTAAGTTCCCCTAGATAATTAGATCATCATTTTTGGCTTGAAAAGGATCATTCCCTTTAAAGGGCGACATTCGTCATTTGTAATTAAAAACTTATTAAGATATAACCTGCCCCTTCAGACGAGTTTCCACGGTCATATAATGTCCAAACGAAGGGCCTCGACATCACCAGAAAGGTATCCCAATGTGCCACCTTCATCCAACGGCAGCAGCAACGGCAAGAGATTTCACCAAGATAATCAAGAGCTCCGTCCACCGCGAGGATCAATGGAAATAGATCAATCAGAGGTTGAGAATGGGTCCGAAGAGATAATCGGCGGACGCCGCGAATCATTAACCCATAAATCCGAAATGATGATAAGCAGCAGTGGGATGGAATCGGCGGAATGGCAGAAAACTATTGAAAAAGTAGTCCAGTGTGTTGTTGCCATCCAGTTTGCCCAGGTTGCCAGTTTCGACACGGATCCGGCTATTGTTAGTGAGGCGACAGGGTTTATCGTCGATGCACAACAGGGCATTATCATGACTAACCGACATGTTGTGGGACCAGGCCCGTTCACGGGGTATGCAGTTTTCGATAACCACGAAGAATGTGACGTTCGACCAATCTATAGAGACCCTGTTCATGACTTTGGATTCTTAAAGTTCGACCCAAAGGCTATTAAACATATGAAAGTTAACGATTTAAAATTGAACCCAGAGGCAGCTAAAGTTGGAAGCGAAATCAGAGTTATTGGTAATGACGCAGGAGAAAAGTTGAGTATTCTTGCTGGGTTTATTAGTAGAATTGATAGAAATGCCCCAGATTATGGTGATCTAACATATAACGATTTCAACACGGAGTACATTCAAGCAGCTGCAAGCGCATCTGGAGGTTCAAGCGGGTCCCCAGTGGTAAATATTGATGGTAACGTTGTGGCCTTGCAGGCTGGTGGTAGCAGCGAGTCATCTACTGATTTCTTTTTGCCTTTATACAGAGGGTTACGGGCATTGCAATGCATTCAACGAAATGAACCAATCACCAGAGGATCCATCCAAGTTCAATGGTATCTGAAACCGTTCGATGAATGCAAACGTTTAGGTTTGTCTGACGAAGCAGAAAACCGTGCACGGAAAACATTTCCTTCCACCATTGGTTTGCTGGTGGCAGAGACAGTACTTCCTGAGGGTCCATCCGACAATTTAATCGAAGAAGGCGACTGTTTACTCTCTATCAACGGCGAGCCCATTTCCACATTTGTCCGAGTTGATGAGATTTTTGATTCTTCTGTTGGAAAAAATGTTGAATTGCTCGTGGAAAGGGGAGGCAAGGAACACAGAGTTACCATCCAAGTTGGTGATTTGCATGCCATTACACCAGATAGATACGTTGAGGCATGTGGCGCATCATTCCAAAACCTCTCGTATCAGTTGGCACGGCTGTATGCTATTCCAGTCAAAGGTGTGCATGTATGTGAAGCAGCGGGTTCTTTCCGATTGGACGGATCAGAAACTAAGGGTTGGATCCTTGACGAATTAGACGATCAGCCAACACCAGATCTTGATACCTTCATCCAAGTTATGAGAACTATCAAAGATGGCCACCGTGTTGCATTAAAATACCGCCACATCCGCGACCTTCACACGATTAATTATTCCATTGCATATATTGATCGCCATTGGCGCAGCTCTTTCAGAATGGCAATCAGAAACGACCAAACTGGCTTATGGGACTTTAAGGACTTGAACGAAGAGCCTCGCCAACCTTTGATCGTGAAACGTCAAAAGGCTAGCTTTGTTGAGGTGGAAAATATCGAAGATTCAAATTGCTCCAAGTTGGTTAGAAGTTTCGTCAAGGTAGCTACTTTGCTTCCAATGAGAATTGAAGGTTTCCCGCGGACCCTTAAAGCGGGTTATGGTTTGGTGGTCGACGCAGAAAAGGGTTTGGTAATAGTGTCAAGAAATATTGTTCCATATGACCTGTCGGATATTGCTATCACTATAGCAGAAAGCATCATCGTCGTTGGCAAAGTTGTGTTCCTTCACCCATTACAAAATTATGCGATTGTTTCTTATGATCCTTCCTTGGTAGATGCGCCAATTGAGAGTGCCAAACTATCAACCGAACCTTTAACCCAAAACGCTCCCGTGATGTTCATGGGACACAATCACAATTTAAGAATGGTAGCGGCAAAAACCAGAGTAACTGATGTCACAACAGTTACTGTCCCCCCTAACTCAGAGGCCCCTAGATACAGAGCTATCAACTTGGACGCTATTACCATTGACAGTAATATCAGTGCACAGTGCGGATCTGGTGTTTTGGCGGATAATGATGGAACCGTTAGAGCACTGTGGCTCTCCTGCCTAGGTGAGAGGACTGCTGATGGCCGAGATCATGAATATCGTCTTGGCTTGGATATCACTAGCGTTTTGAGCGTTGTAAATAAGCTTCGAAATGGTGAAATGCCAAAGCCGCGTTTCTTGGATATTGAAGTTAATGCTATTCAGGTGGTGCAAGCTAGGTTGCGAGGAGTGTCTGATGGTGAGTGAAAAAATATTGATGGAGAAAAAAGTATCAAGAGATCATAATGGCTAACCTTTTTTATATAGAATGGATTGAAAAGATTGAAAAGCACAATCCGCGACACCAATTCTTCAACGTGACCCGGGTAGCAACTGGTCCATCCGATGTGATGAAGGAGGGTGATATTATTTTAAGTATCAACGGAAAGATTCTTGAACGGGTTTCCGAATTGGACGTTCTGCATGATAGGAAGGAATTGGACATTACCATTGTACGAAACAAGAAGGAGATGACCATAAAGGTTCCCACGGTATCGACCGATGACTTAGAAACGGATAGAATCGTAACCTGGTGCGGAGCTGTCATTCACAAGCCACATCACGCTGTGCGACAACAGATCAAGAACGTCCACTCGGGAGTGTATGTCACGGGAAGAATTCAAGGTTCACCAGCATTCCAATTTGCAATTGCGCCAACAAATTTTATCACTCACGTGAATTCGATCCCTACGCCTAATATTGATGAGTTTTTAAAGGTGGTGACCAAGATTCCTGATAACACCTATGTAAGATTGCGAGTGGTGACATTTGACAGTGCACCATTTGCTTGTTCTCTTAAAACCAACTATCACTACTTCCCAACTGGGGTGTTAGAACGAGAAAATGAAACGAGAATTTGGAGTGGATATTACTTTGATGAAAATGGAGAAAAGAAGAAGAGTTCGGTGGGTTCCTTACGATATGAGCATAGAGAATAATTGTAAAACAACGACTGTACAGTAGTAAATACAGTATATAGCTTGATAATAGATGTATAATTTACACTTTAAGTTTGGATATTGATGGTTGCAAGATAAAATATATTATGTACAAGGTTAGTTATGATGAGGAAGCATTCGTTGAAGTTTCTTGACATGGTTTCCATGACCGTGCCCCTTAGCTCTAACAGTGCCGTCTAAATGAGAAAGATTTCTAGCATTCGACCAACCAGCATTTCCGTGTAATCTTCCACATTGTTTCTATATATCTATTAGAATCCCGTTCATATCTGATTTTTCGAATGGCTTTTCAACTTACTCTCTTAAACTGTCCGTTGGCCATCTTTCTCCATCTCTTGGCGGCACCTTTGTGGGTCTTGGAAAAGTTTCGAACAAACATGTTATTGAACATAGTCGAACTGCTACTACCAGCAGTCCTTAAGCTTGAGATTAGCGAAAACATGATTGTGTGAAGGTCGAGTTTTTCTGTCTACGGTAAAATTTCAAAAAGTGCACTTTCTGATTGGGACAAAATATCGGAACCCCGGATGCATCACCAAAAAAATTAAACCACAAGCTAAAAAAATCCGGGTCGATGCGTAGAATTTATTCACCTTTGAATTTTACTATTTAGTTATATAGATTACGTTACCAGCTCATCAAGATCACTCTTTTTAAGTTTATATATTGAAATAGCATACTGCTATCTTAATCGACTTTGTAGGACTTTGACTGTATATGGTGATCAGTTGGAAGATCAGAATACATAAACTTATAAATTACAATATTTACACTATTTACCGTTATCATTTTCCTTCTCTAACTTTCCTCCCTTTTCAAAAGGTGCGTCCTTTCGAGCATCATCAACCATTGGCTTGATACCTCGCTTTTCGAGATGTTTCTACACACAGATTAGATGGGCCGTTTCGAGAAGTTGCCTTTATAAAAACTTACATGAATGCATTCTTGATAAGCGAACCAGGTTTCTTCACACTCGTTTTGAATCTAAGAACTAATTAGACATCGGCCAAGCAAGAACAAGGGTAAGCTGGGAGGCTAGAATACATACCGATTTTCCTTTCAAGAATTCTAAATTACAAGGTTAGTAAAGATTGCACTCGTGGTAAACAAGTTGACCAGACTCACTTTCACTGTACCATTCATTGAAACAGTTATCGTATAATCGTTTAGCCTCTGTGCATTCTGGAGCAAAGCTGGAAGACATGATGTTTCCCATTACCAATTGTGTGGTGATCAAGAATATAAGAGGAGTTGGGAAAATGAAAGTAGTAGCATCAACCCGAAGAACCAGAAGGGCTTCATCGATGAAAAGTTCCGTATAACATGAGGAAATACGAGAGGGTTTCAGCATGAATGAATTTTGTAATGCTCTCCACTTTTACGTTATTCATTTTATTAGTTGTGGCAGTGGTGGCAGTGTAGTGGCGGGACCGTAAGGTGAATAAAGGTCTAGCCGAAAACGACAACGAAAATAAAAAGTTACATTACGATGTTCAGAAAATAATGCTTATTGCTGGTCAGTTAGTGAAAGGTCTATTTAACAATAATTTAATATCTGCTACTTCTCCGTCTCCTTGTGTGGTGGGGTGGTATTGCCCGGGGCATAGTTGTCTTTTATGAGTTTGTAAAAGTCGGCCATACGCTTAGGAATATATTGAGCATGGGGTTCCTGCCTTAGGAACCAGCCTTCAGTACGGTCATGCAACGTACCTAGATGACCTTCAGCCGATTGATCGAAGTAAAGTGGATCACAATGCACAGTCTTGCGGAAGTCTCTGATTCTGTCAACCATCCAACCAGAAGTGGTATTTGTAAAGTCTAAATAATGCTCCATACCATCTCCACGTTTAATCCAATCGTATGTGGGTCTTCCTAGCTTGATGGTCGTGGATAACCCACAATATCCCGAATGAGGAAGGTATCGATAGGTCAAACATTGTTCAAACATCTCACAAGTCACTTTGCACGCCTCCAAGCTTTCATAAGGTCTTATTCCGTCCCCTCCTTCAAAAGACGGCCTTAGATGGCCAGTGGCATGGTCATGGGAATATGAATAATTGATTTCGTCCGCATAGTTATTCCAATTTTCCAAAACTTCCGCAATGTATGGAAGATAGAAGTCCCTGTAAATCATACCATACGTTATTGCAGACTTTTCTCGGGGATCCTTTAGACGTTCGTATTCCCACAAGATTTCAATATCATGAGGGGAAAGATGATGGAAAGAGGCAATTGGTAAACACCATTTGTCCTTATTTACCATGACCTCATAAAATGAATTACCCTGAAACTTGTATTCAGAATATGGGTAATTAAAGCCTGCAGACACCACAATGTTCAGCTTCTCCTTGAGCATCAGCGCAACCATAAAGTCTCCGCAACAGTATTCAAATGCCTTCTTCTCATATTCTTCAACATATTCAGGATGTGTTCCAACTGTAAGTTCAAGTGCTTTTCTTGAGATGGCCACACCACTCCCACCATGAGCAAATTCTAGATTGTCTATCATCGCACGGGAACCCAAGTAGAGTGGTTCATTAGGATCCAGTGTGTTTAACCAAGCCACCAACGTATCCATGAACATGAATGAATCGCCGTCCATAAACACAAACCAGTCCGATTCAGGCGACACAGAATATGCATGCGCTAACATTGGGATGTTTTTAAACCTGTCCAGCTGCCAGGCACCTGGTTTCGAAATATCCGAGTAGTCCACATTAGAATGCAGATCATGCGTAAACCTTTGATGTCGGTACAGGTCGAAATCTGCGCTGGCTAAAGTTTCCTCAGTAACATTCTGGAGAATGTCTATAACTTCGTAGCCTCCAATTGAGCCAGGGGCATCGGAATATAATGCAAAGTTTGGAACTCTTGTTAGGGTTGTAAATAAATGCACGGGAATTCTATTCCATAACACGCTCCCGCCTTCTTTTATCATGAAAAAGATTCTTTCGGCACCTTCTGGATAATCCGCCACCAGAGGCTGTTGAAGGTAATCAGCTTTTGAATCATAGCGGTTCATGGGAGGCGGAATGTATCTATGACTTTTGGTGTCATGGTGAGTGGAATAACTATCTGACGGTCTCCACGCGTCATTGCTCTCATATCGCGACGCCTGATTGTCATTATGCTTGTGTCCATTATCCAACTGAAAAAATTTGGAAGCTTCTTTCCGCAGTCGACTAGCATAGAACTCTGCACTCTCTCTGTGAAGACTTGAATGGTGTTGTCGATAAGTGAAGACTGCATTTTCCACTAACTGGGAACTCAGAAAGATTATCAACGCCAAACAACATGCCACACCAAATATCCTTCGCGGTATCTTTGGAGAACCTATACGAATCATGACCTAGGGAAGATGTTGAAAGGGCTATTCGACACACAGTATAGTTCAAATAGGCAGGAATTTAACTGAAATCCTATAATACCCTTCTCGATCGATCTGGCGCCGATCATGTCTTATATATAACGTTAAAAACCACTTTGAACAAAGATAATGCCGCAGCCTTAACCTTGGTAATGCGCAGATTTAACCTTGCCATAATTTTATAACTTTAGATTATGCACCTTTGTTCCCTTTACTACTTTCTTTTGCCGGTACCCCCCATCAGACGGCACGATATGCTGATTGCCAAATGATTGTGTGATGTAAGCCTAAATCTAAAAAATCGATCTACGATGCAATGCAGGTTTCACATTCCGCACCTCACAAAATCTGTGAGGATTGGAGGACTTCTGTGAGAACGTTTGGCATACAACCAAACTAAACTTTGTCTATATTTTTGTTAGAGTTGATATTGAATTAATTTGACAGAGTTTTATCGAATCTCCCAAACCATTGAGATTTGGAGATTGAACAGGTCTCTGTTGATACTGTAGAGCCATATCTTCTTATTTCAAGCAACTGCATATATACTAATGTACTTGTTTGGAGTGTGGCAAGATTGTTGGGTGCGAGCAATTAATTTCTAGGCAATCAAGCAGTGTTTGTGGGAACTTATATGATTTTTACCATGGTTTCATTAGACGGCTTGAAATGATTAGTTCCATGAAATTCTAACCTAACCAGTGTGGTGGACCTCGCAGTATATAAGTTATCTAAAGAAACCCTATGCACCTACAAAGATGTTGGAGTACTCAATTTTGTGTTTGTATATCCTTTTGGTGTATCTATATGCGTACTTGAACCTAAAGGGGATTTTAATAAGAGAACCCATTGACAGCATGGTATGACAGTGTAATTGGAAACCGGCTCTCACACACAAGCGCCGTCAGCCAGGCGCCAGCACAGGAAATTTGGTATGTTCTGTTTGGTGGGTCCAAGACGAATGCATATGGAGAAGCATTCTTTTTGTCCATTGAATAAGCAGCGAGAAGTATTTCAAGGCGAATGCTTCGCTGATTCTCGCGGCATTTATTAGCGGAATGGGTTCCAATTACAAAATGGTCTTCTGGATACAACTAAATATATGCCAGAACCATTTCACATAATATTCATTTGCTGATTTGATAATTCAGCCGACGATAGATTATATAACGGTGATAACCACTCTACAATAGGATTGCCACATGTGTGCTAACAAGTAATCCAATGTTACAACAGAAAAAGTCAGCTTCGAGAGTCAGAGGAGCGAACCGTTAATAGTATCAAAATTCCGTAGACACATTGAAGTAGCTCGAAGAAATAACATTAATTGCTCATTATATATAAAGTTGTCCTCCTGAAATGACGTCCCCTCCAATCATCGGACTTAATTGGTTGTGTCCCCGACCACTACCCGATCATCGCCCCTTACATAAAACAAGTGTTCACAACGGCGAAGCATATGAGCATGGAAACTTATGTACAGTATTGCATGAATTGTTTCTTCTTTTGAGAGAATAATCATACAAGTAAAAAGGAAAAGGATTTGTATTAATATATTGCCTGATGCATGTCAGCCGGGTTGTAAATTCATGGGGGCTAAGATTCTTAGTGGTCTTGTTGGTTTGCTCTCAAGGAACCTTGGGAAACACCTCAGAGCCCCATAATTCATGCTTGGACGTTAAATTCGCCAGTGATAAATGTGCCTTTGTCCGGGAAAGCTGTAGAGCAGAGAGAATTGGTTATGTGAATTATATTGAGAATTATTACTGTGCGCCCAACAGGTTTACTGCCGTGACATTCCTATTTTTCACAGTTATTTGGCTAATCTGTTTATTCATGACCATTGGGATTGCGGCCTCAGACTTTGTATGTCCGAACTTAAATACTATGGCTACCTCTATGGGATTGTCTGAATCGCTAATTGGTGTCACCTTTTTGGCCTTCGGAAACGGGTCCCCAGATGTATTTAGTACCTATGCCGCGGTAAAGATTGGTAGCGGCTCATTAGCAATCGGCGAACTGATAGGTGCCGCTTCATTTATTACGGCAGTGGTGTCTGGTTCGATGGCATTTGTGAAACCGTTCAAGGTTTCGAGAAAATCGTTTGTCCGAGACACAGTGTTCTTCTCGGTGGCTCTATCGTTTGCCATGTATTTCATGTCGGATGGAATATTACAGCTCTGGGAATGCATTGGTATGCTCGCAATTTATATCAGTTACGTCATATTTGTTGTTTTCTGGCATTGGTACCGGTCAAAGCAGAAGAAACTGCAAGTTTCAGAGTTCAGAGCAAGGAGATTCTATGAGCCCGGTGAAATCTCCTACAATGACAATTCTGACGATGACATTCCCGATAATGATCCATTATTGGGCGACCCAGATTTTGAAGCCTTAACAAGAGATAACGCAAGTCGCAAGGAAGAGGACGAGGAGGAGGAAGAAGAGGCCTACACGGAAATCACTAAATACATGTCGTTGCATCATCAGCATGGTGAACAACAACAGCAAGTAGAGCAACCAGAACCAGCAGTGGATTCGCCGCCATTGAGCCCGACGTCTGAGTTATCACAGCACGCAACACTTCGTTCTCATCACCAGCGCAGTCGTTCAAGGGACACAACAAAAGCCATCAGACCATCTTTATTTGGGGCTTTGGAATTCCGTTCTCTAATTCAAAAGCTTGAGCAGGCTAAACAGTCCAAGGGTTCCGACAGTAGTATTCCGATGGAGTCAAACTTCCGTGATGACGATATTAGGAACGATGGCGAAAGCTCCACACAAGAGACAACCTCTGGCAATATTCCCCAGCTTTTTGTCAGTGGAGCAGAAGATGATAGTCAACCCGATGAGGACATCAACACCCATGAGCTAGATCCTCCTACTCCTTCACCAATGACCCGATCGCGATCACCGTCTCAGTTATCACACCGGTCTTCTGCAACATACGAAAGATCAAATCAGCTCCCGCCAACTGGCGTAAGACAAGTCTGGAGATTTGAGCTACCTGTGTACGTTTCAAAAGGGACATTTTTTAAACTGATTCCAACTCTAAGCGGCTTAACGGAAAAACCATGGTATGGTGTTATCACTAGTGTTTTAACGGCCCCTTCAGTATTCTTACTAACTTTAACGGTACCGGTTTATGAAACCAAGGAAGAAGAAAATGGTGTAACTGAAAGAAAGCAAGTAGCGAGATGGTTGCTGATCCTACAATCTGTGCTCGCCCCGATCGCCCTGTGTTTGATGGCCTTTGTCAATATGGTTTCTCTGGTGTGGCTAATTCTTGGATCAGCAGCGGCGTCATGTTTACTCGTCTTATTTGTCTATATCATATATCCACCGAACAGTGACTATCCAAAGGCATGCGTAAGACATGTATCGTTCGTTGGGTTCATTATAGCAATTTCATGGGTTTCCACTATTGCTAATGAAGTGGTTGCAGTGTTAAAAATGTTGGGAACAGTTTTCCATGTTTCTGATGCAATCTTAGGTTTGACAATTTTCGCCATGGGTAACTCTTTAGGTGACTTGGTTTCGAACTTGACAATTGCCAAAATGGGATATCCAATGATGGCACTCTCCGCATGCTTCGGAGGACCAATGCTCAATATCATGGTGGGAATTGGTGTATCTTGTCTGGTGGTCATGCTGCATCAAAAGCAATCTCAAGAGTATTATAAGATAGAGCTTTCACCGACCCTGGGTATATCTGCTGCCACTTTATTATTGACGTTATTATTATTATTGATTGCTGTTCCATTAAACAATTGGTACATGTCACGAACTATTGGATGCGTTATGATTCTATTTTGGACACTCTCGACGTTGATTAATGTCATTATCGAAATATCTTATCACTAGACCTATTTATAACTATAGTTTAATGTTTACCACTTATTCTGATACTGCCAATTTAGAATGGTCGGACGAACTAATCTACGTCAGGGACTGATAAATGATAAAGTTTACAGAAATGAATGAGATTAGAATGGATTTGCAATTATTTAGGAGAGTTGATGGAGCGACCTGAAATATTAGAAAATTCAGAAACTCTGGCGGACAACCTGGTTTAAACTCAGGAAATCGGTTTCGAGTAAGCACCTTTCTGGACGCAGTCTGTGTGATGGCGCTATCCAATCCTAGGGAGGACTTGGGGTGAAATGTGTGCAAACGTAGTATTAAGAAAATCTATCATGGTTTTGGTGTTGAAATACATATTTCGGGCTCAGATAATTTTTCATTGCAGCAGCGGTCATATCCGGCTATACCACAACCTAATGTGGTCCACTGGACGGTTAGAATACTAGTTCCAAAGGACGAATAGATTGAACAATAAATACATTATGCTACCGGTATATGATTATGGAAGGTGGAATCTAAAGAAAAATATTCTTCTAGAACAGCATTACTGGACTCAGTAGATTCTGACAACAAAAAGTCCATATAAATATGAGCGATATCCTTCTTCTCATTCTCCGATAATTGAGAATCTTTAATCTGTTCCATGACATTTCTAATAGCCTCAGTCCTCCCCAAACTGATCTCAAACTTGAGATACTCCTTCCAAAACGAGTAATTTTTAGAGAAGATTTTAGTGTATGGTTGAAGCACTTCTTGGTAGTCCTTATTCAAGGAAGCTAAACCTTGGACATAAGATAGGAGTAATGCCGGCTTGTCATCGATCTCAACATCTCCACTAGAAAGATGGGTTTCTAAAATCGACAACCCAGCTTCTTGCGAAGATTGAATTCGCGACACAATACCAGAGTAACTCAAGATGGTCTCAACACAAGAAGGAATTTGTTCCAAAATAGATTTATAAATGTTCAAAGCAACTTCAGTGTAACCTCGATATTCACAGAACCGGGCAAATTGATGTCGTAATTCAACTCTACCAATCGGGACAATGGCACTGGCTCGAAGGAAAACGCTATATGCATCAACATATTGACCAACAGCAATAAGATAACGCGTATAGCTAATCCAGAATTCTTCATTCAAACCAGTGGCCAGTAATGCTCGTTCATATAATGAGCATATTCTGTCAAAATCTCCTTCAATTAGCTCAAATTGTATGTAATTTCTCCACATGACCATCTCAACTTCATCTACCTGTGCAACATGAAAGTATGGCCGCTTAATGCTACTTTCAAATCTCCACCGTCTGGTAACTTCTGCCTGAGTTTTCTCATATATTTCTTCATGATAGAGTCCAATTCTCTCCCTAATATCTCGTTCTTCATCACCCTCAATGGATTGGTCAGAATCAACCATTCTACCACTCTCAACCTCGTACTCCGCTCTAAATTGAACCAATTTTTCCTTCTCAACAAGTTTTTGAACTGCAATGTCATTACTAATCTTCCGCAGCTTGTCAAAGTACCGGGAATATTGATGCAATGGAATCTCAATCACTCTAGTCAAAATCCCGTAAATTCTGTCATTTTCATTCTCCCGTTCTTCAAATTCTAGGTACGCATCCCAAAACTCGTGACTGAGAAAATGACTTCCTACAGCAGCTGCTCCTCTTTCAAAAAGATTTCTGACCTGTTCAACATCCCCAACTGTTACAAGGACTTTGAATTTGCAAAACCGGGTCCACAACTCAGGACTGCCCTTATTGACTAAGGAAACCGCTCGTTCGTACACTTCTTCAGCCCGTTCAGTAAATCCCAACCTGAATTCCAAATCTGCATATCGAATCCAATAACCATGGGCCAATGGGAACTTTTCGAGAAACTTGTCGTAGCTGAATCGGAATAGAGAAAGAACTTCTTCGGTGCTGGTTTTATTTAACCCCATCCGCTCGGTGACTTCAATCAAGTCCTCCCAGAGCTCAAACTCGTCAGGCCGCCCGCCTAATCGTCTATAAACCTCGTCCCATCGAGCTCTATTCATCTTTATATTATTCGAGGTTTCCTTGTACAAACAATTTCACACAATTTTATGTCCGCCTCATGAGCCTCAGGTAGACTTTGGCTGAAACTCCCACCAAAACGTTAAAGTTGGAGTGGTCACCATCCACAACACTTGTGATATTCGAACTTGCTGAAAATACACCGGCTAGGTTATTGCCAATTGAACTATATATATGTAATTCTAAAGATATTGTTCTCTTAATGTGGCCGAGAGATCTTGTTTTTCACCTAACGAAGGCAAAACAGCTAGCTCCCCACCATATACGTTTGGTAAATGCGTTAATTGCGCTATGAAGTCGAAGGCTTAAGCATTGTGTATTTAGCTATTTAATTGTTAATCTTTGGGCCATAGTTCTAGAACTTTATCGTCTAATCATACTGTTCCAATGTTATCATGGATCAAATTCCCCAAGGAATGCATCCTCTTCCGGTTCAAGAGAGTAATAGGCGTCGGACCTTTCCTCAATCAGGGCTTCCCGAACTTCCTTAGCGGCCTCTAAATTCATAGGCCACTCAGTCTTGCTGATGATGTTCTCAGCTACCTCAGGAGGTAACTTACCCATCGCACCGGTTTCGTGTATCTCCTTGGACCACCAGGCACCCTGTTGTGCTGGAACCCGGTCAGTAGCCACTACCTCAGAATTAGTGGGGTCACAAATGAAAAAGCAAAGGACCTTTTGGTAACCAGGCTTTTCAGGGTCAGCCAAAGAGAATGGTTTGACTTGATTCTGGAACATATTAGGGAAAATCACGATAGAATCCTGGTCACATGGAACAGTACCAATGTCTTCAACCAAAGAATCTCCCTTTTCCACCCCAAACACCTTTCGGGTACTATAGGTATCTTCCTGAACATGATCTGGATCACATCGGGCCCGTCTGAACCCCAGTCGAGGTTCAGTAATATTTTCACTTTCATAATAATACAAAACAGTGGCAACGATGTCCTCATTGATTTGCCCCTCAAGATGCCAGGTTTCACCTTCATAGTCGGGGGACTCTGGGGTTAATACGATGTTTGCCAGCTGAACAATCACTTTCAAACGGCTATCACGAACATCCACTAGTGATTTCAATTTGATTTCGTCTAGTCCATTCCACACCGGCTTGTTTACAATGATTTCTCCTTGCGCACGAAGGGGGGCGTCCTGGTCACTATCCTCCTCTAATTCACGGTATGCCTCTTCACCCATTTCATCTCTAACCTCATGCCATTCCTTTTCATACCTGTAAAGTTCACCCTTGTCGTCCTTCACGATTCTGACGCGCTCAGGTGCACTGTATTGAGATAGTACAGCATTGAGTCCAGGAATTGTTCGGGAGAAGACCTTGGCGATCGGCTCATACAATTCCTTCATGTCAATTGGATGAAGATTGTTGATATACGAACCAATCTTAACGTTTCCGTCAGCCGATATGTTGAATACGGATGGCAGCCATTGGAACTTTTTGGAGATACCATAGTCCTGAACATCCTTCTCCGAAGCTTCCTCATATTCTTCAAGAGGTTTGCATTCTGGTAATCTGTCCAAGCCAAGTTCAAAAGGTCCAATGGGCTTTGCATCGCTTGGTAGGACCGGGGTGATCTCGTATTGCAAGGGATAGAGAGATGGATGAACCAGATCTAGCACCTTATCGTCAGACTCTGGGTGCCAGTCTTCTGGCATCGTTTCCAGCTTGGTTTTGACAAGCTCCCTTAATTCATCCCGAAGTTTGTGGTCTTTTTGTTCTCCAATGAACACATGCTCGTCCACAACAGAAGGTGCAAATTTACCCTCTGCAACCTCGTCTTCTAAATATTTATAAAATTCTAGCTCATCAAGGGCATATTCAATCAAATATTCCTTGTTAGGCACTTTCGTTGATGATTTCTCCGCGCTTGCTTCATCATCAGAACCTGACTGTGAATCAGTATCTGAATCCGAATAATCGCCTGATGGTGGTAGCACTGGGCTCAGTTCTTTCAACTCAGCCCTCCATTCTGCCACAATTTCGGGATTTTCGCTTTTGGCCCTCCAATCAGCTTTACCACGAATGGTCCTGTTTATCTTTACTATAGTCTGTTCGTCCAAACATGGAAATCGGAACACGCTCTTCAAGAGTGAGAATTTATTGACATAAGGATGAGGGAACCCTTCTTCTGGAAATTTCCCCATGATGATAAAGAAAAGAGAAAAAACGGTTGCAATCTGATGTTACTTTTTTGCAAGAGGACTAACGACTCTTTATATTTTGTCAAAATCTCATTGTATTGCAATTATGTCACCTAGTTGCATACAGTTTGATCGCAGCCAGTGTGGGTCCAGCCGCGTGGCTGAACGAATGAGAGACATTTTCCTCGATCTGAAACACAAATGACACTACTGGGACGTTGTAACGCACAGCCCCTAAATCCTCAATCCCAAATTAAAATTAAAGCTTGGACTTGTGTATTTGCTTGGCGGAATCGACATCAGATATCTGGTGATTCTAATGGGGATTCAAACTACTAACTTTATTATGGCAAATGCCTCATCTCGCGATCACACAAAAATAGTCTGGATGGTTTACACAGATCGTGCTGACGCCTTTCTGAAATTCAAACCCATTTGTGCTTTAATTCACACTTCACAATGACATTATATATCCGCCAGCTACAAACGGAAAGCTTCTGCGGAGTTGATTCCCGCTGGAAATATCGGACTAAACGGTAAAGATACAGATCTGTCGATCTTTCTCGTTACACCAAGGTAACATGTTTCCGGCCGACATCCGCACGGCATTTTCAGTTTGTCCGCTAACAAAAAACGGCTGACGATTACTCTATTAGGAAGGTAACTCATACTCAATTAAAGTACCCCGCGTATGACAAGGTAAAATGGATTTTTAGCCGGAACCAGGAAATATATAAATATAAGCACGAGCTGCCTGACAATGGCTATTCTGGAGACTAAACTTACATTAAGAAACCATCATGATATTTTCTACTGCCATCTTAACGGTATTGGCGGGGTTGTCTAGTGGCCAGCAGATCTTCAATCTTGTTTCGAACGACACAGCTACTGTTACTGGAGGACCGGAGCCATCATACTCTCTGTCTGAATTCCGATACACGCAGTCGACAACCTATCGAGTAGCAAAGCCCATTCCATCACCTACTACAACACAGTATTATGCCAGGCCCTACAGCGAATTGGCCCATTTGATTGGGAATGTTTCTACCACAAGCTGGGGTAACTGGAATCCACATCCCGCACCATCCGACAAGCCCACGGATCATGACGACCCTTACGGACAAGCGGCCTGGTCATCCATGTGGGATTCTGCGTCATTGGTGAATTACACATGGGGATTGTATTCTACCACTGTCCAACCGACGCCAGTTCCAACCAAAGAGCTAATCTTACCACCGGATGATCCGTTTACAATTGGTGACAATGGTCTCACTTTCCCCGAAGGGTTCGTCTTTGGAGTTGCAGCATCTGCCGCCCAAATTGAAGGTGCTATTGCAGATGAGGGACGAGGCCCAAGTATTCAAGAAAAATTGATCCCACCAGATGTGGCCAAACCAAGGGATTATGTCACCAACGAGAACTATTATCTCTATAAACAAGACATTGCCCGAATGGCTGCAATGGGCGTCAAGTATTACTCGTTTACAATTTCCTGGACCAGAATTTTACCATTCGCACTTCCTGGAACACCTGTCAACAAATATGGCCTCGACCATTACGATGATCTTATCAACACCATTCTTGATTATGGCATGATTCCAATGGCCACACTTAACCATTTTGATGCGCCATTGGCTCTGATCGGAAATAACCCTGTTCACAGAGATGATTACATCTTTTTCGGAAACCAGGGTACCAGCAATGCCTCATTCGTCGATGCAATCGTCAATTACGGCAAAATCGTCATGTCACATTTTGCCGACCGGGTTCCAATTTGGGTCACCATCAATGAGCCGTTGTTGTATGCAACAGATCCAATGGGTGTCAAACACGTTGTTCAGGCACATTCCCAGCTTTATCATTTCTATCATGACGAGCTCCAAGGAAAGGGCCAGGTGGGAATTAAGTTCAGCAACAACTTTGGTATGCCCTTGGACCCTAACAACAAGACTGATCTTGCTGCCACTCAAAGATTCCAAGACTTCCAGCTTGGTCTGTTCTGTAACCCGATTTTCTTGGGACAGGATTATCCAGAGTCCTACAAGGAGACATTCAAGAACTCTGATTATAACTTCACCTTGACCCAAGCCGAGCTCGACTATGCGGCCAACAGCTCTGATTTCTTTGGAATTGACCCATACACCATTACCGTCATCACTGCGCCAGAAGGCGGTATGGATGCCTGTATCAGCAACAAGTCTCATCCGTTGTGGCCAACCTGTGCACAAGAGGGCCAGACTGAGAAAATGGGTTGGGCCATAGGGTACAGATCTCACTCTTATGTCTACACCACGCCAACTTATTTCCGATCATTCTTGAATTATCTGTGGAACACATTCAAAAAGCCAATTGTGGTGGCCGAGTTTGGCTTCCCATCGTATAGCGAAAGCAAGAAGGAGCTGGCGGATCAACTTTTCGACACTGATCGTTCCGTCTACTACCGTTCTTACATGAACGCAATTCTGGAAGCAATCCATTACGACAACGTCAACGTTTTAGGCGCCACTGCTTGGAGTTTTGCTGACAACTGGGAATTCGGCGATTACGAATCGCAGTTCGGCCTCCAAGTCGTCAACAGAACAACTCAAGAAAGATTCTTTAAGAAGTCTTTCTTTGATCTCGTCGACTTCGTCAGACAAAGGAGTCCGACATATCCTGACAATTAGCATCTGATATTTACGTAAACCCTCATTATATATATATTGGAACATGTATTCGCCTCCGGCGGCTTCTTTTTTCTCCGAAAAGAAGCAATTCAGTAGCAGACGAGTCTAGGTCCTCCAAGTCCCTTCATACCACTACATTTGACACTTATGGAAAGATGTCCGAAGACTGCGCTGGAGTGTGCTTGTAGAGGAAATTTCAGAGACCTAGAGAAACGAGTCCTCACCATAGGTAACCAGAATAAAAAGGAAAATAGGTGGAATTGAGTCTCCTTTTATATTTCGAATTAGACGCCGGGAGTGAGATTCATTTCAAAAGTTTATTACTAAGAAACCCCGATCACGTGAATAGGGCATTGAGAGCATTGCATTTAATTATATATATATCATCATATATCTGTGGAGAAGAGTGCCTCCGGCGGCTTCTTTTTTCTCCGAAAAGAAGCAAAAAAGGTGGCTCTGCGAGGCTTTTCTGGCTTGATCCGTTTCTACAAAAGCCGCTCACACGGCAAAGATTGCCTCCGGCGGATTGTCTAATCCGAATAAATTAAAAGCAAATTTGTGGCTCTGCGGGGCCATGTGTACACAAGTTCTTCCTGATCTATTACGGATGTCTCTGGTCGAGCCAGGCGTTTAATCATGTTGATAAGGACCCAGAGTCTGTTTTCGGTCTATCAGATTTTACTGATAAGGTCGGAAAAGAGGTTCCGTCTCTACGTAAACCCTAATATGTAAACGATATCAGTACTAGCTTTTTAACCCACAAAACCCCTAGATAAGAATGAATAGAATGCCCTTGAGCACATTAAATTGGAATTCCTTAACAAATATGTTGCTGCTGAGCCTTGTGGGCCTGATCTTCAACATCCCTTCCCCAGATCAGGAAATGAGTCAAATGGATGAATGTGACTATGAAGATGAACACACTCTTCCTTGTTCAGAATGACAGCTTCAATAATTCTCTCATTCCGTGTCGCTTTCGGACCTTCCGAATAAACTCCAATTTCATTCCGCTATTTTAATTATTCCTCGCTCTTAAGTGGCGTGAGTTTTACTACTTTTGGCTGCAAATTCCGCTCTCCCGGTTACCCATCATCGCACTTTTCTTTTGGCGTCTAACGGTTATGACCAATCACAAGTAATCCAATTGGCTTTATTAGAGACAAACACGGAAATCCGGTCCAGACCCAATCAATAGGTTTTTTTTTTTTTTTTTTTTTTTTTATTTTTTCGCCGGCCCCACTGAGCGTGAAAAAATTCGCCCATCTCCTCGGAAGATATCAATACATATAAATATAAGCGGAGGCCAATAGCTTTTTTTTTTTTTTTTCTTTTTTTTTCTTCTTTCTGATATGACCAACTTGACTATAACGGACGATAAGATGCCAGAAAAGAAGGAAGTCGAAAATACCCCTATTGTATATGACGAAGACACTGCAGACCTGCCCAAGATTTTTATTGGGGGTCGCAAGAGTAAACTAGCTGTTAAGCAGTCTATGATCGTGTCTCAAGAAATGAAGAAAGCACATGCCGATAAGAGATTCCCAGTATTAGCAATTTCTACATTAGGGGACCAAGTTGCAAACAAACCCCTGTACTCATTCGGAGGAAAAGCATTATGGACTCAGGAGCTTGAAACCCTGTTATTAGAAGGCAAGGATGGATACAAACTCGATATGGTTGTCCATTCTTTGAAAGATATGCCTACAACATTACCAGAGGGTTGCATGTTGGGTGCGATTACCAAACGAGAAGACCCTCGAGATGCATTGATCATGCCCTTGAACTCTCCCCACAAGACGTTGGCTGATCTTCCACCAGGCAGTGTCGTCGGCACATCCTCTATTCGTCGTTCCGCACAACTTAAACGACGCTATCCGGACCTGCAGTTCGAGGACATTCGTGGATCAGTCAACACCCGTCTGGCCAAATTGGACGACCCAGAATCCAAATATGCATGTACCATTTTGGCTGTTGCCGGCTTAGTCCGACTGGATCTCGGCCAACGCATCACAAGCTATCTGGAGTCTCCAGACATGTATCATGCAGTCGGACAGGGTGCTTTAGGCATTGAAATTCGTCACGGTGATGACAAGATCAGAAAGCTTCTTTCCTCTATCAACGACACTGCTACCTCTCTGTGTTGTAGAGCCGAAAGAAGTCTGATGAAGACGTTGGAAGGTGGCTGTTCTGTCCCTATCGGAGTCCAGTCTCGTTACGATGAAAAGACCGCTTCTCTTGTTCTCGAGGGCATTGTCGTCTCGGTGGACGGAACCCAATGTGTCGAGGACAGCTTCGAAGCTAAGGTGTACACTGAACAGGAAGCTGAAGGGGTCGGCAGACAATTGGCCCAGATGCTCGTTCAAAAGGGCGCAAAAGATATTCTGGATGAAATCCATTTGTAATAATTTTTTTTTAGCATGATGATGTAATGATTTCTCTGTATATAATAATGACCTTTCAGACACCCGAAAAAGTGCTTTTGGTTCTTTTCTAGAAAAGAACGCCGCCCGCAGGGCACACTCTTATTATATACTTTTTTAACGTAAATAATAATCTTATCGCATCACGCTGCGATGATTAGGCGCTGGTGAGTTTCTCCGAGTTGGGTCTTTACAGGTTTTTCACATCACAACACAACCCAAACACAACTCCGATGGCTTTAAAACGAAGACCTGCTAGAGTCCAGGTTGATCCAAGCACTGTAAAGGAGGATGATAGACCGCCACAGACCGGTGGGGTATTCAACATTTGGTACCTCAAGTGGAGTGGCGGGGATCCCGAAGATGACCTTTTGAATCAGCGAAAGGCTGACGGACGATGCAAAATTGAACGGGACTCAGGATATACAAAAGCTGACAAAGTCAGAGGAAGCTATTTCTGCTTGTACTTCGCAAGAGGACTGTGTGTGAATGGCAAAAAGTGTGAATATCTGCATAGGTTACCTACGGTCGCCGACATCTATCCTCCGAATGTTGATTGTTTCGGCAGAGATAAATTTGCCAATTATCGCGATGACATGGGAGGTGTTGGATCCTTCTTGCGACAGAATAGAACCCTGTATATTGCCAGAATTGGAAACGGTGATCATTTAGATGAGGCTATCTCTCGTCATTTTTCAGAATGGGGCGAGATTGAACGGTCCAGAGTGTTGGGCGACAGAGGAATTGCATTTGTAACATATAAGAATGAAGCCAACGCCCAGTTTGCGAAGGAGGCTATGGCGCACCAATCGCTGGATGGTGAAGAAGTCCTGAACGTTCGTTGGGCCACCGAGGACCCCAATCCGCTTTCCAAGGAGAGAGAAAAGAGAAGATTAGAAGAGCAGGCTGCGGAGGCCATTAAAAAGATTCTTCCCAAGGATTTTGTTGACGAGATTGAAGGCAACGGTGATGCCAAAAAGAGAAAGCTGGAATCGAATTTCGGGTTGGAAGGATACGAAGCCCCGGACGAAGTTTGGTACGCCAGAGGTGCCAATGCCGTTAGGCAACAAGGGGAGGATGATCAGGAGGAGCAGAAGCTTATAAGAGATGGCACCGATGCGACTGATGGGACTGAAGAAAAGTCCAAGCGTGAACCAGCTGGATCTGAGTCGCTGATTTCGTCGTCTGCCCTAAATACACTTAAAACCATTAATGTGGCCACTCAGCCTGCTTCAGGAGGAGACACCTCTTCTGCGGGCGGTTTGGGCTCTCTGGCTGCTTATGACAGCAGTGATGAAGAATGATCACTCCTCGAGGAGGCAATTAGAGGAAAACTATATATTATTTATTGATCTATTTGACCGTCGTCCTCCTGTTGGACAAGCTTTTTGGCGATGCTTGGTCTCGTCTGTGCAGCCGGATGGCGACGAAGATCCTCCGTCAATCGACTAGCTTCGGAACGCGAAATCATCTGTTTCAAATCGTATAACAGATCTTCATCTTCTTGACCCAGGAAAGTGATTGCCGTACCTTTCTTGCCCGCACGACCTGTTCTACCAATACGATGGGTGTAATCTTCAATCGTTCTGGCCATTTGGAAATTGATAACCAGAGACACATCTTTGACGTCAATACCACGACCCGCAACATCTGTAGCTACTAATATATCCGCTTCTCCTGAACGCAATTGTGCCAATGCTGCCTCACGACGTTCTTGGCTCTTTTGTCCATGCATTGTAACTGCCCGCCAATGTGCTGCATTCAGCGCCTTTGCCACAGTCTCACATGTCTTTGTGAAGTTCACAAACACAATAATTGGTGGAGAAAACTTGTTAGTGCTGAGGATTTGAACCAACTTCTTCTTTCTTCGCTCCTCGTCTGCTACGAATTCCACACGCTGCTCAACACGATCGGTGGCCTGTCCAAGATTTCCGATTGTCACAATCCCTGGCCGTCGGAGATATTTATCGGCCATTTTCTCAATGGCCCGTGGCCATGTAGCTGTGAACATCATTGTTTGCCGATATTTTGTGTTATCAGCTGCTGTACCATCTTCCGCCTCTTGTGGCTTTTCGTTAGACACAGGTAATGCAGAAAGAATGGTGTTGACGCTTTCTTCAAACCCCATGTCGATCATTCTGTCTGCTTCGTCCATAATCACGTAGCAACATTGGTTTAGTACAATTAATCTTCTCTCCAAACAATCCACCAAACGACCGGGGGTGGCTATGGTTATTTCCGCCCCTTCTTGCAATTGCAAAACCTGCTCCTCAACGCTATGTCCACCTACTACCGAGACTGTTCGGAATCCCAAAGGACGGCAAAACTTCTGTGTCTCTTGTTCAATTTGCTGTGCCAGTTCACGGGTCGGTGCCAGAATAACGGCATATGGGCCATCATGCTTGGTCTGCTCGTTCAATTTGGGAAGTTCCATGATATACGACAACAATGGAATGATGAACCCGGCAGTTTTACCTGACCCAGTCTCGGCTATGCCAATGACATCTCTTCCGGCCAATGCAATTGGAATAGCTGCCCGTTGGATAGGTGTGGGCTCCTTGTATCCCACTTTATGTACAGTATCTAGAATTTGTCTAGGAATCTTTGACTCGTCCCAATACCTCAAAGGATTTGGAATTGCGCCTCCCTTAGTTAAAATGCTGTAATCCTCTTTAAAGATTCTCCAGTCTCTTTCCTTCATTCTGTCCAACGGCTTTTCTGTCCAATGCACTTCGTCCCAATCCATTTTACTTTGTCTCCGGGAATTAAATTCTGCTAACCTTTTTTCGCGTAGTCTTCTTTCTTCAATTCCTCCTCCATCTGCGTTGTTTCCGCTGCTGAGCCTACTGACCTTTTGTCTTGGGTTATAGAGATCATCGTTGTCATCTATCGTATCATCGCTTTCCTTCCAATCAAAAGTAAACTTGTCACGATTTCGTTTCTTTTTACGAATTTTATCAACAATGCTATCCTCGTTTCCCTTTCCAGAAACTCCTCCGTTCTCATTCTGTTCAATTAAACTACTGATGTCCACCTGATTTGATCTGGCTTGCCGCTGTTCTTGTACTTGTTTACTCCGTCTCTCCAAAGCTATCCGTTCTCTTTCCGCCTTACTCAAGAATTTGGGCCCATTGCTCTTCTCACGCTTCTTCTTAATCAAGTCTTCTATCGATATAGGCTCCTGTCGTGACATGCTTCTATTTCCAGGTAATATAAAGTTGAATTTTTCGTTCACCCCGAAAATCGAAATAGCATCATAAAAGACCTATGACTGGTTACCTACCACATTTCTTTGGCAAAGCGGCCTCTCACCAAAAGCTGTTCTAAATATTATCTTTAGCCCAAGGGGAAGTTGAAATTGAATCTTTGGAAGTGTGCCTGAATAGCTCTATTTATGGCGTATTTCAATTACATAGAGTAAGTAATCCACAGCAGAATAAAGTATATTCTGAATTGTTCCAATAGATACAATCCTTCCAATAAAACATCAAATCAAACAAAAACACCTACTTTCATCATGAGAGACCTCAATTGATCCCAATTTCGAACCCTCTCGGATCCAATCCCCATCTCTTCTCTCGTCAACTTAGTTCAAGTAGTCTGACTTCGTTCGCTGAAAAACCTGGGTTAGGGTTAATATTATAGTATTCGAATTCCGGGTAACAAATTTGATGGGAGTTTGTACAGATGTTTTGTGTGTTGTTTGAGGAAGTCGAGTAGAGTGGGAACAAACATAAAGAGACCCAACGATCCAGAGGCGATACATATAGACAAAAATGACGGCCGAGAGTAAAGATGTCGAGATGAAAGAGCAGGCAGAAGGAGCAGTTGAGAGCGAAGAAATTGTTGTTGAAGATATTCGCCAGAATTTTGCGTATTTGGAGAAAGCGGTGGCAAATTTTGATCCACGATTTACATTGAAGGTTCTTAGAGGACTTCCCGCATTGAGGAAACGGGTCAGCGGCCGAGCATTGACCAAGGTGATTGAAGGTGCTTATCCAAAAGATGACGACGCGAAGAAGGAATTGTTGAAATATGTGAAGAATAACGAAACCGCCGGTGAGCAAAGCATGGAAGTTGATAACGAGAATACTACCAGTCCAAATTCAATTTTACCCGAAGTCGATATGTTTTTGCACTTGTTAGTGTTAGTGTGGTTGTTGAATTCTAACGATGGCGCTGATGGGTTCAAGCAATTGTCTGAAGTGGCTGTCGGTCGCTTAAGATCATACAACCGAAGAAGTTTGGATTACATTGGAGCCAAATTGTGGTTCTATTATTCCCGAGCGCTAGAAATCAGTGGCAAGCAAGACGTTGGAACTCCAGTGTTATTGACAGCATTAAGAACTGCCACTTTGAGACGAGATGCCGAAACTCAGGCTTCGTTGATTACACTACTCTTACGGGGTTATTTGTCTAGTCACAAGGTTTCACAGGCTGCAGCATTAGTAGCAAAGACCAATTTCCCTGAGTTAGCATCCAATGCGTTAGGTGCACGATATTTCTACTATTTGGCACGAATCAACGCCATTCAATTGAACTATAGTGGTGCCCAGGAACGGGTTACTGCTGCAGTGAGAAAGGCCCCACAAACCCCACACGCTCTAGGGTTCTTACAGACTGCACACAAATTACGTGTTGTGGTTGAATTGTTGATGGGTGATATCCCAGATCGATCAATCTTCCGCGAGCGTCAATTTGAAAAGCCTTTGTTACCATACTTCGAAGTTGCACGAGCCGTCAGAGTGGGTGATGTCACTGCTTTCAGTGAGGCAGTTGAACGTCATAGCGCTACCTTGAAAAAGGACGGTAACTACGGGCTTGTGTTGAGATTGCGTCAAAACGTAATCAAGACTGGTATCCGTATCATGAGCTTAACCTATTCTCGAATTCCTTTGAGAGATATCTGTGTCCGCCTTGGCTTGGATTCCGAGGAATCAGCAGAATACATGGTTGCCAAGGCCATTCGTGACGGAGTCATTGATGCTTCAATTGACCACGAACACGGATACATGCAATCCAGTGAAGTCTTGGACGTCTACTCCACCACCGAACCTCAAGATGTCTTCCATGACAGAATCAACTTCTGTATTCAATTGCACAACGACTCGGTCAAGTCAATGCGGTACACCCTTTCAGACAATCGTGTGGATCTCAAGTCTGCCGAGGAAGCTCGCGAGCGTGAAAAAGAACTCGTCTCTGAAATTCAAGATGGCACCGACATTGACGAAGACGATGACTTTGATATATAATAAGCTAGATTATAATAAACTACTACTCACAACAAGCTCGCTCTGCCTCTTACTCTATCTCTCTCTCTCTCTCTTGGATGTTTTAGATATTCGGCTGTCCGCCATCGGTATCCCGGTGCAATCTCATTGCATTTCACCATAGTCGGGGGTTTTCTGGGCCTAATTATCATCACGAACCGCAGGTCACCTTTTTTTAGAGAATGGAGGATGTTCAACTCTCGCTTCAACCACGTAGCGATGTCGATAAACCAAATGGGTGAGTATATGAGTATATGAGTATATATACAGCTTATAGTAGGGAATTGGAGTTCTGATATATGTTAGTGATCGGATGTCGCTGGGTCAAATAATCCCGAGGATTACTCTTGAACGTGGATCGTTTGCAAATATCACCGAAGAGCTATTGGCGGCAGAAATTGCTCAGCAGGAGGCCGAAAGTTTGAATGATGATGAGATTGATGATGAAGATAGTAAAATGGAAGACGCTGTCGAGGAAGAAAGAAGAGATACCCCAATGGAGGAAGTGGAGGAGGAAAAACAGGATTTTGAGACTGCCCGACAAGAATTAGCCCAGTTGGTAGCACAGGCGCAAAATGAAAGCGCTCTTTCATTGGATTTTGTATCATTGCTTCTGTCCTGTTTAAGGCCAGCAGCAGGATCAACGTCGTTATCCCCTCATTTAAAGCATCACGTTCCGCTTGGATCACTAGGGGCTGACCAATTGAAAATAGATCCCCCCAAGGAAAACAGTAAAGTAGATGCTGGCTGGAAGATCCAGTCATTGGGCAAAGCTTCAGATGTTCTGGAAAATGCGGCCAAGCGTCTGGGCTCTGAGGTTGAGAAAGAAAAAACGTATTGGAAAAGTGTGCAAGAAACGGTGAATGCAGGCGAAGTGTTATTTAAGATTCGGAAGGGCGATGCTCGTGGTCTTGGAATCAAATATGGCTTTGGAGATGCAGGGTCTGAATATGGGGACAAGGGCATTGCCATGATTAAACGGAGACATGATGGTTCCATGTCTTTTAAGTTTGACAAGGCCAAAAAGAGGCATGTCGTCAAGGTCACTATATACGATACGTCGTCGAATGAACGCGTGCTTTTGGGCTGCTCACGGTATAAGGATCTGCTTCTACCAGAGGATAGTGTCCAGGCGGAAATTATGAATGCCAGAATGCTAATCTTCGAAGAGGAATTGTTTTACGACATTGTCCGCGAGGCCCGTCACTTGGCCAGTCATAAAGTATCGGTCGTTTCCGGCAAGGTTGTAGCGCAACTGTATGATGAAGATTTGGTCATTGAATTGGTTGATCCGGATGATGATGAGCCATCCGAAGAAGACGGGATGCAGGAACACATAGAGCCTCCAAATCATAAAGCAGACTTGATCTGTAGTGCATTCCATATTTTATTGTGCTATGCGCATCGCCGAAACTTACAAAATCGAAGGTCCATTCCACAACCGCTAAGTTCAAAGTCCAAGCCAGTAAAGCCTCCGTTGTTCATCTTACGACCGTTGATTGCTCATATGCAGCATGACAAGGTCATTAGAAGAACAAGCCGCCTCTTAGAAATGATTCTTCAAAATCACCAAAATGCATCAATGACTTTGGACAAGTATAGCGACACGAAGCAAAATGATGAGTACGAGAAATCGTATCTCGGGAAGTGGTTATTTCCACCTGTTTCCACATACAATTTGAATACCGGGAATGGTATTAAGGTGAAGATCACAACATCATCGCCATTATTATCATACATTCCTCTGTTCGAAGTCACTGCAACGAAAGCGGATGACTCCGAAAAAGTTCTTTCCAAGACTGGATTCTATGAATTGGACGAGTTGGAGGATTGGGTCAACTGGATCCTTAAGAAGAAGCTGTAATTATTTAATATTAATTTTTATTGATGGTGATATGTGCAGGTATGAGCTGGCATGTATTTTGTGTTCTGTGAATGGATTCTTTATCTCTACCGTAGATAATCATGTAGCAAGATTTGGAAAGTTTTTTTATTTTGTCAGCAGTTGTTCACGATTGGCCCATATTAGCAATGTAGGTTGGGCTCTGTCAGACTGCATTAAGAATAATAATAATAATCAATCATATAAGTTTTATGTAAATATAATATAGACAATAATGCAGAAAGTAGGACTAGTCCTTCACACATTTTCCTCTCAATTAAAGGGAAATCCAGCTCAGTCGCCAATTGATTTGAGATATTTTGTATGCCGAGCTGCCTGTAACTGGCAAATATTTAAACCTAGTCCTGCTCTCTGTATAATTACCTATTTACATAGGACTTTAATATGATTTATTATTATTGTACACATTTGCCTGCTGCAAAATGGTTTGTCATATAATATTTCAAATCAATTGGCAAGGGGGCTAGATTCCCCCTAGGTGTGTGTGGGGGAACTCCATTTTGCCTTTGAGACCGGAAGAGTCTCCTTTGTTCGCTGAGAAATGTTCCTCTGTATGAAGAGCCTGACTGAACAGATTTAGATAATAATAAATCATATTAAAGCCCTAATAATAATAAATCAGATTGTTGTCCTACGTAGATAGATAATAATACAGACAGTAGGACTAGTTCTAAACATTTGCCAGTTGCAGGCCGCTCGGAATGCAAAATATTTCAAATCAATTGGCGGCGGAGCTGCATTCCCCTCTAGCTGAGTGTGTAGGAAACCCATTTTACCGATTTTGCCTTTCCACGGAAGAAAATTTACAATTTAGAGACAGTGATCAATTCCTAGAATAGCCTCAAATGAGTCAATCAATAGTAATATGTTTTATGGTTACTTCGTCGCCACAAGTAAAAGTGTATTAAAACCACTTCTGTTAGACTTTGGTCATCGAGTGGCTGTGGTGGCTGTGGATTTTTTTTTTTTGAATTGTCAGGTTGTCTGGTGGCATTTCTTCTCAATTTTCAAGTACGGTCATACCTACAGGGCAACACTTTCTCTCGTTCGATCGGATATAGTTAAGCCTGTGAGGGTCACATTCAGTAGTGCAATCGGAGATGGTGCGCGAACGGGTGATACTGTACTTACCATTATGTTCAAGATCTTGAATATAAAAAACTTTGAACTTTTTTCTTATTTTTTACTTCACTTATTTAAACTGTTTATATAAGTTATATAAACGGGTGTATTGAACAGGTCCGCTTTTCAGGTTATTTCTATCTTGGAATGAACTTACCATAATAAATCAATGAAGAAATATATGTTAGTATTCTGTAATTCGACCATATTAATTTATTATTATCATGATTAGGTCGATCCTAAGTCAATAAATAGTTTTGAATTCTCATTGAGTGATGACGTCGGCGGCTCCTTTCTCTCCGACAAGAAGCAAAAAATGTTTCTCAATTCGGCTTATTTCGTAAATAAACTGATGGTCCCGCATGAAGACCATTTTGCCTCTTCTCGGAGAAAATAAACTGTCCACTCCCCCGCAATCATACCTCTCAAATGAAAATCTGGGGTAATTATTCCGGCCGAGGTTTTCACATCTCACGTGACCATTTCACAAGATGCAGACTTTTTTAAGTGGCAAGTGCAGCCGGTGGAATGGTTCCGAGGCCCGAGTTGGGAGTTTTCACGGAGGCAATCCGAGTGCGGCTCACCGGCGGGTCAACTCCGCTTTCTTACTAATAGTAGTCATAATGGTGGGATTTTCCTCTATACATATATATATATCTGGAGAAAGCCGAAGACTCTCAACGTCTGATTTTTTTTTTTTGTCAACCTTCGTATTTTACACGCATATATATATTTAAAATGTCTTTTATGAATAGCGGCGGTGGCGAATGCTCCACCGGCAGAAACCCACTTGCCCAGTTTACCAAGCATACAGCAGAGGATCGTTCTTTGCAACATGAAAGAGTTGGACCTGGAGCTGGACCTGGAGGACCCATGAGCATGCGGAGCCAAGGAAGAGCTATGAACGCTGATGATCAACGAATGATGGAGCAATTTTCACAACAACAAGCAGGTCCTGCAGGCCCAGCTTTTGCATTTGAATCAATGAGACAAGAGGTGAACAACATTCAACAGCAACCAATGGTTGGTGCACCAAACAACTGGGCTGCTGAATTCAAACCAGGTGGACCTGTTGGTGCCGGTGCAGCTCCAGTTGAGCATCATGGAGTTGCCCAAGAAAGATGGGCTAACGAATTTCACCAACAGACTCCGCAATCCTCTAGTAGACAATCTCCTGCGCCATACATGATGAACACTTCTAGATTTGCGCCTCAACCGGCTGGTATGTTCATGACACCATCGCCAGCATTTTCACAAATGCATCATCAGGCGCCAGCTCGCGAGTCCCCACAGATCAAGGAACTTGATGCTAAGAACTGGGAGGACCAATTCCGACAAATGGAGGAACAAGCCGCAAAGGAAGAAACCAAGGAAGAAACAAAATCCGCCGAAGCTGATCAAGAAGAGGAAACCATGGTTGCTGGTGACGGCGAAGACTTCCACGTTGAATATTCCAAGGAGAACTTCGAAAATGTGTGGGAAAAGATTAAGAATGAGGTATTGAATTCTAATGATTCCGAATTCGATATGAAAGACGCCTGGGATAGGGATTTCGATGAGTTTACTACAAATCGTCCCGAATTCGGTGATTATCAATTTGAAGAAAATAACCCTTACATGGAACAAGAGGACCCATACACAATTGGTGTCAGTCTTATGGATACAGGAGCTAAGCTTTCTGTTGCTGCTCTTTGCTTTGAAGCCGCCGTTCAGCGCAATCCAGAGCACGTTGAAGCCTGGGCTAGATTGGGTGCTTGCCAAGCCCAAAACGAAAAGGAGGATCCTGCAATCAGAGCATTGGAAAAGTGTATCAAGCTTGATCCATCTAACCTCCCAGCTCTCATGAACCTCTCTGTTTCCTACACAAATGAAGGTTGTGAAAATGCCGCTTATGTTACCTTAGAAAAGTGGATTGCCATGAAATATCCAAACATTGTCGACAAGGCCAGAACTCAAGAGCCAAAACTCGACAACGAAGATCGCTTCGAACTCCATTCAAGAGTGACTGAGTTGTTCATTCGTGCAGCACAACTCTCTCCAGATGGTGCCAACATGGATGCCGACGTTCAAGTGGGATTGGGTGTCCTGTTCTATGGTAATGAAGAGTATGAAAAGGCTATTGATTGTTTTAATGCCGCCCTCACTGTCCGGCCAAATGACCCATTGCTTTGGAATCGCCTTGGTGCAACTTTGGCCAATTCCTCTCGTTCCGAAGAAGCAATCGATGCCTATTACAAGGCCTTGGAGCTTCGTCCAGCTTTTGTCCGTGCTCGTTACAACCTCGGTGTTTCCTGCATCAACATTGGTTGTTACCAGGAAGCTGCTCAACACTTGCTTTCTGCCCTTTCATTGCACAACACAGACGATAAGCCAGCTGGTATTCCTGATCAACGGGATGCTGATATTCTTGCTAACCAATCGACCAACCTTTATGAGACCCTTAGAAGAGTGTTCTTAGCCATGGAAAGAAGAGATCTTGTGGAAAAGGTTGGCACTGGCATGGACGTCAATGAATTTAGAAACGAATTCGATTTTTGAAGTAGAAGCATCTTGTATATACCAAAATGAACATGTGGGATCATACCACTGATATATAATTGCTCCGTTTTGTATACCTGGCGGGTTTCATTGGTCACCTCAAACTTCTTGAATGCTTGGATTAAAAGAGACCATTTTTAAAGACGTAAGCCTGATAGATTTGGAACCCCAGGACCAACATATAAAGTTCTTGGGAACTGCCTGTCTCTGAACTGAACAAATTGATTTATTTCTTATTACTGGTTACTGCTCTATGGTCAAAAGAGAGAATTCCCTTCCAAGTCTCTAAAAGAACTCTATCTTATTCCAAACATAGTTTGAATGCCTTTGAAAATAAAAAAAAAAAAAATGCCCATCAACCTGGCTTTTTAATAAGAACCTGCTTATACATGATAGTAATTTTTTTAAACTGTCATCACGAGTTTGCACCTCCATCAACACTCAATGCCGTTCCCGTGATAAAACTGCTCTTTGGACTAAGCAAGAAAACCACAGATTCGGCAACCTCTTGAGCTGTACCATCTCGAGGAATAGGTGTGGTTGCAGTTGGAGTGAAATCTTTGACCCTCTCAAGGTTGGCTCTGTGCATTGGAGTGTCGATGACCCCAGGGAGTACACAATTGACTCTGATGCCTCTCTCACCTACCTCTTTTGCGGCACTTTTAACCATCCCCAAGGCTGCATGCTTGGAAGCTGCGAAAACTGCTCCATTTTTAAACCCTTGTTGAGAAAACATACTACCGACATGAACAATGCTTGCCCCTTTTTCAAGGAACTCTGGTTCAAGAGCTCCATTGAGGACGTTATACAATCCTCGCACATTGCAATTCATAATGAAATCGTATTCCTTCGAGGAAGTCTGCCAGATTTCTTCAGTTCCAAGTTCGTGGCCAGGAACACCTGCAAAATTGGCTACACCATCTAACCTACCAAAATGGTTTTTGGCTTTTACTAAAAAACCTTGAATTGCATCTTTATTTGTCACATCGACTGTTTCAGTAAGTACAATTGCCTTCTGATCCGCAGTCAATGAGCTCTCGAATTCCTGTAAAGTTTTTGGATTGACGTCGCAAACTGCTATTTTATGTCCCTGCTGAAGCAACGTTTGAGCGGTGGCAAGCCCCATTCCAGAAGCTCCACCAATGATTAAGTGTACTCTCTCGTTTGATCCCATTGTTGTTTGTATACAGTTTGCAGAGGGATCCCGCCTATATATATATATATATATATATAATTAGCCGACCCCACCGTACAAAGTCCGCCGGTCCTAAGTCCGAAGATGCGCTCGGAAACAAAGTCAGGTCCGCCAATCCTTAAATCCGGACCCTGCGTAACGCACTCGCTTTCCCCAAATCGTAATTTCTGGGGTATGAGAAAGACACATTTTGTAGTGATATATACGCCGATAGTAAAATTGCCAAGTCTTTTGGGTTCTCTGAGTTCTTTTGGCAAAATGGCGCTCGATATCCTTAGCCTCTGGCGGCGACTTATATTCTTTTTTTCCGAAAAGCAATCGTTAACTCTACCGCTGGGACATGAAGAATCATTATTCTATATTCTATATTGTGTGGATACAACCAAATTCTGGTATTATTTCATTTCTTGATGTTTTCAGAGAGCTTTTGCTATAATTTTCCGGAACTGGTGAATAACCCCACCAAGCCCCGCACTAGCTATTTGTGTCAAATCGTTAGCGTTGGTACGCATCAAGTATTGAAAATTAAATGTAAAGCACAATTGAATTTGGAATATGATAACTTGGACAAGTCTATAATTACTGATGATTTTTTCTGGTAGACCCTTGAAAATTATCGAAATGCCGACATCCGCAACACGGACTGATCCCTTCCGTGAGCATACAGCTACGAAATTACGCAGACTCAGCCGTCCATTGATAGTAACAATCTCGAATCCAACAGATATACAATGCATACGGAATACTGGTTTATTTAGTTAATTGTGATAGGTCCAATAGTAAGAAACTAGTCTGACTATCGAATCTTGTGAGGAACAAGTGAACTGCATCGCTCAATCAGTGGAATTTTTATAAAATAAATAATACGGCTGTTTAAACATCGCTGAAACTGCTTTTATTCAAGTCATCCCCATACCTCCACCTTGAAATAATTAATTGGTTTTATTCTATATTACGCTGTTCAGTCAATTCAAATCTCAATTTTCCCCCAAGCACACATATTGCTGATGCTGAATATATGACCTGGCATGATCTGCAGAAGCTGCATGAGCATACATACATTGGGAAAAAAAAAAAAAAAAAAAAAAAAAAAAAAAAAAAAAAAAAAAAAA
>PPJG02000017.1:97502-139463 GCA_003705695.2 Blastobotrys serpentis | reverse complement strand
CATTGAATTGCGTCATGATGGTTTTGATTAAAGATGCGGCTGGTCCATGTGTCGGGGACCCGATATTACCCCTTTCATTTCGCGCGGATGAACCATTTTTCAAACACAAAAATTTCTATAGGTGGCCTTTCGTGAACAAATACATCATCATCGATGAAAGACGACGAAAATAAGACGTGGAGACCACGATCACAAAACTGGAGTAGCAGGCGCCGGAGCCTTGCACGTAACTTGAACCAGGCCCGAAGTGGAATAACAAACTTCCTCATGCGACGGAAAATTCTGGTTGCACTTTTCGCCGTTCTGTCTATGCTCTCATTGTTTACGGCGGTTCCATTCCTACCACACATCCATTGGGGCCGTGGCAAATATGTGATTATATTGGCTGCCAACGAAGGTGGTGGTGTGATGCAATGGAAGGGAGCCAAGGAATGGTCGGTGGAGAGATCTAGTATTGCCAACAAAAAGGCGTATGCTGAACGACATGGATACCACCTGGCCATCAAAGACGTGTCTGCTAAGAAACGTTATGCCCATGAATGGAGAGAGTCGTGGGAAAAAGTCGATATCATAAAGCAAACCATGAGACAATTCCCTAATGTGGAATGGTTCTGGTGGTTAGATTTGCACACTTACATTATGGAACCGCAGATCTCTCTTGACCAACAGGTTTTCAACAATCTCTATAACAACACTTATAGAGATGTGTCATATTTCAATCCTCTCAACATTCCTGTCCACATCCCATATGTTGATTATAACCAGCCGGTCGATTTGATCATCACCCAAGATTGTGGTGGATTCAATCTCGGATCCTTCATGATTCGACGTTCTGAATGGACCGAGAAGCTACTTGACATATGGTGGGACCCTGTGTTCTATGAACAAAAACACATGGAATGGGAGCATAAGGAACAGGATGCTCTGGAATATTTATATACCCACGAACCATGGATTCGTGGCCGTGTTGGGTTTATTCCATTGCGAAAGATCAATGCGTTCCCGCCTGGCGCCTGTGCTGACATGGAAAATGACCCACGTTTGTTCTATAATGAGAAAGATCGTGATTTTGTCGTTAACATGGCTGGCTGTGAATGGGGTAGAGACTGTTGGGGTGAAATGGAGCACTACAAGGCGCTCAACAAGAAGCTCCACAACAAAAAGTTTTGGCTCTTCTAATCACATTTTTCTCGTCGTCCCAGGGAGGGTCGTGTAATTAGACTAGTAATGATTATCAATTGCATGAACATTGTGCATCTTTATTTCGGGAGCAATAAATTTTGCATACGCATCGACTAAACTGGCTCATTCTTAGCCGAAATTTAGTATTCATGTATGGAATACAGTCCAATTGGTTCTTTTGTTTTTTTCAACAGTTTTAAAAAACCGAAATCATGTACTACATTCACCGGCCAAACATCTTCGAAAAATAAAAAGGTAGAATAATCTATAACAGGGAATCAGGCTATTTTATTAATACTGTTGCTTTTCATTGCTTGCGACAGTTATTATCATCTGCGATACTACATCTAATGCTTTTTTTCAGAGCAGTAGTAAACGATTAAATTCGCCTGAATATTAAAACTCTATTTAACCGATTATTATTTGGCAGTTCATCAAGCGATAATTTTTCGGTTATGTAATTTAAAATTTTGAAGTAATGACATACTCCTTTTTCTATATTCCTCTTCTTTTCTTTTACAGTTGTGAGAGCTCTTCGAATGGCATTCAAACTATAGCGCTAGTATCGCCGTGATTTATTCAACTGAACTTGTTCGCTAACTGTAGGGAACTTAAACCATCGTTATAGCCCCCTTTTTTCTATCAGACTGAAAGTAAATAAAAGGATTGATGGATGATTCGTTTGATTAATCTGATTAAATAAGCATTACTGAATAGTCAAAATGACTTCATTTGTGAACTCAAGAGAAAGGCTTCAATCACTCCACATCTTCTTCTCTCAAGTGCACCTTGCGCATCTCATTACGCTCCTCTCGCATGATAATGTAAATGATGAAATTCAAAATAACCTCCAAAAATCCATAGCAAAACACAATGGAGTTGCTCAAGTAGGGATGATATGATAAAAAGCCAAACCCAACCATTCCAAAGAAAACAGCACATCTCAGAGGCACCGCCAAGTCCAAAAACTCGAAATAATTATTACTAAACATTGGAGGAACATCCGAAATAGCAGACACGGCCAACAAGGCACCAACAAGTCCAATCAATGGGTTGGTGCTTTCGATCTCTGCAATTGGCATTTCCATCGACGCCGAAATTAAAATTACATACCGATTCAGCGTTAAAAACTCAGGGTCCTTAACCAAAAAGAAGGCCAATGATAGCAATACGCTTGATCTTAATAGAATCAGCGTTTTGGATGAGATGACTGCCATTTTCAACTGTAAAAAAGATTTCTATCACTGAATTCGAACGCGGGATCCTCCAGAAAAGCCTCACACACACACAAGAGAACGCTCCAAAACCGAAAATTTCACAATTTTCCCCTAACCCTATATATATATATATATTTTGGACTTGATTTTGAACCTGGTAACTGGTAAAAATCAATCATTGCGCTAGAGGTATCATTGAAATCTGTTGGATGGAAAATATAGACTACGCGAGATACGAAATTGTTTCGAAACTGGCAATTTGCAGAGATAGATTCTGGTGTCTATAAGCAAAACCGATACAACTGCCAATTGAGCTCATTATATTTTATAACGGAAAATAGCAATGACACCAAGTAACCATACAATTTGAAACACGATATGGAGCTGTATATACATCGTATGGGCTTAGGCTTTAGCATAAATAACTGTAACTGTAACTATAACTTGGCCCCACACTGAGCTCATAATCATCACAAATCTGATAATAAGCCGCATGTGCGTACATTTCAAACTTGGTAAATTGGAGACTGGGACAATTGGCAGATTTCATAAGATTTTGGAGTGCAGCGGCAGATCTCCCAACCACAACTCCAGCCAAGTGGGAAAGAATACAAGGTATATCTATAGATCTCTCTAGTCAAAACTCTGACGGTGGGCATTCATGTTCAATAGACATGGAGATAGTATGAACGATAATAATTATCAACAAGCACAACAGATGATGTCGATGGATGAAAATGGAATAGATCCCAACTCTTTGTCGTTCATGGGAGGTGGTAAGTGTGGCCAACGCCAAAAATGAGTAAATTCGGAAAAGGAATGAAAAATAATTAACCACGGTATTTATTAGGAATGGGTGGTGATAGTTTTATTGATTATAGTGGGCAGCAACAGCCGCAACAACAACAACAACAACAACAGAATCAACCACAACCTCCGCCACAGTTTAACGGCGGTGGTGGTGTCCAGCCAAATGCCGTATATTCTCCACAGGCAAGAGGAGGCTTTCCCGACGCGTCTCCAAATACTGGCGCGGGATCACCAGCAACAGGAGGAGGTCCTACCCCATTACCATCGCAGTTGATCCAAGAAGCTCAAAGCAGCGCGTCGAATTCCCCGATGCCGAGGAATTCACAGCCGGCTCCAGATTATAACCCTCAACAAGCGCAAATGATGGGTGAAAATGGTGGAAACAATAGTGGACGTGCATCCGTCGGAACTCCACAATCCAACGCTGGAGACTTCCAATATATGTATCAGCAACAGCTACTGCAGCAACAAAGAAGGCAATTGGGGAGTGGTGGTGGTAATAATAGTCCTCAATTCGGGCATGCACAGGCTCAGCAAACTCCACAGCAGCATCAAATGTCTCCGCCTCCACCTCAGCATCAGCAGCCTCAACCTCAACCTCAACCTCAGCAACAGCCTCCAATGCAGCAGCAGCAGCAGCAACAACAACAACAACAACAACAACAACAACAGGCGCCATTGACTCAAGCTCAATTCCAGCAAATCATGAAACAATTCACTCCACAGCAAACTGCAATTATCCAGCAAAAAATGGCCACAATGAACCCGCAGCAGCAGCATGCTTTTCTGAAGAGATTATCTACAGTTTCTCAAACAATTCAAAATCAGCAGCAAGCTTCTTCTCAGCAGGGCCAACAGCCACAACAACATCAACCGCAGCCACAATCTCAACCTCAACCGCAGCCGCAACCTCAACCACATCCACAACTGCAACAGCAGCAGCCACAATCTCAGCCACAGCCACAGCCACAACCTCACTCTAGTCCGCAATTCCAAAACACCCCTCCTCAGCCTCCGCAAATGAGAGCTCAAAGTCAGGGATCAACCATGGTACCTCAAAACGTGCAAGCCAAAAGTGAAAGCTTCCTGAAGACCTTAATAGAATATATGCAACGAAGAGGGACTCCGATTACAAGCAACCCGACAATTTGTGGAAGGAAAGTTCATTTGTATAGTATTTATGCTACCGTGGCGAAATTAGGTGGTTCAGCCAAGGTTTCGCGTGGTCAGCTCTGGCCGAACGTTGCAATGGCATTGGGATTTAATTTAACGCAAAACCCTGAAGCCGCGCAGGAAGTTTCCACGGTTTATTCTAATTTATTACAGCCCTTTGAGGAAGCATTGTTGAGTTCTAGTCAAATTCGTCAGAGATTGCAACAGCAGGCCCAGCAAGTTCAACAACAACAACAGCAGCAGCAGCAGCAACAACAACAACAACAACAGCCACAGCAGCCACAGCCACCACAACAACAGCAACAACAATCTCCTCAGCAGCAGCACACGCCGCAACAACTTCCAATGCAAAGAGTACCATCCTATGGATCACAGGTACAGCAGCAGCAATCCCAGCCGCAAGCTCAACCAGCAGAACCGAACCAAACTCCTACATCTCGCGGGTCGACACCTCGTCAGCAACAACCACAGGAAAACCCACTCATGACGAGTACAGGTATGAAAAGGTCATCGTCTGTTGCCATGAGGGAATCGCAGACACCTGTGTCTGGTGGCTCCACGCCATCAGCACCAAAGCCACTAGTTAAAATACCGAAAACGGGTGATAAATATTTACCAGCAAAGCGAGTGATCGAACAACAGCATTTTGGAGGCAAAGATGTGCGGGTTCTGGCTAGTTTGGGACAAGAAGCGGATAATTTGCGCCCTGATTTCCCACTTCCTAGTGAAACTGGAACAATTGACCTTCATGCTATGACCATGAGTTTGAAATCAGGATATAGTGCGGAAGTTCGTCAAGGTTTGGATAAATTGGTTACTTTGACTGCGGATCCACGGTGTGGAATTGCAGTCCACGACTGTCCTGGTTTGTTGAATGCCATTTGCGATTTGGGTAGTGATTTGTTGGACAGATTGCACCAGGTAAAGGGTAGTGGCAAATATGAGCTCGTTCAGGTCCCTTCTGAATCCAAATCTGTTGAAGATTTCAGTGAGGATGAAACTGACGTTATTACCCAAACTTTTAACCGATACGTCCGGGAAAAGGTCGGTGGTGAAGATATCATATTAAAAGTGGACTCTGCCACTGGTAAGGTTTTTAATGCTGGGGGGAATAATAATGAAGATGAACAACAGGGAGAAATAATCATTGAACCGGTTAATTCAAATGACGATACGAATGATAATAATAATAATAATAATAGTTCTACTAACACTAACCAAACATCTGAATATGAGGGGTATCAGGAGTTTTATTTTGAAAACTATATGGATCTTCTACGAAAGTCAAAGACAGAAATTGAAGAATTGGATGGTGATGGTGATAATATCAGTAGAAGTGTCTCCAAGGCGATCATTGATAGATTGTCGTGCGTCTCGACCATTTTACGAAATCTGTCGTTCGTCGAAGCGAATAAAGTTAGAATTGGCTATGATGCAGCTCCATCAAAGTTCATGAAGAAATCTCTACGATTATTGGCAGCCCACAAGAATCTGATACCACAAGCTAAGCGACGATTAGATTTTATGAAGGATTTGGTGACTATTTATGCTAACTGTGGCCATTATGTTTTCTTAAATTCTCCGGCTGATGCGTTGACCTTCCTGTTATTTGTCTTATCCTTTTCACCAAACCCAGTTCCATTCAAACCTAACGATGAGTTGTCGTTTGGCGAGTACGTTCCTTCAGTACATCGCTATTTGAGTTCTGCTATCGACGCCTTGGCAAAATTATTACCGCGAGACCCTCCAAACCGTGACACGCTCAAAGCTGTTTTCCTTAACACGCCTACTGATGCCGAATATTCACATATCCTGACACTGTATCTTAACGGTCGAAACTTACAGCCATTTGAATTCATGACTCGAACCTTCGGAATGGTCATTTCCACAATGCCAATAAGTGATTTCCGGGAGATTCCGAGAGCCCTTGAAATCCGAAAGCCGATCCTCCACCAAGCCCTGTTGATTGCAGAAACTTTGGTCACACTGATTCCTGAAAAGAACGATCTCAAGAAGCCCGTTTCATCCAACGGAACAGTTGAAAACGACGGAAACAATGATGCAGAAGATGATCCTCAGCAATCTTCCTCCTATGTGAATCTTGCCATGAAGTGGTTACAAGCTACTGAAGGTTTTGGCCGTATATTATTACGGGCCACATGTGCATTGGGTGCCGTTGTGACCGGTCAACCACAGTTGACGGCAATGCGACCTCCGGAAGAGGTATATCCATTTGCCCGCATCACCCAACGAAGTATTACAATCCTACGGACTTTGGGCCAAAAGGCCACTCAAGGAGGTGAAAAGCTACCAACCGGCGTTTTGCCTAGTATTGAGGCACTTTTAGGTGCGCTCCTAGCTCACAACATGGATAAATATGTTGTTGGTCAAATCTGTGCATATTCGGAAGAATGCAAGGCATCTCGAAATTCCCAAGACTCCAATGTATAAATACCAAAATATATCTAACTCGATCTATTCTGTAAGAAAGTTCATTTTGTGCCACGGTAGCTATCACGATGCACATAAACCACTATAGCAAAATCAGAAGAGTGCCTCCGGCGGCTTCTTTTTTCTCCGAAAAGAAGCAAAAAAGGTAGCTCTGCGAGGCCAGTGCTTTTGGTTCTTTTCTAGAAAAGAACGCCGCCCGCAGGGCAATTGAGTAGCAAGAGTGTCTAAACCCCTACTTTTGACACTTGTGGAATGGTGTCCGAAGACTGCGGTGGAGTGTACTTGTAGGGGAAATTCAGGGACCTAAAGAGACTAGCGCTCATAGATGGCAAGAAAGAAAGGAAAATAAAGGTGGAATTTGTCCTCCTTTTATATTTCAAAATTAGACGCCAGAAATGATTGATCTTGAAAAGCTTATTACTAAGAAAACTCCGTTCGGTGGGAAGAGTGCCTCCGGCGGCTTCTTTTTTCTCCGAAAAGAAGCAAAAAAGGTTACTCTGCGAGGCTTCCCGCAGGGCAATTGAGTAGCAAACGAGTCCAGTCCCTCCAAGTCTCTTAATAACCCCTACTTTGACACTTGTAGAATGATGTCCTAAGACTGCGCTGGAGTGTGCTTGTAGAGGAAATTTAGAGACCTAAAGAGACTAGCGCTCAATAAAGGTAGCAAAAAAAAAAGGAAAACAGGCGGAATTGGGCCCCCTTATATATTTCATATTAGACGCTGGAATTGATTCAATATAGAAAGTTTATTACTAAGAAGCACAAGCCTGATCACATGAATGGAGAATATTTTCATTATTTCGGGGGAATGCCTCTGGCCCCTTTTCTTTCCTCTGAAAGAAGCAGAAAAAGAGCTCCACTTCGTGGAAGGTTTGTTATATTTTAAGAAACCTATATAGGCATCGAGTAGCCTCTACAAATCGGGGTTTTCAGAGGACGGGCCGTTGGAACCGTGATCAACCTTTACAACAATTTACACATCATATAGGTTCTTTCAGCCTGAGCAAGCGCCAGGAGTACATTAATCTACCGAGAGAATTGGAACAAATAAATTCCATCGTTGTTCTAAATTGAACGATCTTTCGGATAGCCGCAATCGTCATTGCAATGCTGAACGATCCGGCGTCTGACATCCGCCGATCTGCAAAAAAAATCGCCGATGCAACCGAGCTTGGCCTGAGCAAAGACGCATTGTTTTATGTCATAGTGACTACAGCTTGCAGCTGATACAATAGCGTTTGCCGGCAGGTCCAGTCTCGAAGATGCATGCAACTCATTTGCTCGGGCGGGGGACAAATCGGATACTCAAAAGTACGTGTGCGTACAAATCGTGGTCCGATCCCCCACGTGAAAAAGGGCGATAAATATATATTTTTCATTGAATAAACAATACGCGCGGTACAATATTTTTCAGGAGGTATAAAGCGCTCATCCAACTGAGAAGATATAATAAATTGCAAAATTTGTGCTGAGGCAAAAGAAATAAAAACGAATACGACACAAAATGTATGCTGGTTGTAGAAAATGTACCTGAATATATTGTAGCTAAAAATATCAAATCTGATACATAAGCACACTTCCTATTCCGGTAACATTTATTTGTTTATATTCCTACTCAGGTCGTCTGATTCTCCAAAGGGTAAAGTTGGCTGGGTGGAAAAAGAAAGTTAGAAAGAAAAAAAAAGGTACGCGTCGCGCGGATGCAGTCGCGATTTTTCCAAAACCTCGTCATTGGGAATCTTGGCGTTAAATAAGCTTAAAAGTGAGTTTATTAAACGACGATTTGGAAATATTGACGTGTGACAAACCCAGAGAATTAAATTGCCCCCCCTGGGTTCGATAGCACGATAGAATTAAACTATTAGATTCATGTCAGATTTGATATTTTGACTGATATTCGTTTATTTGTTGACGTCCACTTACGTCACGCACATTCCCGGCGCCGTTTAATCCTTGATACATTCCCCTGATAATCAGTTTTCTTTTCCTAAACTAGAGATCTGCCAAGTTAGGTACCTTGTGGAAATGACGCAGGGGCTGAGGGCCAAAATATAATATAAAAGTGCAGCATGTTCCATGTTGGTCTCAGCGAATATCAAACCTTTGATCTTTTGGAGGATATAGCTTGTACGGCCGGCCGTTTTATCCTTTATTTTTTCTAATTTTTCTTTTTTTCCCCCTATTTTCCTTTTGTTTTATAGACACTTTTCTTTTTCATTCGTTCATTTTTTCTTAATTATTCTTTGTTAACGCCCGTTCCAATCTAATTTTCATACCCTTTCGCATTCATCATGGTCGCCATTGGAAACATCGTCCTCGCCGGCCTCGCTGCCGCCGGCGTCGTTGAGGGCTCAGCAGTCAAATTCCCTCTCACCAGTAAAAACATGCCTGCATCCGGAGGCGGTGCATCCTACATCATGAAGGCCATCGACTCCTTGTTCGCCAGAGACGCCGTCCCAACCAACGTCAGCTTGACCACCTCGTACAACTTCTATTTGACAAACATCTCCGTGGGTACTCCGGGGCAGGACCTCGAAGTTGGTTTCGATACTGGTTCCCCTTATTTGTGGGTGTACGGGCCAAAGGGCACATACAAGAACGCTAAGCAATTCTATCCAAACAAGTCGTCCTCCTTCGAAGAACAACACAAGAACTTCTCCATCCAATACGGCGCCGGTATCTTCTCCGGTCAATGGGGTTCTGACGACGTCCATGTCGGTGAATATGTCGCCAAGAAGTTCCCATTCGGTGTCATCGACAACTTCCACACCTCTGCTGGCGTTCCAGGTCTCATCGGAATTGGTCCAGGTCCAAACTTGACCAACCAATCCTACTCCAACGTCCCAGAAGCATTCTACCAAAACAAGGTCACCGAGTCCCCAATCTTCTCGGTATATCTCGACTCTCAATCCAACAATGGCGGTGTCATCTTCGGCGGTCACGACCCTACCAAATACCAGAAGCCAATCTATTCTTATGACATTGTTTCTAACTCTCAAACCTCGCCGACCTACTACTACCAAATCAGACTCGAATCCACTGCCCTCAACAATGAGTCTTACACCGTTTCCAACGTTGTTGTTCTCGACACGGGCTCTCCATTCTGTCAACTCCCACCTGGTTTCGTTGAAAAGGTCGGTAAGAAGCTTGGTTTCAAGCCATACGAGAAGTACCAAGCTTGGTACGCCCCTAAGGACCAGAAGGTCGATCCAAGCGTCATGGTTTCGTTCAACCTTGGAAAGCTCACCATTGACATTCCAGCTAAGGACCTTCTTGTCCCAGGTGAGCACCTCTGGGTTGACGATGGTCCAAAGGGCATGAACGCCCTTGCCATCATGGGTGCCCCATCCTATGTTCTCGGTGATCCATTCTTTAAGCATGTCTACGCAGCCTTCGACTCTTTGAACCGTAAGATTTACTTGGCCAAGGCTACCAACGATTTCAACAAAGAAAACGTCCTTGAACTCAAGGGTGCTGAATTCCCAGGTGCTACTCCTGGCGCTGAGCAAAACAACCAACAACCATCTCCAGGCGGTGGTGCTTCCACCGGAGGCGGCAATGCTAACCCTCAACCAGGTGGAGGTGATCCTAACCAAGGTCAAGCCAATCCTCAACCAGGTGGAGGAAACTCTCAACCAGCTAACCCAGCTGCTCAAGTTGATGCTGACCACTTGGCCAAGGAGGTAGAATCAAACCAACTTTAGATTGATAGAGTATTTGACTTTCCGTACTTAATTTTACATTCTCTTATTTGCTTTTAAAAATTCCGCCAGACTCACTCTGGTTTTTCATTTTACAATCGCTCGATAATCGTTACATAGAGGGCCTTGTCAAGTAAAAAACATTCGATATTCCCCTATATCTTCGCCCTGGATGCTGGTAATTCCCGGACTCCGGGAGTTAATCGCGTTTCTGAACCGCGCATTTTTTTTCAAACCATCGAGGGCCGTTGAAAAATTAAGTAGAGAGCTAAATCAATCAAGAGACCACAGCATGTTCAGGAGGGCATTGCTTAGGAGACTAACTCCTACAAGCTTGGTGGTTAGGGGAATAGATAATGCCATTCCTAGAGGGCCTAGTATTGTATGTATTCGAGGGCTGCGAAAGGGAGCGGACGGAACAACCGCGGCAGCTGCTGGCAAAATAGTGCGGCCGAAAGGACTTTCAACTCGAGATCTAAGTGATGAAATGTATAGAATTTTTGCGCAAATATTGCGGCGGCAAAAGAGAGAGGATGTTCAAATGAACTTTGAGGAAGAAATTGAGAAGATGTTTGAAATATTGCATCGGGACATAATCCAACTACACTCACAGGAGTTGAACAAGATAACTGGATCCAGCCAATTTGACAAATTGTTTCCGAAATTTAAGGAACGAGTTTTGGCAAAAACAGAGCCACCTAAAGAGGAATGGGAAGATTATTCCAGTTACAAGGATTATTGTATTAATGTGCAACCAGTAATACCGTCGATGGGCTATATCAAGAGGGGCCGAGAGTTGATTCACAATTCCAATCGATTTTATAAGGATACGTCATTGTTATTGGTGAGAGCATTCGTCAATTTTGTCCTGACTCCAGATATTCCTGAGATGAAATTAGATCTTAAGAAACCTGCCGATTGGTTTCCGCAGGCTCGTGCGATCCCGAGAAAAGTATATTTGCATGTCGGACCAACTAACTCAGGCAAAACTTATACTGCATTGCAAGCATTCCAAAATGCTGGGTCGGGGTTCTATGCTGGACCTTTACGGCTGCTGGCAAAGGAAGTTTATAATCGAATGAAGGCCATTGGAAAGCCGTGCAATCTTGTCACTGGTGAAGAGATTATAGAAGAGTTTGATGCTAAAGATGGGACGGCGGCCCAATTATCCAGTGGAACGGTAGAGATGGTTGATATGAATAGAGATATGGACGTTGCCGTGATTGATGAAATCCAGATGATTGAAGACCGAGATCGGGGATGGGCGTGGACCCATGCATTCTTATCCGTGCGAGCAAAAGAAGTCCATTTATGCGGCGACAGTAGCTCGGTTGGAATTATTCAAAAGTTAATAGAGGAGACTGGTGATGAGTTGCAAGTTGTGGAGTATAACCGTCTTAGCCCATTGAAAGTTGCTAGCACACCTTTGAAATCAGGTTTAGCGGGTGTGAAAAATGGCGACTGCATCGTTGCATTTTCCAAAAAGGAGTTGTTCCAAATTAAAGGACAGATTGAAAAGCAAACCAAAATGAAATGTGCCGTCATCTATGGATCTTTGCCAGCTGAAACGCGGTCTGAGCAGGCACGACTATTTAACGACCCTGAATCTGAATATAAAGTATTGGTGGCCAGTGATGCCATCGGAATGGGTCTAAATTTGGCAATAAAGAGAGTTGTGTTTACAACTGTTCGAAAATTTGATGGCATTCAAGAAGTGAGAATTCCTATTGCACAGATCAAGCAGATAGGCGGTCGAGCTGGCAGATTCAAAGTTGCCGGCAGTGACGAAGACAAGGGCCAAGGGACTGTCACCGCATTAAATTCCAAGGATTTGGCATATATCAGGAAATGCTTTAAATTGGACACACCCAAAATCACTCGTGCGGGCGTCTTCCCATCGGAGCCTGTCTTGAGACAATATGCCCTTGCATTAGGCTACAATACCCCCTTCCATTCAATTCTCATGATGGTATCACGGCATTCGGCAACTTCGTTCAACTACGAGCTTTCGGACATTCGCCAGATGATAGAGACAGCTAGAGTGTTTGACGGAGTGCATAGACTGACCTTTGAAGATAAACTCACTCTTTCCAAAGCTCCAGTTAATATGAACAATCCCTTAATCAAACGGGCATTCATTCGGTTTTGTCAGGTAATTGCCAATGGCGAAAGCAAGAATATTGCGGAAATCCCTGATACTGGATTGCAATATCTTCGAATGTCAAACCTGCCTATCGGAACGGCCAGCGACACCTACGAATCTGTTCATCGTGTGATTAACATGTTCTTATGGCTATCATATCGGTTCCCAAATTCTTTAAGGGACCGCATCGGTGCCGTTGAATTGAAGGAACTCTGTGAAAATAGAATAAACGCCGTCCTTAAAAGACCTGTTTCGGTCATTAAAAAGTAGCATTTTGTACATATATTTATTGTTGTCACCATAATATAACCAACCCCTGAGAGCGCTTGGATAAAAAAATTTACTTTTGAAGTATATATGTAACACATCTACACAGTAGTAATAAGCTTACGAGATGCTAATTCTTGCAGCACTCTTTCCGTCAAAACCTCTGGCGCTTCATCTGTTAAAACTGGGATGCAGAAATCCTCCTCTTCAACATTTGGAACTTGCATCAAATCATATTGGCTCTGGACCATATTAGTACCCATATAATGGCCCTTTCTATTTTGCACCCGTCTAAACAACTCTTCCTTTTCAGCCCATAAAAATACAACAAGAAATTTTCCGTTAGGACAATTTTCTTTTAAATATGCTCGATACTTTTTGGTTAGAGCAGAACACGATCCAACAGACGCAGCATCTGGTCCACCCTTAGAAGAAACATGCTCAGCTACATCCTTTAACCAGTCCCATCGATCATCATCTGTTAAAGGGATTCCATTCGCCATTTTATCAATATTCGCTTTAGGATGAAGCGAATCTCCCTCCACGTAGTTCGCATTCAACTTTTCAGCCAGCATTTCACCAACTGTAGTCTTGCCAGTGCCAGCTGGCCCGCCAACAATAATCGACAGCCCTTCTTCTGATATTTTATAAATGGATCCAGTCATTTTCGTATCTGTTTACTTGTTTGAATCCAGGATTCGGTTAGGTTAGTACTTTTATGCTGCCGGATAGATGTCCCCCACTTTTTTTTTTTGGACTTCCCCTAGTATTAATCCGATGCGGCGTTGTCCAATCAAGAACAGCCCCCAGAAATTCTATAATTATATATAAGTTATATATAGTCTACGAGATACCCCTCTTACCCCTCATTATCAGGCTCATTCCTTACCGGGTTCTAACCGGTTATGAAAAAAAGTAAAATGAACAGTTTTCTTTACCTTGCCGATGGCATTTCTGGAGGATTTTTGTTGATATGATGAAAATTTGAAATTAGGGAACACATTCACATTGAGTCCGGCTGTATGACTCCAGAGCCTCTCACCTCTCACTACTTCAAAAATTGAAATTTCCTGCATTAACCGGATAAATGTACCAAATGAATATTATATATGCTGATAACATCAACGTGCGATTTCTATATGAAGGGGAAATACTCTAGATATGCTTCATAATATATATGAAGCAACAAAAACCGAGGATGAGAAGAATACAACTTTGGAATCATTCCTAATCATATTCAATTGCCCACAGTCGCTGAAGATCAGCGGTATTATGGTCGTCATAGGTCGAGGGTCCGAGTGTCGCATGGAACAGCTGGGTGTAAACAACTCGATTTCCGTCCACTAAAAAGAGACAGTCATAAGATATCCGATTATGATTGACGTTCAGAGCTTGAATTCTTTTGAGACCTTGCCGGGCCAATTTATAATGGTCCTTTTCTCCGAGATCTGGCTTTTCATCTCCGAGATCTTCAAGAATAAGAAAGGGACCATTATACAGAGACCGCTCAGAAACACCGTCCCAAATATCATGAAGTTTACCTTCTCCAAGAATCTTAGGAATACAGTCTCCTTGCAATGATTCCAATTTATTGTATACACCCTTCTCCCGTGCAAACCATTGGTACGCTGAAGATATCAGACTGGAGTCAGGGTTAATTTGGCTGTAATAGTAGGGATCATAAATCTGAAGGACAGCGAGTCTGGGGCGTGGTTTAGAAGGATCATAAAAGACAGCTTCGGGGAGATCCTCGGTAGTCACGCGTAGCAATTGAGAAGTGCACCCAAACCCAGTGTCGATATCCTCAAGTATGATATGGTCCATATCAATCGATAGGCTGGTAAGTTTTTCTAGGGCCCTTCGAGTAGTATTTGGCATGTTCATCTCAGAGGTTTCATCAATAGTCCTTTCACAATTTCCTTCAAACTCTGATTTTAGGAGGGTTGTAAATAAAATATTTGTTATTGTTTCATCTCGCTTATCGCGAGGATCGTGAAGGAAGATATACAGTAAGCTTCGTACAGTTAGTGGGCTGTCATTGCAATTGACCGAAGCAAAGTACCGAATGTCAAGTTGGAAAGCGGCATTTTGACGCGAGAGGTTCCAATTGTCCGTTAATTCAAATAGCATGTACTCTGTTCCAGTTAGAATAACAAATTTGGAGGTTTGCGCTAGTGCACAACATTGAACGCCAAAGTTGAAGGTATTGAGGAAATTTTCACAATGGAGAACATTTTCTCGAGGTAGACCGAGGTTAGGTGAATCTTCTTCAGGATTTCTATCGGTCTGATGGTGGAAATAAATGGTTGCTCCTTTCCTGACTTGAAGAACTGGAAGGGTCGTTATAAACACTACAGTATTAATTATTTTACCGTTAGGAAATTCCATGCATCCTACTGCAGCTGGAGAAATAAAGTGGCCATTTATTCCAACTCTGTCCGGATATTTTATTCTGAATTGCTGTCCAGTAGAATGTTCAAATGTTTTTGAAATGATAACCTCCAAAGGGCGGAGAATGGACAAGTACGTGTTGTTCATGATTTCATCTCTTCTAGAAGTATACATAAAGGAGTTTGGAGTGGAAAAGGCTTTGCGCAGTCCTTCATCCGGATGCTCGATGATTTTGGATAGCTCCATTTCATGTTGCAGTGGATTGTCTAAAACGGTGGAATTGTGAAGCAAAGACGGCAAAACATGTTTGAACCTTCTGTTATTGTTATCGATTCGGCGGGGAGTTGGCTGTATAGGCTCGCTGATTGCAGGCTTGTCAAATATTGTTTGCGGGATGGAAAAGAAGTATGTAGCAAGATACTTCAAGGACAGAGAATCCAACCGAGTATCTGGATCGAAGGTTGATGCATCTTTAAACAGAATCTTACATTCATTCATATTTGTCCATAGAGAGGTGTTTCCAGAAAACTTTTCAAAATTCATCTACTAATGATTGGTTCTCTTAGAGTTTTATTGAGCAATTTTAAAAATGTTGTTGCCCTATCCCTTGAGATAGAACCCGATGAGTCCGCGATGCGGGATAAATCATCTTGTATTTTCTGCACTAAGTTCTACAGCTAAATTGCCTCTGTTTCGTTCAGCATCATCTTCCTTCAACTTTTTGTATATCATATTCGTCTGGTGAAGTGCAATTTTGTGAGCAACGTTGATACAATTCATAATGCTAAGTGCTTCAACTGAGTGGCCACCAGGTTTGAGGATTTGACAAACATCACGATTCTTATTGACAGTTATAGTCATTTCGCTGTGACGTAGGGCTTCTTCATCTGCTGTCGCATCCACCAGCGTAATGGCTTCATCGTCAGTTTTAAAGAAAGAAAAGGTTACACAGATTGGGACGTGAAGAATTGAAAGTGGGACGGGTGCTCGTTCGTCCATAGGATGTATTATAGTCTCATCTCCATCAATGGAGGTGTCATTTCTTCTGAAATGCAACAATGCAGCAATAACTCCGACACAAGTTCCATCTACTAATCCTCCGTCATAATCCAAATAATGCACATCAGCCCGTATCATCCAACATGTCTTACCCGCATTGATACATAAGCTTTCTAAATCCAAGGCGTTTGATCGTCTAATGGCCTTTTCTATTAGACGTGAAACAAGCATTTCTTCGTCGGATTGTCGATTGTTTTCAAATAACGGCGATGCCATTGATGAAATGTCTGTGGTTATTAAGAAGATACCTTCATATGGTCGATCTTCATACGGTTTAGTAACTTCTGCTGAAATTCGGACTACCAATTTAGTTTTCCCTAGTTTTACTTCAACATGTCCGAGGCTGTCTCCAAATTCAATCTCTACATCACGGAATTGTTCAAATCCCCGACCGTCCAATCGGGTTTCATCTTCCTTCAGTAATCGCAGGACAAACTCCTCCTCATTGGTCGATATGTCCTTAGGTTTAGGCATTTTATTATATCCTGAACTCTGTGTGAAATTAATTAAGCGTTTAAGAATCGCTCCTTTATCATTCTTCGCTTTTTTTCTCATGAAAAATGATCGAGTCGGTTAATCGGTAACCCGACTCTCGCCCCGATGGTACGGCTGAATTGATTTTTATTTTGGTGATTTGACGCGTTGCCCTTCTTGCGCATAGAAAATCCAGCTTACTTGACAAACAATCTTTGAATTTGACCGAAATAAATAATATGGAATATATATATATATAGGGAGAAGAAATAATGTATATCAAAAAACATGCTATTAACTGGAGAGCATTGCTCATGCAATTAGGCAGGTCAATTGGATCAGAGAGTGACTGTCAATCCAAATTTCCTAACCCAAATATGAAAATAGCTCAAATGGAAGATCACAAATATGTGACGTGAGCATATTTTATCGTAATTTTCCGTTGTTTTGTTTTTGTTTTACTTTATTTCTTCGTAATCCCCTCGGGTGTCATATAAAACTACTAAAAATACACAATTACACGTGTCCATATCTATCGACAGACACCGGCAAGATTATTTTTTCAAAAAACGAAAACGAAATTCAACAAGGCTCCAGGAGAATCTAATCGAGTCAAGTCGAGAAGAAGCATTTCTTTTTTCTAAAAAAAACGAATTGTTGACTTGGGTTAGGATAGATCGTGCGGCTTAACCACACCAAAATATAATTGAAAATCCAACACGTTGACATCAAATAATCTCCAAAAATCAATTAAATTCACCTCCAAAATCATGACTAGTGAAAGTGTCTACATTGTTTCTGCCAGTAGAACCCCTATTGGTGCACTCCTCGGATCCCTCTCTTCTCAGACTGTAGTGGACCTCGGTGCGCATGCTGTCAAGGGAGCTCTTGCCAAGGTCCCAGAATTGGAACCATCCAGCGTCGAGGAAATCATCTTCGGTAACGTCTACTCTGCCAACGTCGGACAAGCTCCAGCCAGACAAGTCGCCCTTAAGGCTGGTTTGTCTGAACAAACCATTGCGACTACCATCAACAAGGTCTGTGCCTCTGGTATGAAGTCCATCATGATGGGAGCTCAAACCATTTTGACCGGAAATGCCGATATTGTCGTTGCCGGCGGTGGTGAATCCATGTCCAACGTCCCACACTATCTTCCAACTGGTAGAACTGGTGTCAAGTTTGGTGGTGCCAGCATTGTTGACGGTCTTCAAAGAGACGGTTTGCAAGATGCTTACACTAACGAAGCCATGGGTGTTGCCGGTGAAGACACTGCCAGTGAACACCAAATCACCAGAGAAGAACAAGATGCCTTCGCCATTGAATCTTACAAGCGTGCACAAAAGGCTACTGCTGACGGCAAGTTCAAGGATGAAATCAACCCAATTGAGCTTCCAGGCGTCAGAGGCAAGCCAGGTGTCACCATCGACAAAGACGAGGAAGCTGCCAAGTTGGACGAAGAAAGATTGAAGAAGGCCCGACCTGTTTTCAAAGCCGATGGTTCTTTGACTGCTCCAAACTCCTCCTCTATCAATGATGGTGCTGCTGCCGTCATTCTTGTTTCTGAACGAAAAGTTAAGGAACTCGGCCTCAAGCCAATTGCCAAGATTTTGGGATGGGCTGATGCTGCGCAAGCTCCAATCAAGTTCCCAACCTCTCCAGCCCTCGCTGTTCCAAAGGCCCTTAAGCACGCTGGTGTCGAACTTGACAAGGTTGACTTTTTCGAATTCAACGAAGCCTTCTCTGTTGTCGGAATTGCCAACGCTAAGATCTTGGGTCTTCCTTCTGACAAGGTCAACGTCTACGGTGGTGCCGTCGCCCTTGGACATCCATTGGGCTGCTCCGGTGCCAGAGTCGTTGTCACCTTGACTTCTGTCTTGAACCAGGAATCTGGTAAGGTTGGTTGTGCTGCTATCTGCAACGGTGGTGGTGGTGCTTCTGCCATTGTCATTGAAAGAGTTTAAATGTAAATTAATGTATTATTATAGACCATAGTTGTTACCAGCCTGGCGCAATTTTCTTTGTCCACAGAAAAACGAAATGTCAAAAAATGTGAAAACATATCCTCTGATACATACATACGGCTGAATTCTCTGTTAATCATTTTGTTTGATTCGAAATTCAATTGAGTCACTGGATGGTTCCGCCGACTCAAAGGAGATGAAATTTCAGCACTTTTTCACCGATGATTGCCGGTTTTTACCGGGAAAGATACCGTCGTCGCGCGCTGCGCGGAAAAAATAGTCATCGGAAAAAGGACCTGGAGGCAGCGGAAGTGAGTCTTCGAGAAATTTCAAAAGTTTCAACAACGATGAGTGAGAATCCAAAGGTAAATGTGGTTGTGTCTGATCCACAACGTCCCGTAGCTAGTGAGGGAGCAAAGAGTGCTGCAAAGCTGAGAACAGGAAGCATCAGCAGCGAACAACGGGCATCGATCGAAGGGGGTGACAAATGGACTCCAACTTCCTGGCAAGCAAAGCCCATCAAACAAGATGTGGTGTATGAAGATTACGGCGAAGTCGAAAAGGCTTTAGAAGAGCTTGAAAACTTGCCACCATTGGTAACCCCTAAGGAAATTGAGGACCTGAATGAACGACTCCGACAAGCTGCCGAGGGCAAGGCATTCATTCTACAAGGTGGAGATTGTGCAGAACTTTTTGATTACTGTAACCAAGATAAGATTGAGGCAAAGCTAAAGATTCTTCTCCAGATGTCATTGGTGTTGATCTGGGGGACTCAACTGCCAATTGTCAGAATTGGAAGAATTGCTGGCCAATACGCTAAGCCCCGTTCCAAATTGATTGAACATGTTGAGGGATATGGTGATATTCCATCTTTCAGAGGTGATAACATCAATGGCTTTGATCCATCAGACAGAAAGCCAGATCCTACTCGGTTAGTGAAATCCTATTTCCATTCGGCAGCCACCTTAAATTTCATCCGTGCTTCGCTCAGTAGCGGATTTGCTGATTTGCATCATCCATTTGACTGGGATCTTTCTCACGTTCAAAAGGACCATATCAGAGAACGCTACCAAAGCGTCGTGGACCAGATATCCGAAGGTCTTCGTTTCATGTCGACTGTGGGCGCTGATAAGTCCAGCAGTTTGCAATCTATTGATTTTTTCACCAGTCACGAAGCATTGTTGTTAGAATATGAACAGAGTTTGACCCGTGAATTCAAATCTCCATCAGACGGAAGCAAAAAGTGGTTCAACACCTCAGCACATTTCATCTGGATTGGTGACCGAACCAGGCAGCCAGATGGCGCGCATGTGGAATTCTTCAGAGGCGTCCAAAATCCAATTGGTATCAAGGTGGGCCCAACTACTGAGACCACTGAATTGGTTCGACTATTGGATATTGTTGATCCAGATTATATTCCTGGTAGAGTCACCTTGATCACACGTTATGGTGCCGACAAGATTGAATCGTTGTTGCCAAACCACATACAAGCCATCAAGAAGTCAGGTCACAAGCCAGTTTGGATCTCTGATCCATGCCACGGTAACACAAAGACGTCTCCTCAAACAAAACTGAAGACTAGATACTTTAACGATATTTTCACCGAAATCAGATTGGCATTAGAAGTTCACAAGGCCAATGACTCTGTGTTGAACGGTGTTCATTTGGAATTGACTGGTGATCCAGTAACTGAATGTATTGGTGGTTCACAAGCATTGCAAGATGAAGATCTCGTGCTTCACTACGATACTGTTTGTGATCCTCGATTAAGTTTGTCACAATCGCTCGATATCGCCTTCTTGGTCGCTGATTACTTCAAGTCAGGAAAAGACAGTCTTAGGCTTTAATGCAATGTATGTATAACAAGCTTGTTATTTAATGTTAACTAGGTGCGCCTCCGGCGGCTTCTTTTTTCTCCGAAAAGAAGCCAAAAAAGGTAGCTCCACCTCGTGGAGTTTTTGCAATGTTCTGAAGAATACTCTACTCGAATATATTGACTATATGGTCCGAAGTCTTAAATAATCACATTGTAGATCCGGAGCTTTCAGTTCCCCAGTTCGAAGCCGTGCCGAGGTAATTTGTCGCGCGCCACAGGTGCGCAAATGTCCCAACGGGACAGGCCGGGGTTATATATTGATCAAAGTTGAATAAAGAACTATTCAGTGAGCCCGCCACTAAAAATGCTAGTAAGAACGAGGGGAATTATAACTAGTGGAAGCTGTCGAAATAGCTTGTTCCGCATTGGAGGAACCAGATTTATTTCTGGTCCTGGAAGCAACATGACTTTCTTCCAACGGCAATCACTGCCCGCCAACACAGTTGTCAGATTTGTTCCTCAGCAAACTGCTTGGGTGGTTGAACGAATGGGGAAGTTCAGCCGAATTCTCGAACCTGGTTTGGCCATCTTGGTTCCATTCATTGACAGAATCAAGTATGTCAAGTCCTTGAAAGAATCGGCAGTTGAGATTCCCTCTCAGAGCGCCATTACCGCCGATAATGTGACTCTTGAAATGGATGGTGTATTGTACCTCAGAATCTTTGACGCTTATAAAGCTAGTTATGGAGTTGAAGATGCCGAATATGCCATTTCTCAATTGGCTCAAACTACTATGAGATCCGAGATTGGTCAATTGTCTCTTGATCACGTCTTGCGGGAAAGACAAGCTCTTAATAATAACATCACTCGTGCTATTAACGAAGCTGCTGAAGTTTGGGGTATCAAATGTTTGAGATATGAGATTAGAGATATCCATCCTCCAGGCAACGTGTTGGAAGCAATGCACCGACAGGTCTCTGCAGAGCGATCTAAGCGCGCTGAGATTTTGGAATCTGAAGGTCACCGTCAATCCGCTATTAATAAGGCTGAGGGTGAAAAGCAAAGTACAATTCTTGCTTCCGAGGCTATTAAAGCTGAAAACATTAATAAAGCACAAGGTGAGGCTGAAGCTATTTTATTGAAAGCTAAGGCTTCTTCTGAGGGTATTAGACGTATTGCTGATGCCATTCAACAAACCCCAGGCGGTCGCGATGCTGTGTCTCTTCAAGTTGCCGAGAAATACGTCGATGCCTTCGGAAAGTTGGCTAAGGAATCTAACACTGTCGTTGTTCCTGCAGACATTGGCAACTTCGGTTCCTTGATTGCTTCTGGTATGGGTATTTATGATAAGGTGAACACTTCTAGAAGAGCTTCATCTACCTCCGACTCCTCCTACACTAACGAAAGTAATGCTAATTCTGTTTCGACACCAGCTGTTGACACCTCTGATCTTTCCCCAGGTGAGTTGGCCGAGGAATTGGTCAAGGAGGAAAAATAAACCTGTACATATAATATATTATCGAACCACTCCCGATTTGGACCTCGTAGAGCTACTTTTTTTGCTTCGTTTCGAAGAAAAAAGAAGCCGTCGGAGGCACTTGGCCATCCACCAAAGTATTTCACATAATTTTCTAAACTATGGTGTCTCTAACAAAAAAAGTTGTGGTGATCAAATCATTCTGCACGGCTGAAAGTTACAGCTTAGTCATCACGTCGTGATTTATGATGAAACTCCCCCTTTTTACCCACCAGACCGCAACAAAGAGTAGCATCTCCGCAACAACCGTTCAATCTCATCAGGTTTTCATTTTTCCAAGTCGATAAGTGTTAGTATAAATCATCATGTCCATTTCCCCGAGATACGCCGCCCACACCATTGGGACTGGTTCCCACACCATTGAGCTGTTTCTGGACTATGTTTGTCCATTTTCCAAGAAGCAATTTGACGGCTTGTACAGAGACGTGATCCCGGAACTTGAAAAGAGGTATCCTGGGAAATTCAAGGTCATTTTCCGTCACCAAATCCAGCCATGGCACCCGACCTCTACCTTGGTTGCCGAAGCCGGGATTGCAGTCGCCCTTCTAGGAGGCCAGGACAAGTTCTGGAAGTTCTCGGACTCGCTATTCGGTCAATCTTCATCGTATTATGATGAAGCAGTCTATGATGAAACGAGGCCAAAGACATATGAAAGGTTGGCTGAATTGGCCCGTACCAGTGCCGGAATTGATAAGCAGGCTTTTCTTGACCTTGTTTCTGTGCCTAGAGGCGAAAACAAGAATGCTGGTAACAAGCTGGGTCAGGATGTTAAGAACTTTGTCAAATTTGCCCGACAAAACAGCATTCATGTCAGTCCAACTGTTTCTGTTGATGGCGTCGTCGATGCCTCCATTAGTTCTAGTTTTACCAAGGACCAATGGTTCGAGAAACTCGACAGCATCCTAGCTGCGGAAACAAAGTTGTAGCCTATATATATAGTCACGTATCGTCAATGCAGTTGAATTTGTATCCATTTCGGTATGATTGTGTCGATATAACCACGTTTTTAGCGTGTGCCAGACAAGACAATTGACTTGGATCTCTGGGTCTAATTGGCTCCATTCATAATGCTACCATCTTTCTATGAATTTATTAATGCCAGTAATATTGGTTCCAATTCAATTCGCACATTCCAATAAATATCTGGAGTCCGTTTAGTGTGTTGTCCCCCACAAAAGCGGGAATGATCGGAGGGTCCGATGATTAGAGGAAACTCCGCTTTTCTGATAAGATATAAAAACGGCGAGTTGTGTCCGCTTCAGTAAACTTGATTTTCTCCCATTTTCTTTGAGTTATATATATATATCTATATTCATCCAATTAGTTCTACGAAGATGAGTTGGAAAGAAATTGTCAGAGAGACGAGAGCTAAACGGGATGCGACAATCCCGGAGAAATGGCGGCTGGATTTCAGCGGAGAAAAGGAGCATAATATTATGAAATACGCTGAAGATGGTCACGAATTGTTGAATGATAGACAAAAGGAGATTACTAAGTTGCCTGCTCTTGATTTGTTAAAGGCGATCAGGGAGAAGAAATATAGCTGCGTCGAGGTCACCGAAGCATTTGCTATTCGAGCCTGCATTGCACACCAACTCACGAACTGTGTTAGTGAATTCTTCATTGAGGAAGGACTGGAAAGGGCCAAGCAATTGGATGACTATTATGAGAAGACCGGAAAGTTATGGGGCCCACTTCATGGACTGACAGTCAGTGTGAAGGATCACTTTCATTTAGGTGGCCATTTGCTCAACTTTGGATTTACTGCTTGGGCAGATTTCAGAAACAAGCCAGAGGATGAAGATGGCATTTTCAAGGAATTGCGCAAAGCCGGGTGTGTATTCTTCATGAAGACACATATGCCAACAAGTGGAATGGTCTTGGAATGTACCAGTAATTTGTGGGGAAATGTATTAAACCCGTATAATAGAAGAGTAACATCTGGTGGATCATCCGGTGGTGAAACAGTAATGATCACAATGTACGGCACTGCAATGGCTATTGGAAGTGATGGAGCCGGAAGTATTCGATGTCCAGCGGCATTCTGTGGGAATTATTCTCTGAAACCAACCAGTGGCCGGTTCGACTACACTGGTCAAACTAACTATGCTCCTAACCAAGTCGTTGTTCCGGGGGTTCCCGGGCCTATTTGCAGAACGCTCGATGATGTGAAGCTGATGAGCAAGTTCTTGGTTGATTGCGAGCCATGGGACAACGATCCTAACTGTCCTCCAGTCCCATGGAGAGACGCTGAAGTTCCTTCTGGAAAACTTTGCATTGGTATTCTCAATTGGGATGGGGTGGTTAGACCTCATCCACCGATCAAACGGGCCATGGATCAGACCAGACAGAAGCTAGAAGCTGCGGGCCATGAAGTCTACGAGTTTGAAATGCCATTTGACGTTGAAAAGGCCATGGAAGACACCATGAATATCTACTTCCTCTCAGGATTTGCCGAGGGAAAGAAATTGTTGGCGCAAACTGGCGAACCATTGATGCCCGCGTTGGAACAGTTGTTCAGATTTTATAAGATCTGCGACAGAGAACTAACTGGCTCAGAGAGCTTTACACTGGCAGCACGAAGAAACAAATATCGAAAGCAGTTCCTTATGGCTTGGAATGAAACGGCTAAAAAGACTAAATCCGGTCGTCCAATCGATGCCTTGATGTGTCCAGTGTCGCCTGGCCCCTCTTTCGAACATGATACTTTCCCATGGTGGGGATATACTTCCATTTTCAACCTGTTGGATTATCCAGGTATTACACTTCCTTTGAAGGGCGACTTCTCAGACAAGGATAAGGATCCTAAGGACCCTAACTATGTTCCAGCCGGACCATGGGACAAGTATTCTTATGACCAATATGATCCAGAATTGTTCCATGGTACTCCTTTATCCCTTCAATTCGTCGGAAAAAGATTTGCTGAAGAATATCTCCTCCAAGTAGGCACTATATTGGACGATGTAGTCAACGGTATTTAAATGAGAAGTTTTTGAATTATTAGAATATTATAACTGCGGTAGATATTATCAATGTCAATTTGTCTTAGAATCGTCTCTGCAAAGCTCCTCAGAACCACATGTGTCCCATGAACGGAACAGTACTGATAGCGGTCATAATAATTCCGTCCTACAGGGAGTCCTTCGTTAGCAAGACGTAAGAAGTAGTTCCACCCAGTAGTTTATTGGGGGTTTGGTGCCCCACACATTTTTTTGTCTTTTCACCCGGAAACCATCGTTTGGAGAACTAGAAAACTCGGTGTTTGAAAGAGGAAAACTGGACCCACCCAGGCGACGAAACAATTGAATCTCAAATATATTTCATTTCTCATAATTTCTTTATTTTATTAATATTGGTATTATTGATGTTCGGAATTTGGTCTCATCGGAACGCGGGCTGCGGTAAAACCGACCGATGAGCAAGGCATTGTGGGGTTGTGGGGTAATCGGACAGACCGAATGATAGCAATAGGAGAGTCCGAGAGAATTTTGGAATATAAATAGGGTAGAATAGCTACCTTGACGCAACCAACAAGAAATAACAATGTCCTCTCCAGTCCCAGTAAGTTTGGATATTGTGGTAGCAGAGAGAAGAGCTCCTGATTGCTAATATAAGTAGATTCTTTGTGAAGAAGCCCCAGTTCCAATTGCAGCATACAGCCAAGCTATGAAAGCCAATGGCTTCATTTATCTTTCTGGATATTGCGGTTTGCTTCCTGACGCCACATTAGTCGGTGAGGGTGATATGAAGAAGCAAACAGATCAGGTCATCAAAAACTTGAAGGTAATTCTAGAGCAGGAAGGTTCATCCTTGAACAAAATCGTCAAGACTAATATCTATGTCACCGATATGTCTCGTTACAAGGAGTTGAATGAGGTCTATTCTCAATACTTTACGACCCACAAGCCAGCTAGAGCCTGTGTTGAAGTGAAGTCACTTCCTGTTCCAAATGCCCTAGTTGAAATTGAAGCCGTAGCCGTAGCTTAGGTTAATTCATGATTAGATTTTATGTTACTTATTGTTATGTCCTTTGGGAGTGATCTTTTAAGGTCATTTTCTGAACGCCATCTCCTACTGTATAAAGTTTTAACATGTCGAAACGTCTGGACAGGGCCGAAAACTTGTATAGTTATCGATTTAGACTCCTTTTTAGTTCTTGGCAGGATCGTTATAGATCATTATCTGTTTGATTTTGTTGAACACTAGCACGAGCATTTTTCTAAAATGTATAGAGGAAACAAAGGATCATTATATATATATTAAAGGTGTCAAACACATGTTCTTGATATAACAAACCGAAGAAACATATTTTCTTGCTTGATATATCTCCTCTATTTTAATTTTAGAATACATAATTGGATTCAAATCTTATTATTATTATATAGCCGGTTAGGGAATGAATTGAAAAAACTAGGTTGTGGCGATTTTCCGTTTGGTAAGAAATGTCCCAATTTATCGCTTACCACCAATCAAAAGCTGTAAACTAGGATCTCCTATGTCTTTATTGTCTATTTTTAGTGTTTAATTCCTCTCCTTTGGCGTTTTTGGGCCGATTTTTGAAATTTTTTGAATTTTATGAAATTCTGGAATCTGACATGCTCGGAATAACAAAATTCCGTGAAAGCGGTCTTAGCTCAGTTGGGAGAGCGCCAGACTGAAGACAACTTCAGTTGAGTAATCTGGAGGTCCTGTGTTCGATCCACAGAGATCGCAATCTTTTTTTGGCAAATTTGAAAATACATCGGCATCCCGTTGTGTCGGTAACCCGTGGCATGAGGCCTAATTATATATAATGTATATCTGCATGCATGCATATTTATAATTTATATATAGATATATTCTTTTTTTAAGAAAAAAACATTTATTGATATTCGAACTGTGAATTAAAACTAATATTGAAAACTCTCCACTAGGACTGACTTGCCATATATATGTTAATTATCAAATGTGTATTCTAAAGGTCCTACTTTGCCCTGGTTGCCACGGCAACTGAAAAAGTTTATTTTACACCGTTAAAATGTAGCAGAAACCTTAAACAGGTCGGGTTAGTGACGCGAATTCGTATTCGGATAATAGGACTTGGAGCATTTTCCAACCAAGATAGTCACGGAATAGGTGTGTGTACAAGTGCTGTGTTTTTATTCCTCTGATTTACATGTGTCGTCGACAAGATTTCCAGCTCAGATATATCTACCTAGAACATAGTTAAGAGCTACTCATCCTCTTCAATATGGCTGATCATGAGGTATTCAAGAGATCGATGGAAACGACTCTTGATGGACGAAGGATTGGCATTTTTCCACCACACAGATGTGTCAAAAAGGGCATAGAACGAGTCAAAGATTTGGATGAAATGATGTACTTAGAAGCACTCCCGGACAAGACACACATCGACCTAGAAATTTCATTTTCAGAATGGTTTTTTGAATTTTTGATTCCGTCGGTACGCATATCTGGGTTCAAACTGGACCGGTTAGAGATATTCAAAGACGAACATTTTGATGAGATCAAGCAGTTGTTAAAAACACCGTATACTGAATTTGTAGATCTGAAATCATGCATATGGTTGTACATTATAGACGATGATTACGATAGGCTGGAAAAACTATGGGAGGTTGATAGAGAGGGGGAAGAAGTTTATCCTAGATCTGATAGAATAGAAGAACTTGTAAGGGAGAGGCTTGATGGATGCACAATTAAGCCTGCAGTTGACTTGTTGGGATGCGTAGGGGACAAGGGGCACAGCCTGTATACAATCGAACACTTTCTATCCGAACTTTATATCCATGCGTATGGCAGTATCATGTTGGTTGAAGAGATCGTCAAGCGGCTTCCCATGGAGGTGGGGTCGCAGGTTGGTCATGCCAGGGTATTTTCTTGCTTGAAAAATCGGCTGGAAGATACTGCAAACATTTGTCGTGTTCCAAACCCGAGTTATAAGTTGGCTGATACGTTAGATGAATTATGTCGGCAGATGAACAAACTGGATATGGACACGTACTCTCCTGGGGCCAGAAATTTCGATGAATTGCGTGAAGGCTTGGTTCTATTATGGCGTGAATTCTCGTGTACCAGCGGAGAGTTAGAACGACTATGTGAAGTTGTGTATAGAAGGCGGGCTTTGTATTTGGTCGGATATGCGGGTACAAAAGTTCTGGGGCTTGACTTTGCAAAGGAAATTCTTGACAAATATGGAAATGCTCGGACAAAAGATGAGGTTAAGAATTTATTCATGGACGTGTCTAAAAAAGCCGAGGCGGTGCGCAAAAACCAATTGCAATCTGTGGTAGGTGCCAGGGGTAGTAAGGGCCGAAACAGGCCATTTGCACAGTGGTCTGAAGAGGAAAAGAAAGAGTGGATTCAACGTGTCTATGAAACGAAGGAGTATGACTTTGACCCTTCCAAGTTGCGTAATGAAAAGCGTGCCTTTTTCTCTAGCCACCTCGACTGGTTCTTTGAGATGACGGATATGATCGATAGTTGGAAGGAGATCCAAAGAGGGGAATCATAAGAGTATTGTTGGGGATTGAGGCAGTTCACACATTTTGCCTGGATTGCATCTTTCCGGGGAAGATGCTCCCTCTATGTGCGTGTGCATATCAACTTGCCATAATAGTAACCAATACAGTGAGTGCGGCTGAGATGAAAATTTCTGAATGTCTTACAACTCTAGCGAGGAGGATTCCGGTCCGTCGTCGTCGTCACCAATACTCGTTCGTTATTACATAGTTTGCCTGCAATTGATTTAGCCTCTGTGTATTGAGTACATATATTACTATATAATCACTTTAAATGTATTGCCAATAATAATAATATAATAATACACAGAAAATATTTTTGTACCCAGAGTGCGGCTGAACACACCTACTCTCCGTCTATTAGAGATCTAGATAGCAGCTATACAACACACATATGTACTATAAACCCGAGTTCCATATACCGTTCCGTTGCCTCGCAAAGCCACCTTTTTTGCTTCTTTTCGGAGGCCGTCTCTTTCCCCCAAACAACTAATCCAAGCGTCGAATATAATATGCTTATGAAATAAGCTGAGTCAACCAATGTCTTGATTTTCCCTTGTTAAAGCTGGGAGGTTTAAGGGTTTGGAAGGAAGTCTCAGCCGATTATTTCGCGGCGGGAAAAAACTGGGTCATAACTCTCCAGTTATGATCACAAGACTTTGCGACGATTGGGCCGGTTGGGACATTATTTTGAGTAACAATAATAATAACCACACACACTTTGGGGAGCCCGGAATTGAAATAAAGGAACAAGTACAAAAAACAAAAATGAATGTTTCACAGTGTCTTTGTCTGTACTTTTACGATTCAGACACTTGATTCACCCTCTGGGGAGCAACCTCGGCACTAGCAACAGCAGTAGCCACACAGAGCCCTGGGATTTCATTAGTTACTAGATGCAACCTGGTACATGAGACATCAGACACACAGCAGTAATATTTTTTTCGTTGAGAGTGCGTGCATGATCCTGACGTCCGTGCAGAAAACAAGAGTTTGGTAAAGGCCAACTGTCAAGCTGGCACATGCATTGTACATATGCGTGTCTCGCAGGCTCCATATTTTAGCTGTGACAAAACAAAGAGTTTCATCTGTTAAGTCAACATGAACCCATCTCCGGAATTCTAGAATCCTTGCACGAAAGGGAGGAACAACGGTTTCATCATTGCGAAGGAAGGGGAAAAAAAAAAAAATAAAAAAAAAATTGGATGGCTGGTTCGCTGCTTCGAGGGAAAAATATATGTTCCCCCAAATTTTTATGTAGGGGAGATAATATCGCGTTGTAGGAGTGTGTGGGCCCTGGCGTTGCTGCAGGCCGACTAAACGGAATATGGACATGGACATTACATAACAGCTACAGGATACAGCAGCAGCCATATGTATGTAGATGGAATGGAATGGGGGAAAATTGAAGAATGAATATTGGATTTGAATTTTTTGTTTCTCTTTAACTACAAAGTACACATTTTGAGGAATTTTGTTAAATTAAAAAACTCCGGTGGCGGGCAGATAAGGTTATTGGGAGTAATTAAAAGATTGACGATCTGATGTCATTGTCATTGCGGTATTTCTGAGACTAACCGTTTTTGTGGGACATTTCTTTTTCCAGGGGATCGGCAAAATGTTACTTGTTTCAAGGGGTCCCTCCTTCGCTTCTATGACCGGGATTGAACCCCAGGCTTTGCGGCCAGGATGGGTTGGCACAGATGTTGCGTCCAAATGTCCAATTGGCGGTTGTGTAGTGGTGGTGAAGCCACGGCTAGTAGGGCGGCGGCATCAGATGCATATGTGGTGTGACTTAACGGCGGTTAATGATGATGTGTGCGTGTAAGTGTAAGTGTGTGTGTGTGTAGATGTAAAATGTAAGATATGTAAGATGTATGTGATAAAGACGGTACTGCTGAGTGATCTTGATCTAAGGCTCGCTCAACAGCATTGGATCAGATATGTCCAAATTTGGAAATTGTGTTATCTTCATTGGGATCATGTTACAAAGAGATTGTGTGTGTGTGCAATTCGATGGAGTCTAGTTCATTAGGGTCGTTACTCGATGCTATGTGTACATGAATATGATATAGTATAATATAATAATAATAATAAAAAAAAAGATCTATGCGTCAACACGGGCTCTTTTGAACGGACAAGGGCCGTCATCGTGGTCGTGGGAGGACGGCGGAGTGAGAAGTCCGGATGCATAAGTGTGCGAGTCGCTGTGGTCGTGAGAACGTTTCCTGGATGCTGGTTTGATGTCTAATGGCGGTAACAGTGGAGACGATGATGCAGATGCAGACGCCAGAGAGGAGTTTTCGGACGCAGGGAAGAGCACTCTTCGTGGTGGAGGAGGTGGTGGCGGCGTCGAAGCAGCCACAGGGACAAGTGGTCGCGAGAACGTCGTGGCGGAGTACACAAATTGGTAGAGATCAAAGAGACCAAATCGCTTGGATGGCGAGAGATGGAAGAGTGAGAGCAGAACTCGATTCAGTTCAGCAGACACGGGCATAATCTTCATGAGGAAGAGTCTGTCATGCACAAAGGTTCGGAAGGACGAGTCGTCGTAAGGGTTAGCACGTTTCCATGGGTTTCGGCCGCACACAAGGTTGAGCATGATGATGCCCAGGGCCCAGATGTCGGCGAGCTTGGAGTTGAACCCAGTAGGGTCCAACCGCAGCAGTCGTTCCGGTGACATGTAGAAGGATGATCCAGTGTTGTAGCTCAGATTGCGCAGTCGGGTAGTGGCCAGACCAAAGTCGGCGAGCTTGATGGTCATGCCGTCGTCTGAAATGAGAATGTTTTCCGGCTTGAGATCACAGTGGTAGACGCCAATCTGGTGACAGTAGTTGACCACATTGATCAGTTGCAGCATCACCCGTCGGATCAATGCGTCCTTGCCAATGTACCACTTGAGCTCGGTGATGGCGTGGAAGAGGTCCCGTCGTTGCAGATAGTCCATCACCATGTACACATGTTCATCGTCCTCCACAATCTCGTGGATGCTCACCACATTCTCGTGATGGTGAACCAAGCCATGCAAAGCAATCTCCCGGTATGCAGGTTCTGAGCTCCGTCGTGAGAAGTAGTCCTTCATGACCTTATCCAGAGCCACGGTTCGTGAGCCTCCGTCAATCTTGTCAGTGGTGGAAATCTTCCGCAGCTGTTTGATTGCAAATAATGATGGTGATGATGATGATGCTTTGCTACCGGTGGAGGAACAAGTAGTAGTTTCAGTAGTTTCGGTAGTTTTAGTAGTTTTAGTAGTAGTAGTACTGGCTTCATAGACCACTCCATAGGCCCCAGACCCCAGCACTCGCTGGATCCGATATTTGTCATTTAGTAGAAATCCTGGCTCTAACATAGTTAGCTAGTCGATAGTGTAAAAATTTTTAAAGTGTAATAATTAAATATTCCCCACCGCTTCCTTCACACTCCATATATATATATATATATATAAATAATTATGTATCTTTTCGGAACCCCCCCCCTAAAAATAATTAGGCCCCATCCTTCCACCCCCCTACAGACAAAAAAAAGAAACCAATCTGCAACTCCTTAAAATTGGTAGTTGCTTTTTTTGCTCTTTTGCTCTTTTCTTTTTGTATTTAAGTTGTGTGTGATTGTAAATTTCTTTTTGTTGCAAAAAAGTCCCAACTGACCTGAGACATTTTTCTAACTGTGTTGTTCAAAGCGGGTCTGCGTACATCCTAGACCGATGGTTACCACTTTGCTGGGTTCAGGCTGACATCTCGCCGTTACACACCGGCGCGGGTCATCGACAAACCCAAAACGGTCCAGTGCGCTTCGAGATTTTTCAGGGGCAACCCTTGTCAATTTGCTGCCTGTCTCTACTTCGTATCGAACTTTGTGCTGGACCGGGATGGCCTTCCTGCGTTACGCACGCGCCAACATACTCCTACGCTTATCGCTGCATTCGGACGCACAGAGGTAGCGTGGACCGTGTGTGGGCCAGCGAATATTCAGTCAGCCAGTTTGTCATGTCACGAAAAAAAAAAAAAAAATAAAATGACATAGATCTGCGTTTTTTCTGCGTTGTCTCCTTTTGTCACTGTTCTTTTACTACTCCATTGCTGGCCCTCCTGTCCAATCGCACATATCCTCTTTTCGCAAAATATTTCACGGCATTCTCCGATTAGGGCGGCTGCCCGCGCACCGCCACAAAAATGCGAGAAATTGGCTTAATGTGGCTAGTACGAGTTGGTGTATGTGTGGCCAGGCAGTGGGCTGGGTCCCCATCGGCGGCCCGCCGATTGGGATTAAAAAAATACTGAAAAGAGCGGGCCTCTCTTTTTGCGGTTGGCTTGGGCGGCGCACACAACGCAACCCACAACGAAGAAAGCTTGCCCTTACACACACACACACACACACACACACACACACAACAGTGCTATGAGTGACCGATGTTGGATATGCCTAGGAGGAGTTGACGAGGCACCACCTAACGGGATTGAAACAGCCTGGAAGAGGCCATGCCAATGTAATCTAATTGCACACGAATCCTGTCTGCTGGAATGGACGTCGGAGGTGGCCACAAGCGGCAGTGGGAAGATTCCGCAATGCCCACAATGCAAGAGCGTAGTCCATGTGATCAAGCGTCCGTCACAGTTCATACAGTTGCGACGGTTTATAGAGTCAACCAATCGACTCGGGTTCCAATTTATGATGGTCACCACCATCGGTGGATCCATTCTGTGTTCTATATATACCACTTTATATACTCTCGGGGCCAGCAGCATCCGGTTCCTGTGTCCGACTGACCTGGCATTGCAGGCCCTGGGAATCAGGGTCGACGGCTCCAACATCAAGCTGGATCCCCTAACGTGGCGACGGATGGTGATGATCCCATCGTTGCCATTGGTTCTGGTGTTTTCGTCGTCTCGAAGCAGATTGATGGATCTGGTGTCCTTCTTGATGCCATTGGGGCTCAGTGACAGTGAACACGTTCCATGGAGGTTCTCCGGGCCAAGATTGACTCTGGCACTCCTGCCATGGGTACGACTTTGCTATCAGACAGTGTATGATGCCGTGGTCGAGCCGTTCATCCAATCATGTGCATACGACCTGAGACCGTCTCAGGATCCTCGAAATAACACCGCCCTTGGCGAGTTTAACATTCGAGTCGTCTTGGAAGAGGAGGATGATGATGATGATGATGATGGTGACAGACAGCCTGGCGACGACTACAACAACAACAACGCCGCCCGTCCTGGGGAGGGCGCCGCACAAAACAACCGGGCAGGTAATAATGCCAACGGCGAATTGGACCTGGCGCAACAGGTCGGCGGCGGATGGATCAATCGATTGGTGTATGCATCAGTCGAGTGGCTGGTGGACGTCCTTGACGACGAAAACCCACGTCCTCCGCCGCAGAGTGCCAATTGGGTCATTTCTCCGCGATCAATGAGTTTGCATATTGGCCACGCCCTGCTGTGGCCACTACTAAGCGGCATGGGAGGCTCGCTACTGAGCGCCCTGCCGTTCGTACGACGAGCCGTTCCTGACAGATTCAACCGCAACATTCTGGCTGGAATGCTGGTCATCGGCGCCAGGGACGTGGTCAACATCATCACGGCCATTCTACGAGTGCGTCAAGAAAAGTCTCGATCGGTCCTGGAATACGATCAACTTCGAAACCACCGCTGCATCCATACTGAATGATATACAAAATAACACAAAACATGAAAAAATTAATTATTGAGACATTCCACATTAAACGGTCAGTGCTTCGTCCGAATTTGGCAATCCAATTAATTTTCATACTTTAGGAATTGATCACCAAACATTTCACAACCTCCTGCGCATATACTGCCGCGCAACGCAGATCTGCCAAAATAAAACGTCTTTGTCCGGTTTAGGAAAGTTACCTGCGAGACCGTTTTTTGAGCACAACAACCGGACATCGTTCCCGGGGACTTCATTGCCCGAAACGACAAAGACCTTCAAGTGTCTTTGACTCTCACGCCCTGAGGCACAAATTTGACAAGAGAAAGGGACCCACAGCTGCCTTGGAGGTTTGATCGGTGGCACTGCAAACGCAATGTTTTAGTTTTGGCCTTGTTATTTTTGTTATGCGTCCAATTATTTGATAACCCTGTACCGACGACAAGTGGGCATCTTAATTTGTTTGTTGAGATCATCATCCTAACGCCAAACAAAACATCATCTCTCTCGTATGCAAAAAGAAAAAAAAAAAAAAAAAAATTCTCCTCGCATGTCGGTGGCTTGATTGTAAAAAATTTCATGCACCTTCTTTTTTCTTGAATGCCGAGATGTGATAGGATCGGCACTTACGGGGGGTAATGGTGTGTGTAATCATAACAAATATTGGTGTGAAGATACGGTACTGATCTCCTCTGTAAGTACTCAATCAACTGAATCAACTCTGTGGCTAGCACCTCGCCGAGATGAACTAGGATCGGCAGTTGCAGGGTTGACATGAAGTGTAAACATTTGAAAGAAAATAAATATTCAGTAGGAAAGGGAACTGATCTCCGCTGTAGGTGCTCACTCTGCTGCTGCTTTTCACTTGCGTCAGTTTGTTTTGTTTGCAGGGATTCTAAAAAGCTTGTGGCGAAGTTGAAGAGGTGTTGTACTATTACTATCTATGGCATGTTTTCATTTCATTGTTGAAACCATTGCAGCCCATATGTAAAAATATCACAATAGGTGGATAACCCCAAAAAACATACCAGCGGAGGAAAACAGAGTGACACTTCACCTTGTTGATGTTACACTAAACGAGCTGCCAAGGTTCATGGTGTGGCGATACGAAGATGCATAATATTGTTTATATAACAGTGTAGCGCTATGAAAGCATGCGTATAACATGCAGTTTTGACAATTTGTTGAGATGTGCGGATAAACAACAACAACAACAACAACAACAAACAGCCCCATGTTGTGGTGAGAAACTGTCGCGAACTCTGCTGAACAAAAAAAAGTATACACACACAAACACACACAAACCCCTAGAATATTTACCACAAAACAGGCAGAAAATTCGTTACCATCATGACGGACACAATGGAATTGTGCACGAATAACCGTTGTTGCAATGGCAACCGGAATCCTGGTAGTCGGTAATGCCGTTCTAAGGGTCCTCTCCCTTGCACGCTGTTTCATTTGACAGCTGTGAGTCTGTGACAATCACTTGGCACATCGTTTTATAACATGAAGCAGGGAAGTATGTGTTGTTTTCGTAGTGATTCTGGTTCTTCTCTAGAAAAGAATGTGCCTCCGGCGGCTTCTTTTTTCTTCGAAAAGAAGCAAAAAAGGTTGCTCTGCGAGGCGGCCACGTAGAGGACACAATTCATAAGTCCGCTCAGCCACACCACTGATGCTATTCTGGTTTTCTACTCTTAATGAGCAAAGAATGAAACAATAGCGATGGCAGCGTAAAGGCTTAGAGGCTTAGAGTCGTAGGAACCGATCGATAGGAGCTTTATTCACGCACACAGGGGCTGTGGCCGTAATAGTTCATCCAGTCGTAAAGCAAACATTAGACATTAGATTCAGGACCGGTTCTCAGTCGACAAAAATATGGAACGGTTCGGAATATTAGAACATTGGAATTTTAGAATACTAGGACAGGAGCCAAAAAACTCGATGTGGCTGTTACCCCACAGCCACCGGTTTTTTTTTAAAGATAATGTAAGACCATGATATTCCTATCGATTCTTAACTTGGAATTCAGCTGAATGGACAACGAGGAAACAAAGAGAAGTCCAGTGAGTGGCTTAGATTTTTTTTTCTTTGATAAAATAGCGCATTTTAACTGCAAGGTGCCGCACGTGGGTATCAGTGATCGTCCTGACAAATTAGGGCCCGTTAAATGTCAGCTTTCCCACTAACCTGATAGAAGCGAATTAACAATGAGGGCTGATCGTGAAGAAGACTATTCGGACGAACTGAATGATCCTCTGCTTGGAGATGAAAGCGAGGGTGGACAGTCGGACCAAACGAAAGTGTTGAGAAGACTGTACTTGTCCCATATTCTATCTAAATGGAACGCCCGAGTATACGAGTTTGGTTCAGTCTTATATCTAGCATCATTGTTCCCTGATACCTTACTGCCGATGTCCATCTATGGGTTTTCAAGGGGCCTCGCTGCCATTATCCTTTCACCGGCCGTCGGGCGATACATTGATTCTGGAAATCGGTTGCGGGTGGTTCGAACATCCATTGGTAAGTATGAGCTGTGGCAACGTAGTGACCGGAAGTACTGACGATAATCTATCTTGTAGTTTACCAACGACTTGTGATTGCTGCATCCTGTGCAATCCTTTATGTCTTTTCTATCCAACGACAGCTCTTTGAAAATGGCGGCGATATGATAATGTTGGCTGTCGTTTCGATATTTGCCTGTGTGGAAAAATTGTGCTCCATCATGAATGATGTTTCCATAGAAAAGGACTGGGTAAGTTGAAAAACTGATTGGTTTCTTCATAATGATACCGTGCTAACTCTATCTTTTTTTTTTTTTTTTAAGGTTGTTGTGATTGCTGGAAAGGACCAACGAACTTTAAATGCCGTCAACGCTCAGATGCGGCGAATTGATTTGCTGTGCAAAATTCTCGGACCGTTATTCATCGCTGTGTTTGACTCCATCTCTACGACAATTGCAATTTTGGTGAATCTCGCCCTGAATGTCATTTCAGTGGGCTTAGAATATTACGCAATTGCCCGAGTGTATTCTGAAGTCCCCGGGCTACAAGAGCCAAAGCACCAACCCGAATCTTTACGTTTTGACGAGTCCAACGGCGGTGGTAGAATTCGCAAGTTTTGGTGGCATTGCACAACTTCCGTCAAAAAGTCAATTGATGACTTCGTCTTTTATTGTCACCACCCTATTCTTTTCCCATCCCTCGCATGTGCAATTCTCTATTTCACTGTGCTCTCCTTCTCCGGCCCAATGGTCACTTATTTACTCTCAATTGGATATACTTCAGCCCAAGTCGGTATTGCTAGAACTATGAGTTCCACAATTGAAATCTTATCAACTTGGGTTGCGCCATGGCTAATGGGTGCCATTGGTCCAATTAGAGCCGGCCTTTGTCTTGGATATTGGCAACTTAGCATGTTGGTTGTAGGCGTCATTATATCCTTCGCATTTGACTTCAACCCCGTCATTTCTGCAGCCGGTCTAGTTGGTGGAACAATCCTCAGCCGTGTCGGCCTACGAGGCTTCACACTGTGCGCTCAGGTTATTATCCAAGAAGGAGTGGAAGCCGAAAACAGAGGCAAGTTTTCCTCTGTGGAAGCTTCATGGATCAATGCGTTTGAACTTCTCACCTATGCAACGACCATGTACTTTTCCCGGCCAGAGCAGTTCAAGTGGCCCTCTCTCGTGTCAATTGGCGCCGTCTTTGCTGCATGTGTTGCATTTACATTGTTTGCAATCAGAAACCTGGGCAATTCGAAGGCCCATTCATATTTACATTTACCATAGATAACCACAAATAGTATTTACAATATAGTCATCATAAATGAGAACTAAAAACGCAACCCTTGACTTGTTTAGGAATTTACGCCGACATCCTCCGACGAGCCTCACACCGAGGGTTAGGGTTAATTGGGAGCAAGAGTACAAAGAAATTTAGCAGGGAGAACAACATGAATCTTCGTTGTTGTTACATTTGTGCCATAAGATGATATACGAACAGGAAAATAAAGGGAACAACTCCGCCGGGCGGAGACAGCAGACAGCAACTAGTAATAGCGTCCTGGATATTAATCCGGAATTAGAGGCGAATCTCGTTTCGATAGCGGCGGCGGCAGCCAGACCTAGTGGGACCCCTCATCCCCATCACGGACACCCGCATCACCATCATGAGAGTTTAGCAACTAGCATTGATCCCCAGATTGAGCTCGAGGCAGCAGCAGCCAACAGCCATCCTCATCCCGGATCTGCTGCAGTGAATCACCATCAACATAGTGTGCATCAACAGCAGCAACAACATCAACATCAACAGCATCAACAATTGAGACAAGCGTTGGAAGAGAGTAATGAACAGCCAATTCCCACCACGGGACCAGATGGCCAACCAATTGACCCCAAGAAGACGTGTCCATTCTGTACACGAACATTCTCACATCCAGGGTCGTTAGGACGACACCTCGATCTGAAAAGGGGCACTCGGTTGCATCCTGCTGCGAAGGTTGATCTGATCCGCGGAGATGTCAAACGACGCGGAGACGCGGTTGAAATCAAGGCCCGCCGGGCAAAACGTGCAAAATTGTACAATTCTCGACAAGATGTCAAAGAACGGGCCAAAGCTCGGAGAAAACAAAAGGAACGGTCTGATAAGGCTCGGGGGATGGCCAAGTCTCGGTTCATTGATCGTCTTGGTATACCTCAATTACCACCACATCCTTCCTTTGCATTCATGGTTCTTTATTTCCTGCCAGCCTCGCAATGGCCCCATGACCCACCCACACAACAGACCTATGACCAGCTCCACTCAACACTTGATGCCTTTGATTCCACACAGTCTCCAGAATTGATATCCAAAGCTGAAGTGGCATATGAACAGTGGAGGGTTATGAACATGCAAACAAAGATGGATATCTGGGCCAGGGAACAGCGACGAGCTGCTGAAGCAGCAGTAGGGTCCCTTACTCTTTTTGACTTGGGTGCCCGGGACCAATGGTTGGACTCGGAAGAAGCTCGCATAGTCGCTGACATGGTTTCAGACGACGATGGAGAAGCTAACGGCGACGACCCTGAGAATCAAAATGGCAGTCCCGAAGAACAGGACCATTTGGTGCAAAACGATCATCATCATCATCATCCACACCACCAACACCAACACCATCATGCACCGAAACATGAACACGATGAGGAGATCACGGCCGTGGCAGCAGCAGTAGCAGCGGCATCTAATCACAACCATGCCCGAGAAACGGGTGATGATGATGCAGCAGCAGTGGCCGCAGCAGCAGCTATAAATGCTAACATTGACGAACAGTTGTTCCATTAAATAAGAGGTTATTGCTATTATACGAGGGAGTGTAGATAGGCGTTAAGGTGACGGTCAAATTGGTCACATCTAACGGGCATGTCCAGCTGGTAGAAGGGATTCTTCATCACATAATCAGCAAACAATTGATATACTTTACTGAGGATTCCGTCGGGCTGGAATTGACCCAAATCTGTAAATAGTAGGAATTTAATTCCACTTAGAGTTTGAAAACAATACATTGCGTATTTTTCAGTTTCCATGACTGCCAATCCCGAAGAATCGCCTGTTGGTGAGATTTTTGATGTTAATGCATGCACCGAGTGGAACGTTCCGGCCAGCACCAAGTATTCGTTAGTATTTAGTTTTTTGAGCCCAGGTTTGAAATCCCGTTGATATATTAATCCACCAGCCTTATTTAATATGTATAATGATTGTACGGCCATCTTAGATCTTTCTCTTGAGCTGGATTTGGTGCTGGTTCCTAATCCTGTCGTGGAACTTGGGGCCGGTGACGGAGGCATTTCTGAATTTCTACGGTAAGCCGACACCGGTACCCCGATTATTTTTGTGTCTCCCTGACAACTACTAATTCCGGCAGAGATCAATCTTATTTTATTTCATTTTGGAGCTTTTATGTAAAAGGATAGTTAAATAACAACTTTATAGCAAAATTTGGGAGCAATGTGTTGTTCTACTTACATTTTGTATGTCTTGAAATTTTGTGCGTTGGATGGACCTGCGGCCGGTGGGTTGGGTTGTTCACTTTACTGCTATCTTAACGAACGGCTGAAAGTCTCGGCGATAACGTTTGGGGTTGTCCTGTTCACAAGCAAACGCCCGTCGGCTCTCAGCACAGAAACTATCGTAGATATATGTCGTTTCCGACCGAAATTTGGGAGAAGATAGTAGACTATTGCCCTACGTCTTCTTTGTTATCTTTGAGAGGTACTTGTAAAGGGTTATCGGATCTTGTAGTAATCTCTAGTACGATCACTGTAGGTGACCCAAATCTATCGAGGCACAAAAATCAATACAGTAGTCTTTCTATTGAAGGCTGTGAACGGAAAGCGAGTTTGGACGAATTTGAACGACAGAAGGAGAGTGGATTAGAATTCTGGCTTCTTTCGACGAGAAGACTGAATGTGTACTTGAAAGGAAGCGAATATCCGGAGGCACCTCGAATTATAGAGTTGATTCTACAAACGTTTGAAAAGCGTTCTGATGGTGGCGTTGCAATTTCTATTCTGAGCGAACCGGTGAATGATCTGGCACAAATCGATAGCTATAATTTGAAATGCTGTGTTGACAACATAAACAGGCATAATTCAGAGTCTTCTGAGGTCGATTTAACCATCCGATGGCATCGCGATGACAAGATATACGATTATTATGATCCAGAAATAGTGAACATCGAGGGACCAGACAATATATTTTTAGGAGACAAATTTACGAGGTTATCGATCAACGTATTTTTGTTACAGTCGAACTTCTGGGTCTCATTCCCGAAGAATCATCTTATGAGTTATGTTGAATTGTATTCTGGCGGATTCGGTGCGAATTTCGGATGTGATAAGGTTGCCAGGCTACTTGAACCATTAAGGGTGCAACAGCTGGACTTTGATTTTTCGATGCTAATAAAGAGTCGAGAGGAGCTAGAAAAGTTCGCCAGCATTCCAATTGACTTCTGCATAATTCCAAAAAATAGTTTATCGATCAAGACGCCAATTGGCCGTCCAGTGGACTGGCCAATTAAGCAGCTGCACTTCCATGGCGCGGTCCCATTCCAATTCCTAAACACTTTCAGTTTCCCACAGTTGAGGGAATTGGTATTAGGAAGGACATCCTACATCGTAAATTTCAGGAGTGAACCAATCCGTATCCGCGGGGTTTTGAAAAATTTGCACATGCTCCATATTCAATGGAATGACTGGGAAGATATCATGTTGGAGTTCCCCCACATTCTTGAAGGGTTGCCATTAATACAGCTTGTGATAGAAATAGGAAACGAAGAAGGTGCAGATTTAGAGTTGGTTGATGTAAGCATGCTGCCGAACTTGAAGCTCTTACGGGTTGAAAGTCATGTTCCTGTGATGGAATATGAGTCTCTCGAAAGTCTTGCCAGCCGGATTTATGCTGGATGCAAAACTCTAAAGAGTATTGATTTGCAAATTGAAGATGACAGTTATCGCCAGTACTTTTAAAAAAAACAACAAATTATGATGCTGGCGGGTTCTGCAGCAGTCTTGTTTGTTTCACTGATATGCCGCTCTCTTTATTTTGAAAAGGAAGCC
>PPJG02000017.1:29225-97402 GCA_003705695.2 Blastobotrys serpentis | reverse complement strand
TATATACTTTCTACAATTCACTATCTTCATCTTTGTGTGTTAAGAATGTCTCCATTTACATATTGGATCAATTCCAATAGGAATCCTAGAATTTCACTCACGTCCGTCTTCGCTTTGTGGTCGTAGTCAAAATTAGAATCGGATCGACAGAACTCCCCCCTCCACTAGGTGTGAGATGACTCGTGCATGTGCATGCAATTCAGAGTCACCGAAAAATCTGCTACAAATTCCACCTTATAAGATTCATACAACAGAAAAAACCTCCCACTGCGATTATTACAATAAACTACTTGTGCAACTATGCGCCAATGCAAAAAGCTCCTGAACCCCTGAAAAATTGCAACGTATAACCGTGGAACCCCTGCAGAACCCTCTCAACGGTTGTGCATATATGCATTCTTCGCCGTGTCTTGAGAAAAAAGGGGCACATGACGCGCAGCGGGCATTGCAAAGGCTTAAACAACGGTCGGCCCGGTGGGAGTTTTTTGTTTTGTTGTTGTGTTTTGTTTGGGGGAGTTTTTTTCCCATTCACCACCAACCTTTCCCTCCCTCACTCCTTATATACCACACCCAGTTTTTTTGCGTGACTTTTATTTTTGTTAGACTAACAATGGCCACTGAAGTGAGTATGGGCGGAATGAAATCGCAGAGCGTATGCTAACTGGAGGCTTGTAGCGCGAAACAAATACATTTCTTGCCCGACTTTGCGAGCAGGCAGAGCGATATGATGAAATGGTTCAATACATGAAGGCCGTCGCAGGCTCCGGTGAGGAATTAACTGTGGACGAACGTAACTTGCTGAGTGTCGCCTACAAGAATGTGATTGGTACGCGTCGTGCCAGCTGGAGACTCATTCTGTCGATCGAACAAAAGGAAGAGGCTAAGAACGCCACCCACCACGTTGAACAAGTCAAGGCATACAAGGCCAAGATTGAAAAGGAACTTGAAGAAGTGTGCGAGGACGTGTTGGAAGTTTTGACCAACCAATTACTTCCAAAAGCCGAAGCTGGTGAATCCAAGGTGTTTTACTACAAGATGAAGGGTGATTACCACCGTTATTTGGCTGAGATCGCCTCTGGTGACAAAAAGAAGAACGCCGCCTCTGAAGCCCATGAATCTTATAGAAAGGCTACCGATGTCGCTCAAACCGAGCTCTCTCCAACTCACCCTATCAGATTGGGCTTGGCGCTTAACTTCAGTGTATTCTACTACGAGATTTTGAACTCTCCAGCTAGAGCTTGTCACCTTGCCAAGCAAGCCTTTGACGACGCCATTGCTGAGTTGGACTCTCTCTCCGAGGAGTCATACAGAGATTCTACTCTTATCATGCAATTGTTGAGAGATAACTTGACCTTCTGGCAAAACGACCTTGAGCACTTACAGCAAGAAGAGGGTGCCGAAAAGAAGGATGAAGAAGCTCCTGCTCAAGAAGAGGCCGCTCCTGATGCCGCTGCTCCACAAGAGGACAAGGCTCAAGAGTGAACAATCGGCTATATATAATTTATATATACTTCAATCAAAGGTTTTTTTTGTTTACCTGTTCAAATTTTGTCCAAACTTTATTTAATTGAATTGATATTTGTAGTACTGCTAGTGATGTTTAATTGTTTATGTTTCAAAAATCTCACATTTCCCCCCTAACATCGCTGAATAAGAGACTAAACCGTAGCTCTTTATACACAACTCACTCGAGCTTCAGTGCACCACCACGAATCCAAACAGGCTAATTTCTAAAGAATGAACAAGCTGGGGTGGTAGGTAGAAGATTGGTCAAGTCAATTCTGAGTTGCAATTATCGAACAATGACATGTTTCTCTATGTATTCCTTGTCACCAATGTACTCTATTGATATAATCACATCTACTACTGTAAAGCTCCGGGGAATTCAGCGTATTCAACATCTTCAGAGGGACTATATGTGGGAAGAATTACTTAAATTTAATTCTATCGTACAATTTGGCATGATCACCGTTAACACTAAAGTTATTTGTTTGTAGGATAAGAGTTCGAAAAAAAAAAAAGGATGCTTTCTCCAGTTTCATATAAGCACGGGCTCAATTTGAAGGAAGCACGGTATTATCGATCTATTTTGAATATCCAGTATTCCGAGATTCCAATGCGTGAGATTATCAACTTTACATATAGGTGGTTTATTGTTAAGCAACAACATGGCTGTTATAACATTTATAAATATATACAATGGACCTATACAGGATCACAAAGGATTTCGCGGAAACAATTCTAGAAATTGTATTTTTCATCCTTATTCAAAACCAGATAATTAGGTTTCAGGAAAAGCTCATCAAGAATGTAAACTGTGTTATCAGTATGCATAGATGCAAGAAATTGGATACAATATATACAGATCCATCTCTTCTATTGTTAGCTAATTGTTTGAGATCGCGCAGTTCCAGAGCAGCGGTACAAGGATATCCGGAGTTGAGAAAGCCAATTGAGTGGAATTGAATTCGAAAACAGATCATAATAAGCTTTTATGTGTTGCTCTTTGAAAATAAATTGTTTAATTTGAGATGCAGGAGAGAAAAACTAATTTAAGATAAGATATACCTATATATATATTAATATCAGAACATTAGATATGCCTATAAAAAAGGGAGATCTAGAGGAAGTATAAAATAAGATCTGGAAAATGTAAAAGAGTTATAAATCTATACAATTGCAAAAAAAAAAAAAAAAAAAAAAAAAAATTAAAATTAAAAGGAATTCGAATTCGAAGTTAAAAATGTCAGCCGTACATATACTTGCGATGAGGCAAAAACTAACGTCACCAGCAGGATTCGAACCTGCGCGGGCAGAGCCCAATACCTAATTATACATTGATATGCACTTAGCAAGGTATCGCCTTAAAACCACTCGGCCATAGTGACAAGCGATGCCTTAATCGATCAAAAGATCAAATAAAAATAAGGGATAATGCCAATTTAAGCCGGGTAAAAATTTAATTTCTGCCGTTACGGTATTTGATTTTGACAAAGTCGAATAGCAAATTGAAGAATCATTAGGAAGAATTATATAAAGTTAGAGATATATAAGTGAGTCAATTCACCCAATTGGTTTATAAAGGCTATAAATTAAGAAATCAATCAACTCGTGTTTGACTTTTACACTCTCAATTGGAGGAATCCAGCTCCCGTGGCTATTGGATTTGAAGCTATAAAATAATAATAATATAATAATAATAATCAATTTACTCCTGTGTACATAATTTAAATGAAATAGATACATCAAGCAGGATAATTCGTTCATTGGCCCACTCCAGGCGTTACAGCATGTTGAAAATTCATATGATGGCGATGGCGCTGGCAATTTGTTGCAAAATAATAATAATTTTTTTTTTTTTTTTTTTTCTTGGATTTGAAACATTTGTATGACGAACCGAATGCAGCAGGCAAGTGTTCAGAAATATTCCTATTCTCTGTATTATTATCTATATTTTATTTGCTCCGTCGCCAATTGATTTAAAATATTTTGTATGCCGAGCTGCCTGTAACTGGCAAATGTTTAAACCTAGTCCTACTCTCTGTATAATTACCTATTTACATAGGACATTAATATGATTTATTCGGCTCCGGCTTGCTGCTGAAAAATGTGAAATATTAGACCTCATTAACGCCTGGAGTGGGCCAATGACCGAATTATCCTGCTTGATGTATCTATTTCATTTAAATTATGTACACAGGAGTAAATTGATTATTATTATTATTATTAGACCTCACTACTACTATCAATATTTTATTCAACTTACAAAACGTAACAGCTGGCACTACAACGTTCAGTATTATAAATTACATTTTACACAGAGCTTTAATAGTTATTGATATGAGATACAACAACTTTTTTTGTATCGAGACCGTGTAAGAACCCACGATGAACAAGCACATATTTGGAAACGCGTTTTGTCGTTATGTTCGGACGCGACTTAATTTCATATATACGCGTCCTACACCAAATGTCAAAAAAAAAAAAAAGACAACAAAAACTTACAATCATGAATGTCTTGGAGGTGGATTTAACTAAATATGAACCGAGAGAATTGAGCTATCCAAACGACGAAGCGAAAATAGCTGGGAGTAATGAGCTTCCAGAATCACAAGATGTAGTTGTTGAAATGATTAAGGGACCCATTCTTGTACAGCTGGTAGAAATTCTGGACATTTCGCGGTCCAAATATAATCAATTACGAAGCTTGGAAGATGATACTGTGGAAGCTGATCCTGAAGAGGAAGTAACTACAACTAATAATACTTCACGGAGACGGAGGATTGCCGAGGCGACTGCTGATGACGAAGATAGTACTGAGCCAAATAATGGTGCCACTTCAAATAACTCTACAAAGGCGACTCATAGAGTGGTCTTTGAGGATCGCACCGGAAAATTGATTTATGGCATTGAAGTAGTTCGAAATCCACAGTTTTCCTCCGACACCCCATTGGGATCAAAATGGATATTGAACGATACAAATTTGCGACGAAAAGTGCTATTTCTAAAAGGTTCTTCATTGACATTTCTCGGTGGGGCCGTTCACGAATTCAACAAAAATAGGAAACAAAAGTCCATCAAAAAATTGAAAGCTGGCCTTGATGTGTTAAATGGTACGTGATTTTCTACACTCTATTTCTTGCCTAAAGCAGTGGCAATGTTAGTTGCCTCCTCAACACTTCTAGCTACAGCACTTCTAACCTTGTTATCCTCAAGAACCATCAATCCTCCGATAGTGGTACCACCTGGGGTGCAAACATTGGTTCTGAGAACACTAGGATGGCCTTCTTGAAGAACCATTTGTCCAGATCCTCTCATCACTTGAGCAGCACACTCTTGAGCCAAAGCATATGGCATGCCCATTCTAACTGCACCATCTGCAAGAGCTTCTTGAACTAAGTAACAGAAAGCTGGTCCGGATCCGCAAAGAGCTGTGGCAACATCTTGGTGCTTTTCTTCCAAGAACATGCATCTACCAGTCTTTTCGAAAATCCACTTGACGGCCGTCTTGACGGTTTCATCAACACCACTTTCTGGGAAGGAAACAACAGTCATACCTTCTCCAATCTTAGACGGAGTGTTGGTCATAGCTCTAGCAACAACAGCATTGTTACCAGTGACTTCACTTAACGATTCCAAAGTCTTTCCAGCCAACAAACTGACAACAACTTTGCCCTTGAATAGATCGTTAGGAATTGGTCCAACCACCTTGTCGAGCATAAATGGCTTGCAACCGAGAATGATGAGATCAGATTGTTCGACTAATTTGTTGTTTTCTTGAACAAACACCTGCTCCAATTGATCTTTGTAGGTGCCGCTCAATCTATCGGCCGAGGATTGACTGTTAACGGCAGTTAGAAATTTTCCTGGGCAAAACGCACCACTATCCGAGGCTTTCTTGCCTTCAATCATGGCATTGAGGACTGCAGTTCCTAAGTTACCACATCCTAACATACCAACGGTGTAGTTTGGTTTGAGCTTGATATCTGCCATTCTAAAGGTTTCGATTTGAAAAAAAGTGATTGTGTGTGTGTAAGAAGATTACTTTGGGAATGACCCACAATTATTATCCCCGCACATCACTTCATCCGTTGCCCAGGAAACCAGTTTGGCTGCAGTTAGCATTTTTTTTTCTCCTTCTTTCATTGAAGTTGCCGAGATGATAAATTGGTTAAGGAAGTCAGGGAAACGTATATGTGGGAGTCGAAATCACTGAAATGTGGAATATTCTCTAATTGGCAACTGAAATTGGCATAGGGCCCTTGTCAAAACTAACACACCAACGACCACACCTCTGGATCCCATACAATTTAAATCAACTCCGAGGTGAGCTGAATTCCATCTACGAAATCTCTCATTAGAGTCTTTTTGAGAACCAAAATCGAGCAATCCCAGAGAATTGATAAAATTTTGCTCGGTTTAAATGATTCTAAAAGTCTTGAAGAAACGGACTTGAATTTGTAAGTCAAAACCACGCCGCACCGGGAAACCGATATCGCCGATGACCGACCCTCACGATGATTCGATTGAGCTAGTGAGAGGGATAAAGTGAGTGAAAAAAGGCTAAAAATATATAAGGTATATGTGACGTAGACGTTAAGAGAAGTCACCATGTTTACGAACGTTTCTGGGCTAGGTCAGGTAGAAATACGACCAAAAGAGGATGAAAAGAACTCCAAGAAGATAAACCGACTATTTGGATTACAGGAAGCACCAACTTTAGAGCCTACGGAAGATGAATTTAAGGATCCTCAGGAATACATAAAATCGTTGAAACCATTAGGAGAGAAATATGGAATTTTAAAGATTATCCCTCCGAATAATTGGAAACCCAAGTTTTCACTTGATACCAGCAGTTTCAAGTTTATTACAAGGAAGCAAAAAATCAACAGAATGGGAGCAGTAGCTCGATCCATATTGGACTATAGCGAGAGGGTATGCAAATATCATTACTTAAATGGCAGGGTAGTAGACGGTTTTCCTAGGACGCAGGACGGCAGACTGATAAAGTTGTATGAGCTCAAATGTGCCATTGAAAACATCTGCAGCGACTCAGAGTCATTGATTCCATGGGCCGATATTGCTGTTAAAATGAATTTGCAAAGAAATGATGCGTCGCTATTATCTGAGTTATATGAGACATTGATACAGCCGTATGAGAGATATGTGAATTTTGCAAGCACACAAACTCCATTTTGTGAAGAATTTGGAAACAAAGAAAAGCCAGAGCAGCAACAGCGTCTACACCAACAACCTATTGAAGAGAAGCTAAATGGAGAGGACCATGGAGAGACAAAACCATTCATATTACGGCTCAACTTGGGATATGTCAAGGAAGGGAATAAACGAAGAGCTGTCGATGTTAGAGAAGATGATGGTTCAGATGATGGAGCAGAAGAGGAAGAAGATATTGAGTCAGAAAGTGATGATGGTGACGGATGTGAAATATGCGAATATGAAATATTACCTGGGAAACACTACTTCGAATGCCATGATTGTGGTCGTTTTTATCATTCTGATTGTTTGACACCAGATTTATCTATATTAACAGAGGATAATGTCCATAAGTTTGATCGGTGGCATTGTCCTTATTGTCTCGTAGGAACGTGCGAGTTTTATTTCGATGAAACTGAACATGATTATTCTCTCGGAGAATTCAAGGACCGCGCAGATGAGTTCAAAGAAGATTATTTGGAGGAACATCAAGTTGACGTGCATAGCGAAGAATCAGAAAGAGATAGAATCGAAAGTTTCGTTGAAAAAGAATTCTGGAAACATGTCGAGTGCTTAAATGATTGTAACCTTAGTGTTGAATATGGCGCTGATATACATTGCGATGTGAAGGGTTCAGGCTTCCCCACTATTGCGGAGTCTCCATTCAATAAATATTCCCGTCATGGTTGGAACCTGAATAATTTCCCCCAGTTGCGGCAGTCTTTATTCCACAATATGAAGCACAATATATCAGGAGTGACAGTCCCTTGGGCATATGTGGGAATGATGTTTTCAGCCTTCTGTTGGCATTCTGAGGACCATTATACGTACTCAGTTAATTACCAGCATTTGGGGGAAACAAAAACATGGTATGGTATACCTGGCTCCCAAGCAGAGAAATTTGAACAGGTGGCAAGAGCGAGTGCCCCAGAAATCTTCGAGAAGCAACCAAATATCTTGTTCCAGCGTGGAACCACGATTTCCCCGGAAAGAATTGTCAAGGCCAGCGTTGATTGCTATGTAATTGATCAAAGAGCTGGCCAATTTGTTGTTACCTTTCCGAAAGCGTACCATGCGGGTTTCAATCATGGCTTCAATTTCAACGAAGCGGTGAACTATGCGCCACCTGACTGGGTTCCATATGGATTAGAGAGTGTAAGATGCTACCAGAAAAGGTGCAAAGAGCCTATATTTTCCCATGATGCATTGTTTATTCGTACAGCTGAAAGGGACGAGCATACTGATACTGCTACTTGGTTACTACGGTACTTAAAAGACATGATTGACAGGGAACGACGAAATATTTATTTAATTGAGCAAAAATACCCCAACCTACCAAAAGCCTATGACAAAGCTGAGTCTCCAGATGATGATTACTATCAATGTGGGAAATGCAAATACATGGCCTACTTGTCACGGGTTGTTGCCTTGGATTCGGACGGTGACGCCAAACGCTACTGCATAAACCACTTACCTGAAGAGCCTATCAGGTTAGAGATTCGGTACAAGGATTCTTACTTAGCTGATTTGTATTCAAGGGTACTAGCGAGAATACCTGATATAACCTCTGGCTAATATATTTATACATTTTTGTGCATCGTTTATATTCTTTTCCAAAGATTCCGAATAAATGTTGGCTAGTTAATATATCAAAACTACATATCTATTCTTCTGGTAATAAAAAGTCCCATAAACCACGACTGTTAGGGAAATCATGATCAATAACTGATACCAAGTGGTAGTTCTCGTGGATTTGACCTAGCAATTTGTGGGATGGAGAATTTGGATGGTACAATCGTTGCCATTCTTTTAAAATGCTGAAAGCTTCGTCTCTCCAGGCGATGAAGGACTCCTCTTCGATAATTGTGGATTGAACAATTTCTCTATTTGGGAAAACAGCCCAAGTCACAGCGTTGGACGACCCTTGTGGTAAATTTGACGAGAACGATGAACATCCACCTTCGTAGTATGTGATGTCTTCACCCTTCACTTGTTCTAACCGAGCTTTCAATTTTTTCCAATCTTCCCCACTAACAAAGAATTCCACAAAGGCCTTTTGGAAAATATGTCCACCAGGAGGACCCCATCCAAAGATCTTGTCCGTAGATTTGATGCCATTTCCAGAAGGTTGTGAGGCCAAAGTCCACATTCCTCGTTCATTCATTTGGATCAATTCTTCTTGAATCAAGCCCGTTTCTGGGGAAAGCTTCTCTTCTGACCAGGGAAGGGCTTCCAACTCATTAGTAATATGTTTCACAAATAATTTGGTGATATCCTTGGTGTCTACAGGATAACCCCATATCTTTAGAGCTCTATTCTTTTCAACATGTAAGGTAGGACCATAACCGTCAATTTGGCCATAGGCTGGAGACTTGGCATTACCGAAACGACCGTTAGGGAAATCATCCCATAATGCTTCTCTACCCAAATCGCCCTCACCAAGTGAGATTGCGAGAGCCGTGTCTCTTGCAGCACTGCTACTCCGCGGAATACCCCGTCTTAAAGCTGCACCAGTAATTTCATCTTCTTGATCCTTCGATTGGGTGTCCACAATGACTCGATTTAAAGTTTCAGAGACACTGGACTTCCGATGTTTCCTGCCGTGGTGCGATTTCATGTTAGGGTCCGTCTCCTCTTCCTCATCTGAGTCAATTGCTGAATCTGGAACATGTGGTTTTAAGAAGCCCGATTTTTCTAAGATCAAGGCAATCGATCTTTCCAGGTTGAGGGTGTAGAAATGGAAACCTTTCACCCTGCCTTTTGTACCTATTTGAATTTTCTCGATCATTCCAGTTAAAAGTCGGACACCAAATTGTTTAACTTCTTCGTCATCACCTGTTTGAATTGCATTTAAACTAGACATGACATCGTCAGGGATAGAAGCGTGGCTCAACTTAGACGCTCTCACAAATAATTGATAGGTATTTATGGGCATTAAACCTGGGATAATTGGAATATCTTTAAAAACACCTGATGGGTGATTGTATAGCTGGTTCTCAAATTCAATAAACTTGTCAGGGTTGTAGAACAATTGAGTAATAATAAAATCTGCACCAGCTTTGACTTTATCGACGAGATATGGGATATCCTTAGAAACATCTTGTTGCGAACCATCCACTCCATCAACATGGCCTTCAGGATAAGCCGCAACACCAATGCAGAAATGGTCACCATGCTTGGATTTGATATAGTTGATCAGATCAATAGCATAATTGAATCCAGAATCTTCCTTAGATAAATCATATTCATCATTTCGAGGAGGATCGCCTCTCAAGGCGAGAATGTTACGAATTCCTGCCTTTTTCGCTTGTTCCAAAGCTTTATCCAGAATTTCTTGGTCCATATTGGTGCAAGTTAAATGAAGACAGGTACACATATTAAAATCCTGTTGACAAGCCGTCGCCAAATCCATACTCTTAGTGGCAGTAGAGCCTCCAGCCCCCCATGTTACTGTAACAAATGCTGGCCCAAATTTGGACATTCTTTCCAAACGGCCATTCAAGTTTTGAGCACCCTACATAATTTGGGTTAGATCTGCGAACGATTTCACACAATTCCTTAAACTTACCGTCACAGTCTTTGGTGGAAAGAATTCATAACTGAAGAAGTTCTTTCCCGGTTCAAGTGAACCAATAACCTCTTTAATAGTCGTCATTTCTCTCTTGTTCGATTTCTGTCCAAGGTTCCCAGGTTCAGACCTCCACTCAGTCATCCCGCAGACGTTTTGTCCCAATTGACATTTCGGCGCGCATATACCGCGGACCAGGTTGCACGGCTGATTTACCGAGGCATATATCTATATATTGGCGATTGAATCGATAATCTATTGATTATTTGAACGTGAGTTTCGGTGGGCTCATTTGATACCATTAATAGAGTTGATTGATATATTTGGAGGCTTGATAATCTGGAACAAAAAGAGGAAAGAAAGTCACTGCTGTTTTGGTGTGTTTTCAAGATTCCATTGATCAGATTGCTATGCTCTCTGTAGAAAAAAAATAAGCTGTAGTGAATAGTAATCCTTATTCAAAAATTTATGGGTACTAGTATCAATCTTTGACTGGCAAAAATGGCTCTCCAGATTTATCAACAGATGGTTAGAATGTTAGGATTAGAGTAGATTCAAAACATAAGTAAGCTCAACCACCTGTTCCACGAGGCAGCGTATATATAATTTATATTCTATCTAGTAGGAGAGTTAACAGCAGATTACAAGATAAGACGCTTCCAGATGAAAATATAAATAAGGCTGAATATTGTGAGATGTGCCTGAATTATTATTGTACTTTTGGGAGCCCGAGAAAGTCGGAGATTTGATCGCCGATAATATTTATCATCAAAATGATTGATGACGACGAATCGTTATTTGTAGAGGGCCCTGGAGATTTTTATTACGGGGACGAAGAAGAACATCAAGAAGTGAGGGATAAGGATGAACATAGTGTGGAAGAGGGCTTATCACAACCGCAGCCACCGATTACCTACCCTCACGCAATAAAGCCGAAAAAACATGTTACACTTACTTTGCCATTGCACTTCCAGCATCGAATTATCAATGAAATGTTGTTGGAGGATGGTTTGCTTGTTGTATCTAGAGGATTAGGGTTGTCAAGTATAGTGGCAAATTTGTTGTTTCAATTGGATGTGGCAGGAACGGATCCTGAAGATGCGGAGAATTCACTTGTGCTTGTAGTTAATGCTGATTCCCAGGAGAGTGAACAATTGAGAGAAGAAATGAGACAGATCTCAGTGATGGATTCGGTAAATAGTAACAGCGAGGAGCTACTGGGTCCTAGTCGGCCTCACCGAGGGTTATCAGTTCTCACAGATAAAGTGCAGCAGGCGGGCAGAAAGGAAGCATATTCACAGGGAGGGGTATATTCAGTTACATCTAGAATCTTAGTTCGTGATATGTTAAGTGAGGACGTTATAGATAGAACGAAAATCACCGCAATTGTTGTGTTGAACGCCCATCGTGTAGGAGAATATTCTGCCATCTCGTTCATTTTGCGCTTGTTTAGAGAAGTCAACAAGGCTGGCACTATAAAGGCAGTTTCAGATCAACCAGAAAGGTTTGCAAGTGGGTTTGCGCCTTTGACCACTCACATGAAGTTTCTGAGATTGAACAAGACCTGGCTGTGGCCAAGGTTCCATATTAAAGTGAAACAGGAGCTGTTGGAAAAAACAAGCCATCATGGAAATAACGCTGTCCATGAGATAATGGTCGATCCAACAAACTCCATGCGGGAGATAAGCCAATATATCCGTGGGTGCATGCAATCCCGGATATCTGAATTGAAGCGCCTCAACCCTAAGCTGGACACCGAGGCATGGACAATTGATGCAGCATACCATGAAAGGTTCATAGGAATGATCCGTTCGCAAATGAACCCTATTTGGCATAGGATATCTTGGGATTCGAAAAATATTATATACGATCTGGCCAATTTACGAGAACTGCTGGATAAATCAACTCGACTGGACTGCGTGTCCTTCCTAAAAGATCTTGTATTTACATACAACAATGGTGAATTGGCCGCACGACGTAATCACAGTTCTTGGGTCCTATTGGACGATGCACATTATTTATTAAGAGTAGCTACTGAGCGGGTGTTTGGCTCTTCAGAAGTTCCGAAGGAAGCGCGGGAAAAGATTGGAATTGAACAAATGCCAAAATGGGATCAGCTATCCAGAGTACTACAGGAAATTGGGGAAAAAGATGGACCCATATTGATTAAGTGCTCAAAGCCGAAGCAATTGGTGGATTACCTGAAAAACGTTCAGCCTGAGGATGACGTTTTCTCTGCGCAGGTTTATTTAAAACAGAAACGGGGCGCATATAAAGAGTGGAGAAAAAGCCTACCATCAGCAGAAACTATGTTTAACAGGGGTGAGAGCAGTTCATCTTTACATGGCAGAAGTAACAAGAGGAACACTACTTCGGCTCCGAGTGCTCATCAAATGCAAAACCGTGGCTTCACTAAGAGAAGAAGAGTTAGGGGTGGAAAAGCTGATTCACCGTCAACTCGACCAGTGCCTACTACGACAGAAGTAATAAATCTAGAAGCAGATTCCGGGAACTTGTCTGAGAATACCACTACTACTAATACCGAAAATGAGGATGGAACAAATACGCTATTGATGGAAGAAGATGAAGATTATGTGGAAGAGCCAATTATTTTGGGTCAAATCGAAAATGGTGTCATTGAAATGGATGAGATGGTGATTATCGAAACTTATGATGACAATAATGATCCAATTCGTTTAAGAGAACTAAAGCCGAAACATGTCATACTCTACGAACCAAACCAGTCATTTGTCCGGAACGTCGAAGTATACAGAGCAACTAGCGACAAGCCCGTCCAGGTGTACTTCATGGTCTATAAGGACTCTGTGGAAGAGTCCAAGTTTTTGACTGACGTGCGACGAGAAAAGGATTCATTCACCAAATTGATCCGTGAAAAGTCTCAAATGCCTAAAATAATTCATGATGATGAGTTGGATGACCCGTCAACAAATCAAATTCTGCGAACCATTTCTACGCGGCGTGCAGGGGGACAAATCACCGCTACCACCGAACCGCCGAGAGTACTCGTTGATAGTCGAGAGTTCACCGATGTGTCCCATTTGCCATTCCTGCTACATTTAAACAAAATTCAAGTTATTCCTGTAACGTTGAATGTCGGCGATTACATTATCTCGGACCAGATATGCATTGAGCGAAAAACAGTTAGCGATCTTGTGCAAAGCTTCGACAGCGGAAGATTATATGACCAATGTGCGAAAATGTTCAAATACTATGAAATACCGATATTACTTATTGAGTTTGATCAGGCCAAGTCGTTTTCAATGGAACCTTTCAGTGAGGAACGGCGAAGTAAGGACTCGGCCAAATTGGCTCAAGAACAAGTTCAACAGAACTTATCCTTATTGCTGTTACATTACCCCAAATTGCGCATTATATGGTCCATGTCGCCGGACCATGCCGCTAAAATTATTGTGGATTTGAAGATGGATAGACCTGAACCAAACCTGGAGGCCGCCCGCTTATACGGATCTGAAGAACCAGGCGCGATTGATAATGCAGATATGGAAAATGAAATTGCCATAAGGATGATACAAGCCATTCCAGGAATCAACTACAGAAACTACACTGACATTGTAAATAACGTTCCAAACATTGAAACATTGTGTCGCATGACGGAGAATGAAATAGCAGAGGTCATTGGCAAAGATCCTGCCAAAAAGGTCTACAATTTCATAAATCGTAAAGTCCAATAGATTTTAATAGATTATTCTATCGGCACGCGCAACTTTATTTGTTCGGAAATATAAATGTGGGGAAGCGGTAAATCGGTAAATCGGAGATCGGATGCCGATCGTGTATAAACTATAAAGAGGAGATGATGCGGAGTTACGTAAAGTATAACAACAAATTCGAATAAACTATGGAGTTACCAGATTTTGACCACCTTCCAAAAGTCAAGGGGATGCCAGAGGGCTGTGCATGGGGAGTATTTGATAAAAATGGCAAAAAGGATAGATTGGGTACGCTGAATTTGCTTTCGCCGGAAGCAGTTTTGAAGGCGAAAGAGGAGATTAAGTCTGGCGAGAGCATTTCTCTCGACCTGCCCCTGGACTTCCTTACTACCCCTGCTTTCAGTCGGAAGAAGTTTGAAAGGAAAGTAAAATCCAACAAGAACGAGAAGAAAATCAGTTGCGACGATGAATTGCATATCAATACGCAAAGCTGCAGCCAATGGGATAACCAATGCCATTTTGGATATCTCAAACATGACACCTTCTACAATGGCGTGACTGCAGACGAAATATTGAACTGCCAAAACGAGGGCATTGAGAAATGGCTCGAAAATGGGGGAATTGTTGGCCGTGGCGTTTTACTCGATTATGTTGAATATGCTCGCAAGAAGGGAATTGAATATTCCCCAGTTGAAACCCATGAAATTAGCATTGAAACCTTAGAGGACATTGCTCACGAGCAAGGGGTGAAATTTCAATTTGGTGACATTCTTATTATAAGATCAGGCCTCACAAAATGGTATAATGAGCATAAAGGCTCTGACCATGTGACCAAATTTGACCAGGGAACTTTTGTTGGTGTGAAGTCTGGAATTGATTCTGCCAAATGGTTCTGGAACAAAAGATTTGCAGCTGTGGCTGGTGATACTACTGCATTTGAAGCATGGCCACCTAAGACTTTTGACGAGCATGCATTGCATTTTTATTTGCTCGCTATGCAAGGAATGCCATTAGGTGAATTGTGGAATTTGGAGGAGCTTAGTGAAAAGTGCCATCAGCTTGGTAGGTATAGCTTTTTCCTTACAAGTGCACCATTGCACGTCACCCATGGCGTTGCTTCCCCACCAAATGCAATTGCCATTTTTTAGATTTTGCATATGCTTGATTGACATACAGTATGCACGAAATACAGAAATCACATTTGGTATTACTTAAGCGAGGCGAATCTTTTTATTAGTTGAATAATAGAACGTAGCTATATATAACATGCTGATTAATGATTCGTCCGAAGCTAATACAATTACAAGTTTATTGGATGGTTGTGATAACTGATTCATCAAAGTTTTCCTGCAATCAACCAAAACTTGACCAGATAGCCAGCAAAGTATGTTTGGCTGTTCTGTCTACCAGGGAATTAGATTTATGGAAGGTTAGACCGAAAGCTTTTTGGTTTAGATTGGTAACCAGAATAATTGACTGTTTGGGTTAAATAATTTCTAAAGCCAAAAGTGCTAGAAGTAGCATCTAACCAAAGATTCTGTGCAAATCAATTACCCCTTTAGAAATTTGCGTAGCATATCTTAAAGGGCGCTTCTGTTCGAAATTTGTGATTGTGAAATGGTGCTTTTCCAACTCAGTCATAATAGATCCCCTCCAAAATATAAAATCATATTAGTATTTGGCAACACAATAACCGAGTTGAAATATCTCGGAATACTAGAGAAATAAACAAACATAAATCAAACGAGGCATTGTGATAACCTGTCCCTCCTTATTGTAAGCAAGAATTTCCAAGACATTCTACTTTAAACGGTTTGAGAAAAATATAAAGAAACCATCTTTCAAGTAACAAAATCTTTCGTCTACGGGAAGCTATTCCAAGATAAGGGCGGTATACCCTGCAATTTGCTTACCTCCATTAAATGTCCCGGCAGTAACCATAATAATACTTACTAACCTGTGTGAGGAAACAAAGCCTCCACGTTTCTTTTCTTTTTTGCTAAACAAAATGTTTGAAACTGTGTAAATGTTGGGAAATCGGCGGCTACTCCTACGGACTCCGCAGTCGAATCAAATAAAAATTGGCAATAATTAGACATATTGCGGGGTATTTTCAAATGTTACATTAGGGGTGAAATGATAAACCATGAAGAACCCACTTGATCTCCCCTCATCGGTGGTGCTCTGATACACAGCGGAGAGAAGGGCCAGGGTATTCGTAAGAAGTTAGATTGAAAGAAGTTATATAGTGAATTATAGTTGCAGTTGGAAAATAATCATACCCCACTGTTCAAGCTCGAGTCCTACCACTATTGGACGTATTACAAAGCTAGAATGACGTGCCTTAACGGATCTCGAACAACAACGGTAAAAACGGCTGCATGTCTCAGAGCATTTCTTTTTTTTTTTTTCCCTTCTTTTGGTGTCATAAAATTTTTCTTTTGCGTTTTATTAGCCGATTTCGGAGGGGAAAGAAGACAATGAAAAAACTTCGTCAGAAAGTAAAAGGCAAAAACTGATATAGTATATTAGTATTGTAACTTTGAAATCTACTGCCCACTACCTATATTCGAGCTTTGATCATCGGCTCATCGCTAAGGGCCCAAAATCTACATTGCCAAGAAGTCGGCGGTAAATATCCGACCCTAAACAAGCTTTTGTGCGGATGCAGACCGGATATTCGATGATGGATGGCTGCTCTAGAATTATGTCTCAGATGTGTAAGGAGATATCTCCGATGATTCAACCAATGGAAATCGTGACAGCCGGGCTTTGATAGAATTTTTTCGGAACCGTAAAATCCGATATGACTCTAAGGTGGGTTGAAATTTCATTATACAGGCTATTTTGGTTAGAAAATAACGGGAAAGAAACCACAGATTTTTTTTGTTCTATTTCTGAGAGTATATACCCCCTTTTTGTAAAGTTAAGCTATAGGTTGAGTGAATATAATATGTAGATCATAATAGCCCCCACTCACAGATCATTGTTTGAAAATCGAGGGAGATAGGGTATCACTGTCGGAAGCGGAAGGATGTAAATTACGCAATCCGCATGAGACATTTATCCAAGATTGTATATAATGAGGCCGTTATATCCATTTATTGCATTTTTCATTTCACTTATTCACCAATATCATGCACAAGGACCCGTTAAGTGAACTTGGCAGGGAAAATGCCACGGCCTTCGAATTTGAAGCCGCCGAAGGAGATGATGTTCAATATTCTATTCCGCTCGAAGAATTTGTGTACCAGGCGGGAATTCAAAGAGATAGAGAAAACCAACCTGGGTATGGATCAGGAAACAAGGAATCACAAATTCCTGTTCTTGGAGCATTATCCATGATGAAAAAGAAAATGAAGAACAAGAATGAATCTTCATCCGACAATTCTGACGTAGTTGTTGACAATGAAAAGAAAAATGTCAATCTAACTCCTGAAGATGGTACAATGGTCGAGGCTCAGACTGCCAACAGGGTGCTTCGAAATGCCACCTGGGTATCCGTGTTTTATTTGATCACAACCGATATTTTAGGTCCTACATCAGCACCATATGCCGTCTCACAACTTGGATTCGTACCAGGAAGTTTGCTCTACTTTTTATTTGGAATGTGCGCTGCCTACACTGGTTACCTCTTATTCAGAATTTTCTTGAAGTTGGATTCTGAAATTTATCCTTTGAAAAATTTTGGTGATGCAGTGGGCCGCATTTACGGAAAGAAGGTTAGATATGGGGTAGACTTCCTCCAAGCACTTCAATTGTTATGCAATGTCGCAGTGATCATTCTTGGTAATGGCCAAGGGTTGTATCAAGTTGCTAAGAAGAAGGTGTGCTTTGCCGTTATGGTGGTTGTTTGGTGTATTGCCGGTATGATTGTTGGTCAAATTAGAACCTTGCAGAAATTCGGTTTCCTTTCCAATTTGGCTATTTGGATGAACTTATTTATTTGTTTCGCTACTATGGGTGTTGCAGCTACCTCAGGAGTCAATTATGACGCAGCACTTGCCCAGAATGGTGTTGCTAAAGGTCCAATCATAACACAAGCTGTTATCAGCGGCGGCGCAACTAGAAGCTGCCATGAACATCGTTTATGCATACGGTGGAGCTCTGATGTTCATCGAGTTCATGGCTGAAATGAGAAGACCAATGGATTTCTGGAAGGGAATGGCATTGGCCCAATCCATCATTTTTGTCGTTTATCTTCTCTTCGGGTTGTTCATGTATGCATATCAAGGACAATTTGTTGTAAACCCAGCTAATCAAGGTATCAATCCTTATGGATGGCAGACTGCCCTCAACATTATCAACCTAGTCAGTGCCCTTATTGCCGCTGGGTTATATGGTAACGTTGGTGTTAAAGTTGTTTACAACACCTTCTTCAGAAAGGCATTTAAGTTACCTGATTTGGATTCCAAGGCAGGAAAAATCCTGTGGGTTCCAATGGTCGTTATCTACTGGGGTGTCTGCTATGTAATTGCATCTGCAATTCCGCAATTCTCAACCTTAACTTCTCTGGTGGGCGCTGTGTGTATTTTACAGTTTACTTATACTTTCCCACCAATGATGGCATTGGGTTTGGATGTTCAAGTGAATGCGATGGCAGGAGATGGTGCATATGATCCAGTGAATAAAGTTACCCACAGAGTTGACAGCTGGAGACAAGCTTCGAGATGGATCCGGGGGTTCAAGAGACGATGGTATCTCAATCTTTTCCACATCATTTTCTTCCTCGCATCTCTTGCGACTGCCATTCTGGGTATTTATTCTAGTGCACTGCAATTGAAGGACGCTTACTCGGGTGATTCACAGAAGGCAGGTGCGTTCAGTTGTCGGGGTAATATCTAAGTGCCGGCAACCAGTACTAACACATATTGTATTTTTAATGTAATTCTCGTCAAAAGATATCTATAAAAAAAAAAAAATTAATAAGAATCATCTTCATGTTCAAAAGCAAGCAAGCAATATACCGAGTTAGTTATATACATATTACACAGCCTTCCAAATGTGGACCATTTGATCCCAGCCTGTGGAGGCGACCCAGCCAGGCTGACCCCATAGAGACCAATCAGCATCAATTGCAAACTCTGAATGCTGGTCAAAGACAGCCAACAGCCCCTTGGTGTGGTTGACACGAGGATTGTACGGAGCAGGGCTGGCAGACGTGTCTTTCCAAACTCTGATCGTTGTATCGTACGAAGCTGAAATGAGCACATCCGATGCATGAGGAGACCATGTCACAGATCTAACAGCATAATCATGCCCTCTCAAATCGTTGAGAGGACCCGTGCCAGCTGGTTGACGGATATCAAAAATTTTGATCGCTTTGTCGACACCGCCCGTGACAAGAGTTGAAGGACGGTATTTGTTCCAATCCAATGCTAAACATTCCATTCCACCGTGAGCGTTAGGGAGAATTGTGACCGGCTGGCCATTAGGAACACGAGTGTCCCAAATTCTGATGGCTGAGTCCGAATGAGCTGATGCAATAAGTGATGGTTCATGTGGCGAGTATTTCGCCTGATAGACACAGTTAGATCCTGGTGACGGTTGTCGTCCCGTATGTGACAATTTCGGTCCTACGCCGCCTCCAACAGCTGGCGCGTGTAAGGTTAAGACTGAACCTGGCCGATTTGGAGTCCACACCTTGATGGTCTCGTCCCACGATCCTGTACAAAAGACATCTTTATTTACAAGGTTCCACGAAACGCTGAAGACCTCCTTTGCATGTTCACTCCATGACATCAAGGGAAATTGGTTCTTTGTGATATCAAATAACTTAACGGTGCCGTCACCATGAGCGGTAGAGATGTGGTTCTCATGCGTCTCGCTCCATGCCAAACTGAAAGCCCCATCTTGGGTTTCAAACTGTTGTTGAACAACAATTTGTCCTTCTGGACTGATATTTAGGATAAATAACTTGCCGTTGCCAACGAGGCCATAATTTGCTGCCCCCGCAACTGCTAATTTGGAATCGAAAAAGGGGGAGTACTTGACTGAATACCCACTATATCCTGCTGTTCGAAAACTTAACATTCTTGTACACTAACACTCTTAATCTTGTCTCCAGGCACTACTACCATGCCAATATATCGATTCACGCTTGGATTGCTATGTCTCTTTTCGATGCAATCTTGAATTATCAAATCACAATCCTTGTCAATGCAAACTAACACGCCAAAGAATCCTCTGTTATCTAAAGTCTCCACCCGTAAGTGTTTGTTTATATATTTCTCAACTGAACGGGCTCCCATAGCACGACAACCGTTTTCTCTCTCGCACAACGCTTATGACTGTCCCCATTTTTTTTTTACTACCGAGATCAATCGGAGATTCTCGGTATGTTTCAGCATACCACGCGTTCACCTCAGTACAGTTCCTAATTGTTTTCGTCCGCATCCCGAGGTTCAAACCATAACCCCAAAACGAACGGAGATGCGGCTCAGGATCGTTTTATGTGATTAGCTGCTGACTCTTACTTTGACTGTATCCAGAAGATCTATCACGCCAAGATTGATTTGCAGGGGGGAGTGTGTTTGGATAGTCACAAATGCGACAAGATTGGAATTGAGTTCTGGATGATTGAACTTAGGAACCTGTTGCTCATGCCAAATGCCGCTGAAAACCTTTAAACCAAGGCCTTGGGCCGAGAATCAAAAGATGAGCCGGACCCAACTTGAATGACGTGTTGCCAGAATTATGCGAGGGGTAAATGTAGATATTTTGATGACGATGATGATGATAATAATAATCTAGATAATTATTGCGTATGCTAGTTTAATGCCTGCTTCTCTTCATACTGTCCTGTAGATTTGACTGGAGAAATCAAGATATATGAGTCAATTGTAATTCGTTCATATGAGCCCTGTGAAGAAAAAGAGCACTGAATGTGTTCCATGTCATCCAAAAAGTACTCGCGTCTCCAGAACTCACATTGTGGAACCGAGTTTTGTCGAGTCATCTAGGGGGCAGCTCTTTCCAAAGCCATGCAGAAAATTCAATTGTATTTTTCTTTTTTTTTTTTTTTTTTTGCGATTGAGTCACATTGAGATAATGTAATTGATTTTTTGAAAGTTTAGCTAAACTCGTTAAATTATTAAATTAGGTGGAAATTGATTTTATTAGTTACATATAACCTGTGCAATTAAGGAATTGGGAAAAATAAAGTAGGATCAGTGGTTAAGGCCAATTTCTTAGGTTTTGGAGTCTTTTTCTTCTTGGAGTCAGCCTTTAATTTTTCAGACTCCGGTTTCAATTTTTCCTGCTTGCGTTCAGGTTGGTTTGAAGAAGATTCAGGGTGATAATGAAACAAAGTAGGGTCAGTAGTATAGCTCAGCTTTTCATACCCAGAATATTTCTTCTTCGGTGAAGCAGAATATTTTGGTGGATTAGAGGAGGTAGCATCTTTATAAGAAGGTAGTTTGGACATTTTTTTTTATTATAATTGATATTGATGATTGATAATACTATTCTAACGAGAGAATTGGACGTCTATTTATACTCTTCCTGTGGCCTGATATTCAGTCATCTCTTTGAACCAATTGTCATCTCAAAGCCGCTCTCCTCTACAGCAGTCGACGTATTATTTGTCATCAGCCTTGCCTAAAATGGTGGGACGGCTGACAAATTACCAGTTTCTTACACCTGGGGAGGCAAGCCGCTTGATGATCGACAAGAGTATCGGCGACCGGGATTAATGACTCAGGCATAGAATTCAATATTGGAATCCATCGTTACAAGTTGAGCATATTTTATATACTTCTGTCCTGTTTAAAAATGTCGTGAGAATGTTTAGAAGGTACGAAAAATCATAGAGACAAATAAACGACTGTTTGTCTCGCTAAATTCAGAATCTCCCTATCATCTGTGTATCCTACCACACGACTTCAATGTGAAATGTGAAACAGGAAAACATTGGGCCGATGCTAGATAATTGATAAACGATGACCGATCATTGATAACGCCAACTGTAATACAAGTGGCACCAGACGCCGCGTCTCTAGCTGATTATAAATGGACTCATCTGCCTCGCGCGAAAAGTTCTTCTTATTATCTTTTTATTTTTACTTATTTATTTATTTATTCATATTGTTTTTTATTTTTTTCATTTTTAATTTTTGATGTTTTTTGCCACAACTGAGTGTACCAATTTTAGGGATATGTTTTCTACCTTCGCGGCTATCTTTTTTTGATCGTGAGTGTTACATTGTTAAATGCAACGTGTTAGTTTCATTATTAAAGGTCCTTCCATGATTTTACATTCGCAGAATCATCATCACTCCAACGGCTACAATTGCAGAGCTGAAATTGGCGATTTGGTTCAAAACGCCATAGACTCCAAAAATTCCAGCTGCACTTAAGTTTGAGATCACTCATAGGGCTCATCAGACTTACTAACGTTTTTGAAAAGATCTGCATAATTTTTCCGCCCATGCCCAACCTCCGATTCTTCAAAGCATGCAGAGGTGTGTATGCAGTCGCAATTCTCGTGAAAAGCGACCCCATAACAAGAGGGCCACTCTGGTGGGGCAGGGCAGGGCATTGGAACTCGAAGTAAAACAGAAGGTGTTGAAAAATTTAAGGTTGTTTCTAGAAAAGAGGTCGACAGCCACCCGAGTGTTTTGGACGATCAAAGGTTGCCTAATTGGGAATTGTGGAGGAGGGAAATTTGGCTGCAAGGGAAAAAAGCTGTGCGGCGAGATCTATAGATTTTCAGAGTTGTGCATATCAAACTTGTCCAAGGTGGGTATGACTTACTCTTTTCGACAAAGATGTGCACCTACCAAAACATTAGACCTCAAACCGGGTGTTCCATGTTTTGGAACAAAAAAAATAACAAGGTCACAATTGGCACTTTTACAAACCTTAGGGCACAATATGGGATGACTTCTGAGGCTAAATTGTTGCGGTCCTGTGTTGCCCGGATGCAATTTGTTTTTGTTTTTGTGTTGGGTCAAAGTGGTGTGCACTGATTTTGTGCAGGGTATGTGCAGACAAAGAGGTAAAATGAGGGGTCACCTTCTATATATATATAATAGGAGGGGTCCTTCAAATAATTTTTCTTCCCTTGCACAAACCACTAATTTTTTTCTTTCTTTTTACTCTTTTTTTTTTTTTTTTTTTTTTTTTTTTTTTTTTTGTTTGTTCAAAAAGTTAGGAAGGTTATTGCCTTGAACCGTGCATATCATGAGAGACGTCAAGAATCCCTTGCTTTTCGAAGTTTCGACTGAAGTCGCAAATAGAGTAGGGGGAATCTACTCGGTGATCAAATCAAAAGCTCCTGTTACAACTCGGGAATTCAAGAATAGATACTGCCTCATTGGACCTTTGAATTATAAATCAGCGTCTATTGAAGTTGAAGAACTCACACCTACTAATGTACATTTGAAAGAAACCCTCGAGGCCATGTCCGGCAGAGGAATCCGCTATCTGTATGGAAGATGGCTTATTGAAGGAGCACCAAGAGTGTTATTATTCGACACTTCGTCGGCTTCTCATTATTTGAGCGATTGGAAATCGGACCTATGGTCGGTGGCTGGTATCCCAGCTCCCCCAAGTGATACCGAAACTAACGATGCCATCTTGTTGGGTTACATTGTTGCTTGGTTCCTGGGCGAATATGTTGCCAAAGATACTGAAACCGCAATTATCGCCCATTTCCACGAATGGTTGGCTGGTGTGGCCCTTCCTTTGTGCAGAAAGCGAAAAATTGACGTGACCACCATCTTCACAACTCACGCCACTTTGCTCGGCCGATACTTATGTGCCGGATCAGTCGATTTCTACAACAATTTGAAAAACTTTGATGTGGATGCCGAAGCTGGTAAGCGAGGAATTTATCATCGATATTGTATGGAGCGTAGTGCGGCGCACACTTGCGATGTCTTCACCACTGTTTCACACATTACGGCTTACGAGGCAGAACACTTATTGAAGCGAAAACCAGACGGGGTCTTGCCCAATGGGTTAAATGTGATCAAGTTCTCCGCGGTACACGAATTCCAAAACTTGCATGCAAAGAGTAAAGAAAAGATTAACGAATTTGTCCGGGGTCATTTCTATGGCCACTATGATTTCGATTTGGATGACACTTTGTATTTCTTCATCTCCGGACGATATGAATTCAGAAACAAGGGGGTCGATATGTATATTGAATCTCTCGCCCGACTCAACCACCGACTCAAGGCTGAAGGATCCAAGAAGACGGTTGTGGCTTTCATCATCATGCCAGCTGCGACCCATTCTTATACTGTAGAAACTTTGAAGGGTCAAGCTGTTATGAAGGCTCTTAATGATACTGTTTCGGAGATCCAGGAACGAATCGGCAAGCGCATTTTCGAGCACTGTGCAAGACACACCGATCCAAATGAAAAGAACATGTTGGATATGGATCATCTGATCACCGGAAATGATAAGGTTGTGTTGAAGAGGAGAGTGTTTGCCCTCCGTAGAAACTCTCTTCCACCAATTGTTACACACAACATGGCTGATGACGTTAATGATCCAATTTTGACCCAAATCAGACGAGTGCAGCTGTTCAACCATCCTTCCGATCGTGTGAAGATTGTGTTCCATCCTGAATTCTTGAATTCTAATAACCCAATTTTGCCATTGGATTATGAAGATTTCGTCAGAGGTTGTCATTTGGGTGTCTTCCCATCTTATTATGAACCATGGGGATACACACCAGCAGAATGTACTGTAATGGGTGTCCCCTCTATTACTACTAACTTGTCCGGTTTCGGTTGCTACATGGAAGATTTAATTGAGAATTCGTCGGATTACGGAATCTATGTGGTCGACAGACGAAAGAAGGGTATCGATGATTCCGTCAACCAGCTTGTTGACTACATGTTTGATTTCTCTACTAAATCCCGTCGTCACCGTATCAATCAAAGAAATCGTACCGAACGACTTTCTGACTTGCTTGACTGGAAGAGAATGGGTCTTGAATACATCAAGGCACGCCAGCTCTCCCTTCGCCGAGCTTATCCTGACTCCTTTTCTGGCGAGGAAGAAGGTACTGATCCATTTGAAGAGGCCGGCAATCTTAAGATCACTAGACCTCTCTCTGTTCCTGGATCCCCTCGTGATGCTGCCGGTATGATGACTCCAGGTGACCTTGGTTCCATCCAAGAACTTTCACAAGCGCTTACTACTGATGACTACGTTGGCTTCCGGTTGCCAGAGGAAGAGGAGGACGACGAAGTAGCCGGCGAAGATTATCCACTCCACTCTAAAGATTAGATCAATATATATATGTATCTATATATAAATACAGAAGCGCATTTTTAGCGACTAATAATAATAAATATTAATTCCTAATAACCCCACTCTATACCACCACAGTGATGATGCATAATTCAAGTTCTACCTACTCTCTCCTCTCTCCATCGTTGCAGCTGTTCGTGACGGAGATGATAGGTCTTTCGTTCTTTACGATAAGTTCTGATGAATTCTAACGTGTCATTATCAACATGCTGGCCATCCAGAAAGCTGGATGCCAGGGTCTCAGAGAGACTCTCAGTTTCACCGGTAGCATACTCCAGTTTGGATTGCAAAGCCGGCATGCTAAACGGCTGAATGGCTCGGTACATTTCATTCTCAACTTGTAACCATTCGCCGTATTTCTGGTTTGCTGATTCTAGTTTGGCATTTATTCTGTCTCTTTCTTCGGTGATTTCGTCGAGTCTACTTTTTAATTCTTGGGCCTTCGCAATATTGGCTTCCGCCCGCTTCTTTTGATTTTCGTACCGATCTTCTGAGCTTGCTTGGCCTTCAGCAATTCCAGTTATCACATCATTTTGTTCGCTCAACTGCCGTATTACATGGATTTTCTTTTCTTTTATTGACTCCATAGTCTTCGTTGTAAAGTTGCATCACCGGTCGCGGGATCGGGCTGTGAGATGGTTTCCCCCATTAATTTATGTTCCGTGGTAGGTTACGGTTCGAATTCAGTCAATGTCACGATCGAATTCGAAAATTATAAACTCAAGAATAAAAAAGCATGAATATACTTGTTAGTTAAGCGAACTCGAATGTGTGTCTGTGATATTTTAATCTATACAGCTTAGTGACCGCATTACGGGGGTAATCGGAGACTGGATGTGATTCTTCTTCTTAGTTTAATAATATTTTAAAATGTATGTTTATAGGATCCCAAATATATTTAATAAGCATGCTTGAAATAGGTTCATTTTATATTTAATTTGAATCTTTCAAACCAGGTTGAATACCACACAATCTTTCTGGAAGCGCAAGATTGAATTTTCTGACAATGTCGACTGGACACTCCATGCATTGGTCGTAATACTTGTAGAATTGAGATCCAGGGACACAAACGCAATCGTGCTTGCCTGGGCCTTCACCCTTGCACTTGTTGAACGCGTGCATTGCGTTACCGCAGATTTGATAGCATTCAGTGCCGCCACCACCATACTTAGCTTCGGCAGAAGCAACGGCTTGAGAGAGAACCGCAGTAATTGCAGTAAGGAAAAGAAGTTTCATTTTGATGCTTTGTTTGAGTGAGAAGTATCCATATACAAGGGAAGAATTGGCTCTGTATTTATATTTCAATTTCACAACAGGCTGGTTATCAAACTCCTGTTGCTAAAATAGGATAACTATGTTATGTCATATGTGTATACTGATTTTCGAATCTGCGCAGGCATGATAATAATAATAATAATAATATTTTCCAGCTGTATGGTTGACATCATTACAGCCTATGACAATAAATAATAAAATGGCTGTGAATAATACCCAGTGACTTGATATTATTAAGAATTGTCAGTGAGAATTTTGGATATTCTGAAGTCCACATTATAGGATGAGTCAAAACGACCCTAATATGTGAGATATTTTAAGACCACCCTCGATGGCATATCTGAAAAAAAATTCCATTCACCCAAGTATTTTCTGTAAACAAAAAGCAAAAGCCTGGCATATGAGTCAATTCATTATGAAAATATGACGTATCTTTCCTAATTCGTCTTTCAAAACAAATATGATACTAAGACGCCAATTAATTAACCCTGTATATAGCGTTCTAGATTTTGGAAACCTTATTTATCTTTATTTCGGGATTCATCAGTTTCAGAATTCCATAAACTGGGAACAAATAACAGTTTCAGTAATTTCAGTAATCAATTACAAAAGAAAAAAGGCCAGGAATATACGCAGCCAATGACTTCCAGGATCCTATTCTTGACTAGTAAATTTTAAGCTGGATGTTGAAAAATTGTGGCTGTGGAAGAGGCAAAACATTTGGGTTAAAATTTAGCTCAGACTCCTGTGACAAATTTGCGGAACCTCCCACGGTGTCTATAGGCGAAGGCTGGAAACGGGGAGTATGTTTGTACAATATATCACTGCATTGGAATAATATGGAGATACACAAATTTACTGCAAAAGATGGTGTGAGCAGTGTTTATTCACATCTTACATCTTACAGTGCACCAACCTTAAGAGTATTGTATTTGGTAAGGGACCGACTATCCGCACACTTTTCAAATTTTCTAATATTACCATTCTCAATCAATTGATTAAGTCTCAATTAATACAGGAGGAGAATAATCTTTCCGCATTTATTTGTTACTAATTTTACATTACGAACCTATGTTACATTCATTACATTTTCGCAAGAAGGCATCCATTTTTTAGGTTCAATTCGCATAGAAACAGCTTTCGTAACTGTTTTGATATCGCTCCTTTAGCTGCCAAAAAGTAATTGAGTATTAGGATGGGCAATCGAATCTTGTTTCTACTGCCCACGTCTCTAGCGTAAATCTAAGCCTATCAGCGTATATTTTATCCCGAAACTACCTTCCCCTGAGTCCCCAAATCCTGGGTGAAAATTTTACTAAGCAAGATAAGATAGCGGCACCGGAAAAACAAAACAAAACAAAAAAAAAAAAAAAATCCTTATTCTGAGTTCCTTTTGATGGTCAAACAACTTGGGCTTGATGATTTTCCTCTTGAAGACTTGATCAATGTGATTGAGCATTGCGATGTGGAATCACTCTTTGCGCTAAGGAGCACATGCCGATACATTGATAACGTTATAGCCTTAACTGGAGGGATCAAATGTGTCTTAAACGTGAATGTGTTCCGAAAGAAGAATTACTTGGCCATGGTAATTGGAGATAAGTATGTACCATTGGAAAGGCCAGATTTCAAAATTCGCAAATACGAATCAGGTCTGCTAAGTTGGATCAAGAGAATCCGCGAGTTGCGTTTTGTGCAACCTGTTTTCGAAACAGTTCGGAGGAGAGATTATAAGAGATATGGGGATGTAGTAGAGGAATTCTTGGATATTTTTCATAAACTGAGATTGGAATCACCATTTATTGTGCATTTGGAAGAACCCATCCCTGTAGGAACTGTTGACGGGGATAGAATCATCCAAGCTATTGATAAGGCCGAGGCCGACTTCTCAGTCTTTGCTAATTTTATCATTAAAAAGGGATTGGCTACTAACAACAAATTGAAGTTGGGCTTTAAATATAACATTGTCAAAATCAGGCTCGAGCACCTTCCAAGCAGCCCCTCCAACTTTTTTGAGTTTGAACAGGGACATTGTATCAGGGCGCTAACCTTGGATTGTTATCAGCATGTCAACAATGATAAAAGAATCGACGGTTTCAGCTTTATCCCAAGTCTTTGTAATGAGGGGACGTTACAGGTCTTGAAAATGACCCACAACAAGCTCCGGTTTGAACACCCAGAATTATGGCGGGACTTCAAACTCCGCAAGTTACATTTAGAATGCTATGAATTCTATGGAAAGCAGATTGATGTTCCTGGAAGCCAATGTTTGGTTCGAAAACTTGATTGCCATGTCAAGTTTTTGAAGTTTTTTAAAGGCTACCCAGAACTGGAAAAGTTGGAATTGCTAGTTCCAAAACACCAAATGATAAAGGGGGAAGAAACCAAATTAGATGTGATGCATGTGGTTTCGATGCCCAAATTGACAAAATTGGTACTGCATGGGGTTTGTTACCGCTTCCTGGCCCATCATCTAATATCATGCTTCACCACGATTGAACATTTGGTTATTGTACTGGGCCCAAATAACCTTGATTTTGTGCAGCTTTGTCCTCGTTTATTGAAGTTTACAAATCTAAAAGCTCTTTCTGTCCGACTGTCAGTTGAAATGGATTATGTAGAAAGTGATCCCACCAACTTTGCGGAAACTATGAGCAAGGAGTGTAAAGAATTCCGATCGATTGAAATCTTCTACTCCGGACAAGATTTCCTAAAAAGATGCATATACCAATTCCCTGATTGGGAGAGAATTTCCATGGAATATCCTCCTGACGGAAGTTTCATCAAAGCGTTATAAACTTCCTCTTCTGAATTGAGCTTTCTCCATGGGAATACGGCCAGGGTTGGTTGCCCTCGATAAGATTTTGTGGACCTCGGCGAATTCAAATATTTTACAACATGACTGAGCAATTGGGGTCGCATTTTGCAATTTCCCAGGAATTGTGGAAAATCTAGCTAATTCGGGCTCCGACACTTTATAATGCAGCTATATTTTATTTATTTATTTTTGAGTTACCGAACGGTTTTGATGGCTTTGCAATGGAACTGCGATTGTGTGCCAAAGACATAATTTTGAAAACACTCTCTCATCTTGTTAGAGGATCGCAATTGACAGTATCAGCTCTTACTCACCGTTTTCTATTGTTCAAAAAGAGGGTTGAGTCCATTAACACCGGAATTGTGACACTTGTGATGCAGCTCATTCTTGCAAATTGCGTAATAATTCGGGCTTCCAGTGATTTATAATCAAAATTTCGATTTGCATCCCACAAGTGGATTATATAGCTTTGACATATCATAATTAGTATCCCGATTTATAGCCTCCAAGCAGCATTCACAGTTTATATAGACCCATTAGATACGACTACTCTACCACAAGGTTACAATCGCGGGAAAGTTGTCTTAATTGTTCTCTATCACCAACGGCACCGTTGAAAACGATCTGCTTATCTGATTTCACGTGGAGCTGCATAATCAGTGTGGAGGGACCTTCCCCCACAGCTTCGTCATCCAAACTCCAAATTTTATCATGGTCTTTTTGAATATAAAATGAGGTTAAATTCGTTTCAAAATCTCTAGAAACCAACAATGACTCCTCCTCCCCCTCCACCTCCTCCAAGCGCTACTACTGAAGTCAAGAACTACACTCCTACAGATTACAACTCTCGCCGGGGTTACAAGCTCGAGGGAGAACTGAAGAATAATGAGGGTGTTATCGAAGTCACGGGTGAAGAAAACGTTTCTTACCCTGAATATCTGCCAGCTTGGGATACCAAACTTCAATATGAACCATTGAAGGAATATGAACATAAAGATCCAGGGTTGAGGGCTGACCCAAAATTACCAAATTTGCTGAAAGATGGCGTGACCACCACCAACCTCACACCGAAATTTGGTACCGAAATCAAAGGTATCCAGCTCTCATCCCTCGATGATAAGGGGAAAGACGAGCTTGCCAGGTTTGTGGCTGAAAGAGGTGTTGTGGCTTTCAGAGATCAGGACTTTGCTGACTTGGACATCAAGGATGCACTGGAATTTGGCCGTTACTTTGGTCGACTTCACATTCATCCCAATACTGGAGCTCCAAAGGGGCATCCTGAAGTCCATCTGGTTCACAGAACGGCTAATTTGAAGAAACCTGAATTGTTCCAATACCGTACATCCTCTGTTGTTTGGCACAGTGACGTTAGCTATGAGCGACAGCCACCAGGCACAACTTTCTTGTATATTCTTGATGGCCCAGAATCTGGGGGAGATACCATTTTCTCTGATCAAGTAGAGGCTTATGAGAGATTATCAGATGGTTTCAAGAACACGCTAAAGGGTCTTAAAGCTGTCCACTCAGGGTATGAACAATACCAGAATGCCATTGACAATGGGCATCATTCTCGTCGTGATCCCGTCGCCCACGAGCATCCCCTTGTTCGTACCCATCCTGTCACAAAGAAGAAGGCTCTCTACGTTAATGAAGGTTTCACCCGTAGCATTGTCGGGTTCAAAAAGGAAGAATCAGAAGCACTTCTCAAATTCCTTTATGACCATTCAGCTAAGGGCAGTGATTTCCAAGCGAGGGTCAAATGGGCTCCAAAGACTGTCGTAGTCTGGGATAATAGAAGAGCACTCCATTCTGCGTTGTTTGACTGGGATGATAACCAAAGAAGACATTTGGCCAGGCTCACTCCACAAGCAGAAGTTCCTACAGAGGACTTGTGAGCTATGAGAGTAGTAGTATTAAACAGATTGAATTGAACTGAATTTAATTGATTATATATTATGGTTAAGGTTTTTTCTCATTTAAATGCTGAAGTTTAGAGTGAATTCAAAGCTCAATATATGTTACGAATTTTTAAAACGTATAGACGCGTTTACGATTATATGTTGCAAATTCAAAATGAATAAATGGAAACAATCAAAAGCCAACATTCAACCCATTGCTTTTATAATCTAATTATGCAACTATACACCACTAACTTAGGAGAATCTCAGGCTTGTCAAGATACCAATTGTTGTGGTAATCTTAGTAAACCGAAAATTGATAAACACACTTCAACACACTTCATATATAAACAAAAACCCCATTCTACATTAACAGAAATGGTATTAATGAGTTTAAAGAGCCCTTTCAAATATAATTATCCGGCCAATGGCTTCGCTTACAATTCCTTAGTACTCGATTCAACCGTTACAAAAGAATTCAGGTTGTAGGTGCGGCTCAGGATTCTTTGAAAAATTCAAGGTTACTATGGTGACGGCGGGAAACGGGATGAACGACATCGGAATGAAGTTATATGCACGATCCGAAATCATAAACAAAACAGGCCAAAAGTGTATATACTATATAATCATAGCCAAATCGTGGGTTATCTTTTTGGTATAACTATCTAATTTCTTACCACGATCTATACCAAAAGATACCACAAATGAGCAGCAGTGATACTAGTAAATCAGCAGCGACAACTTCCCGACAAGCAGTTTTATGTGTGCCCTTGAAATATACCTCAGCTTCTCGTCCAGTTAGCAGCGCGAATTATTCAGTTTATTTTGATACTGTTGGTGATCAATCTATTTGGAGATCGTATGATATATCTCCAGAGAGGCAGAATCATGATCCCAAGTTGCAAGGACGTGAGATTAGTGACTGCTTGCCAGTGTTACGTGAGGTGGTGAAACAGATCAATCAGAATGACAATATCCAAGTTATCGGATGGCTTAATGAAGATCGCATTTTAGAAGGCTCGATTACTTTGACCTTGAAAGGCGACGCAAGTGCTGTTAACACCGAACGTAGCAAGGTTTTGAGGCATTATTTTCAGGTCGAGTCAAATAGTGTCGGAGTTCAACAGGAAGTGATTATGGAGAATGGCAAATTGAACAACAGGGTCGCTGAGGAGTTAAAAAGCATCGCGAATTATTGTAATGTTTCAATCTCAGTTGTTGACTCCACGTCGAATAACGGATACCCGCTTGATATTTTGTGCGTTGGGGATCAGGATGCAGTGAAATTCGCCACGATCAAAATCAGAATACTTCTGGAGGATATGATGGGAAGTTTTATTGACTCCATGCCTATTGACCTGTCCTTGCAGTCATTGGTTTGTGGTCCGACCATGGCGAATTTGAATAACATCCAAGTTCAAACGGGGGTTCGGGTATATTTCATGGATTGGATGCCAGAAGTTTTGGGTAGTCAGAGCAGCTCTGTGGAAGTGAGAAATTTGAATGAAATTTATATTGCCGGCGACGAGCCCAGTGTTGTCGTAGCCAAAACCATGATTCAACATGTTCTTCAAAAGACAAAGCCAATATTCAAAGATTGTGTCGTTTCCTTTGCGAAAACTGATTTATTGATTTTGAAGTATCAACGCGAAATGAAGCAAATTATGAAAGATTACGGGACATTTATTCAATTGCCATACCTAGGTGCTGCCAGATCCTTAGTGCGAGTCCAGGGCTGCACTGCACAAAGCGTCGAAAAGACTATCCATAAAATGATGGGCCTGATAACCGAAATTTATAACGCTAATTACTGGATCCATACAGGGTCAGAAAACACTCAAAACAACACTTCTGATGCTGGGGGTTTGGGTGGTGTATTGACGCAGCCAAAGATCGATGCTGATTTGACTGAATTTTTGGATAAAATAACTTTTGCCTCTGGTGCGACTATCCTCTCTGTGGATAACACTTCTTTTGATGTTGTAGGATACAGAGATGACACCAAACGGGCTACTGGCATGATAAAAGCATTACCTCTATGGGCTGATTATGACCATCAAATTCGATTCCGACTAGAGTTATCGATTGAGCAACGGGAATTCATTGCAGGTAAGAAAAATGGTAAGATACTACGCATCATGAACAATTCAAATGTTTGGATCAAATTTTTACCGTTCAATGAATACAACTTTTTTATCACCCTATCTGCCGATAACTACAATGCTGTCACTGCTGGCATTCGGTTGTTGGAAGATGAGCTGCCCTCGGAACAGTCATTCTATATTCCGGAGACCTATCACAAACAAGTCATTGGTGCAGGCGGACTGACAATTCAATCAATCATGAGAAAATACAACGTGTTCATCAAGTTCTCAAATGATTATGATGTCTATCCTAATGGGTTCTCTCATGTCCGTCCTGATAACGTCGTGATTAGATGTCCCTCAAAGAATGCTAAAAATATACCATCGGCAAAGCAAGAGTTAATTGATACCGTACAAGAACGTGGACGGGACCACTGCAATACCTTCATACACATTTCTCGATCTCACCGACGAATTCTGCTTGCTGAAAGATGTGGCTTCATCCATGAGGTGGAGTCCAAGACAAATACCATCATTCTATTCCCTGAACAAGAACCCAGATCCATTCATGATAGTGATTTGATTGAAATCCGTGGCTTAGGAAATACCTCTGAAGATGCCTCTCGAATGGTCAAAGCTTTGTTACCAGAAAATTATGCATTCAAGGTGGCCTATTCTCCAAAGTTCGATGAGACTGTCAACGAAAATAATTTGGAATTCTATACCAAAATTGTCGCACCTTTCAGAATCGCTCTGAGCATGGAAATTCAAGTATTCCCAGAACAACAACAAGAAGATGTTCGATACCATCGAATTGTACTATCCTTCTCGCAGGAGCATGCTGTTGGCTTGGAGGACGTTATTCAAGCCCTGACTACCTTCTTACGAGACAAGGGGTTGGATATTGTTGACAGAGGTGAGTTGAAATTTGACCCAGTTGAACCAGGTACCGCCTCGGTTCAAAGCTCGGTTAAGAGAAAAAACAACCTTTATAGAAACACCCCTAATGCTTTCGAACAACAGTTCGCTCCTCCTCTTCCCCCTCCAAGATACCCATCCCCTCCATCCCCTCAACAACAAGATGACCGTTATTCCCGCTTTTATCGAAGGGACCATTCTGCACCTCCACGATCACCTCGTTCTCCCTCCAGAACAAGATATACCCCTCGTCCTGTAACCTCCGGTGCCACTGATTATTACGGAAGAAGGTATGATTGGAGAGATGATGAAAGATTCCATCGATATGGCTACAATGAATATAGAGAGAGATATTATTAATTAATTAATACACCATTTATTTACCCCCTGCCAAAATTTCAATCATTTTCTAACAGCCTCAATCTCAGCTCTTTCCTCTAATACAGATACTGAGAAGGATGACTAAGCTACTATAGTTATGCTTACTAAGCCATGATTTTCATTTTCATTTTCATAAACTATTAGGGTTAGGGGACCAGTTGGGAGGAATTTTTTTTTTTTTCTTTTGTGACAGAACAGGAACTAAACTCACAACCTGTAAATTTACGTTTACGCACTGTTTCTGTATTAAATGAATTCACGAATGACACAACCAGCACCACCAGCAGCACAGACACAGGCACATGTCCCCGGAGGATACCGAGGAGCACCTGGCGCGCCGCCTCCTCGACCAACCGGAAAGAGCGTATATGGGGAGGATATCGATGAAGCTGGAGGAATTGGGGATGAAATGGATTCTATTAGTTTGCGAGACGTTGCAAGTGTTAGATATGTACGATATCATGAATGGATGGAATTGGTGCTAGGATCAGCTATAGATACGCGTCGAATTGTTCCACCAAAGGTCATTCCAGCAGAAACTAAAGATTGGAGTTTTGCAGACATGGAAAGTCTAGAAAAGAAATTGGCACAAGTCAATGAAGAAGTCGCGGCATTGGAACAAGAAAGCAAACAAACTAATAATGAAGTTGCCCAATTTTACGATGAGGGTATTGCCAAATTGCGAGAACGATTCGGATTAACAGAGGATAGCGAAACTCGTGAAGAGGAATTGATTAAACAGTTAGAGACAAAATTCCCAGGTACATCAGTTGTTGAAAAGAAACGTGCACGAAAGGTTGGAACGGACCTGGGGTTGCCAGAGCCGAAGGAACAGCCTGAGGAAGTCACTCGTCACTTGGAGCAACAGAAACAATTGGCTGAGGAGAAGGAACGTGCAGAACGGGAAGAACAGGAGCGACTAGAGCGAGAACGTGAAGAGCGTGAAAGGCAGGAAAAGGAAAACTCGCAAAGCTTACAGTTACAGCAGCACCAAGGAGGCCCATTGGATGCCATGGCCGATGATGATCATGATATGATGGACATGTTGAAGCAAGATGTTCAAATGAACGACGCCGATATAGGCGAGTTGTTGAATATGCACGGGGGCGAGCAGTAGTCGTAATAGTGTTAATTTATTTAATTTAAGCCAATATTTTTGAATAATTTCGGGGGAGTCCCTCGTAAACAAATATATATTGTACAAGAACAGTCAATTAATATTAAGTAAAGATGCCATTTATATAAGAAGTGACTCTGGATGAAGCAACAGCTGCAATCACTGCTACAACATCAACAACTCCTAAGGTAACTCCAGCCAACATGAAACGTGGAGCAAATATCTTCCAGAGCATTAGATGACGTCTCAAATGGAAGGCGCAAATCATAGAAGCTAAGGAAATGATGGAATGATAAAATACAACACCCAATAGCGAGGAAATTTGATGTGCTTGGAACTGTTGCGGAGTTTTGGACGGTTGGGATTTCCATGCCACAAGTAGAGGTCCAACAAGAGTGGTTAAGATGATTGGACCTAATGTGTTCAATGCAATGGCCAAATGAGTAAATGGGAAAGATATAGTCTTTGTGAGAATAAAGCCAACTTCCCATTGTACAGCTGGAATTGTGGCATGATGTCCAGTTGCAAAGAAATAGGAATAGCCCAACAAACCGAGAACGACGGGACCAATAAGTGTACCCTTCAATTCATGGATATCAATCAATTCAAGCAATGCAAGGATCTGATAGGTTAACAAACATAACATGACGCCAGCAAGAGGTTTGTTGAAGAGGAGAATGGCAGCAAAAACGTTCAAAACGAATAAGAAATAGTATGAACCGTAGACATTAGAATAACCCAAAATCAGAGCTCGCACCTTTCCTTGTGCCGGATCCCTTTGAACGTCAACCTTGATACACAAAGCTCCAGAGTACCAGCCAAAATTGGCTGCGACCAAAGTCGCACCGACAAGGATTCTGGCAGTGACCTGTTTGGCAGTTTGAATAGTTGCATGATCAATCCAGTTAGGTAATGGCCATGAATAGGTGTCAAATCCGTCGAGAACCCAATACCAAGAAACCGTGAGAATGGAGATACACAATCCCCAACCGATCCAAATCTGGGCGGATGCGACATAGCTGGCTGTTGTTTTGTAGAATGATTTGACAATCTGCGGTAATGCGAAAGCCATAATGACAAGTCCAATGATTGTATATGGAGAATTGACAGAGGAGTTGTTGCTATAAAAAGTGGTTTTGCAAATTTCTCCCTGTTCTTCACGGCATAAAGTAGACAAGGACGACAATTTCGATAAAATCACAAACATTGCACCATGCCAGGCACCAATAGTTCTTTCCTTGATGTCTTCCAAACCAAAGGAAGCAGCAAACATAATGACACCAAAAGAGACCAACAGGTATTGCAAAACACGGTCTTCCCAAATCGTGAAGGAATTAGAAGAAAATGTTGCAGCATGAGCGACAACTAACACTGTTGCAAGAATATTCCATTTGTTGAAAGACCTGAGATTGGAGAAGCTTTGTTTGAGATTTGCACAGATCCACTTAATTGAATATCCAATGACACCAATCGCGGCAAACAACCCAGCAATGTAAATATCTTTCCCACTAATGGCGTAACCGATGGCAGACATACCACCAGCAACCAGAAATTGAGTGTAAGAATTAGTTTCTGGGATTCTATCCATGCTTGTATAATAGACCTGGATTATTCCAATGCAGCCGATCAAAAGACCCAAACCAATGTAAATTGAAGGAAGTTCAAATTGGACCCACTTTGATCGGAAGTCTTGAAGGACTTCCAAACAAAACTGTTCGCATAGTTCAACTCCTTCTTGGGCATTCTTGAGACCGCTTAATTTCTGCCACAATTCGGACTCACTCTTATCGCTGTCAATTCCGAATTTCTTCATATACCGAGCGATTTGTGAAACTGCGAGTTGACTAACTCGATACATAGCATCCCAATTAGGCTTCTTTTTTGGGCCAATGAAGGCTTCACGAATTGGGAAACCCAAGTTGTTAAATGGAATTGGGAGACCTAGTAATAAAGATACCGTAGGAACCAAATCGATTTGTGACACCACTCTTTCCTTGACATTTCTTTCTGGACCAAAGAACTTGTTCTTCGAATACATCCACAAGGTGCTCTCTAACTCGAGTTCAGTATCACCGCCATGATCGCCCTTTGGGTCCATGCCATGGTCACCCATGACAACTAACAAGGTCTTGTCATCAATTTTGGCGACAATATCCCGAATGAATTGGTCCATTTGCTGCAACTTTTTTTGCATTTCAACATGATTGGGGCCATATCTATGACCAGCATGATCAACACCCAATAAATGACCAATTGCAACTTGCCAATCATTCTTGTTATCCAGAGCAGGGAAAATGTGATCAATGACACCATTGTCCACAGTGTGTAAATCCCACACGTTGAGAGAATCATACGGACGAGATTCCTTGAAATGCTTTCCAAATAGCTTGTCCCAAGTATCATCCCCCATGAACGAAACAGTCTTATTAAGCTGATCAAGCTGTGCGATCCAATTGTCTTCCTCGATTTCAGTACCAGCAAAGTTTGATCCAGCATCGATGAAGGTTGGTAAAGAACCTGTGGTCAACCCTTTCAATCTCTGCAAGGTAGTGGTTGGAGGATCAGCCATGAACTTACTCATAAAGACGTTTTCAGGATGCTTTTGTGCCATTTCATACAAATATGGAAAACTGTTGTGATAATACAAATCGTCATTGTCATTAGGAATAACAAAGTCGTATCTTAAAGCGTCAATTATCACAAACACCGCTCGATCAAATGATTTTGGATACCAGCATCCTTTATTACCGTTGCCGCCTACATCATTTAGGGGGGATACCGAGCATTCCGATTTGTCCTCGAAAACAGGCCGAGTGAGCAAAAAACCTTTGGCAAAGAGCCCGATGGCAGCCAATTGGATCAACAGAATCTTGACCAATACCATGGCATAACTTTTGGATCGCTCAGACAACTTTTTAGCATTAATCTCGGCTTCAAGTTTCTTTTCAGCTTCACTCTGCTCCTTTTTTGGAGGACCATTTTGTGCCAAGTATAGCAGGTCCTCCGCTGACATGGAGGTAGCGGAACTGTTATCAGGTCCGACGGTTGTAAAAATTGGGCCAGTATCTGCCATTTTTCTTGAAGATTTTCAGATCAATCTTGAGTCCATCAGAAATTTCCCTCGGAAAAATAAAAGTGGAAAAAAAGTTGAGGTGGTTTTGAAATTGTCCCTTGTAGTATAGAAACCGGACTTTGTCCTCCCAATCATGTTCCAAAGAATAATTTTTCCTAGCGCAATGTGCGGCTCATAAAACAGAATATCAAAATTTGCCCAAAGCGGATACCCATTAAGACAGAGAAACAACAGACTACTGAAAGTCTGCTTACTGGCCATATGTTTTTTTTTTGGCATTGGCATTGAAATTATAATGTTGTAAAAGCAATAGAATGACAATATGTTGCGAGCTGACCGTCCGAGGAGTTGTGAGTTAGCAGATGGCTTGGAGCTGCGAGGAAACATTCCACTTGCAGGTCGTGAGCTTAGACAGCTGTATACAAAACATACATATATATATATATATAGATTATGGATTATAGATTATCTAGTACGGATAGAGGATGCACGTTTTCTATTTACAGTCGGTTTTTTCGAGGATTCCATTGAATGCTGACGATTGTGGGTCCGCTTGCTAGCCCTGCCAAACTCACGTTCCCAATACTCTTGTCTATATATTTCCCAGCCTTCAATTGTCTCTGAAGTAAACACACGTGTAGAGAGTACAATCTTCACTAGCCGCCCGGGGCGACACATATAACTTGGGTCCCATACAAGAGATATGAACCGTTCCTTCCAAGTCTTGGGCACCTTGACCAACTTGACATTGAACGGTCTCAGGCCCTTATTTGCAGAATAGACGAACCGAGGGTATTCGAGAAACGTCTTGGAATAGAGGCCCGTCAAATAGAAGAGTCCCATGGTGATTGTACAGGCCAGAAAACCTATCCTGTCAATAAATGAAAATAGAGGGTAAAATGATGGCGATATAAATACAGCATAAAGAAAATAGAGCATGGCAGTTAGTAAAACAGAGAAGAATATTATGTTCTTTCGTCGGCTCAATGATAGCTCTTTATATTGCGCCCGGAGGTTCTCCTCCAGAACTAATAAGTTTCGGAAGATCTGTGCGCAGGAAGTAGGCGGTAACGAATCTATCTCGTTCCTGGTTCTGGATCCTCCAGGTGTTCTGCTTCGTCGAGATGATCTGCTAGATGTCCGCACATGATGGGTCTTTGTTGGTGCCGTCGATGGAGCTGTTGAGGATCCGTCGCCCAGCAGGAGTTGCCTTTCTTCAACAGAACTCTCCCCCGGGATAGGCGTTGAAGTAGCCGTCCGTAAGATCTCCTCGTTACTCATGTTCCAGTTCTATGCTACTAAACGTGGAGTACCACTTTTGAGCCGATAATAATGATTGTCCCAATATATAAGCTACTAACATTCCCCCCCCAACTGATGGGTTACCAAACTCAACAATTGGCTGGACATAGTACAAATTCGAAATCGGGAATCTGATCTCGACTTTATTTCACTATTAAAATCCATTCAGAAAAGTCAGAATTTGTTTTCATGTTTTTTTTGCCTATTCTAAGCATTTTTTGTATTTTTATTGTCGAGCTCTCAGAACTCATTGTGCAAATTCAGCCGCACGCGTGGCACTGAACGTGCATACATTAAAAAATTCTCGGCGTTTAGCATGTGCACCGGCGGTAAAATGTGGATGATCTGTAGAAGGTCTAGAAAGTACTGTAGATGGTTAATGGCACATTGGCACCTAACTTGTAACTGATTGTATGATTGTGATTATTATTTTCGGGATATAATTATGTAGTTTTATTGCCACAAGATTGTGGGCAACACCTGAAGGGAACAAAAAGAATCTCAATTGGTCAAGCGAGAGTATATGCTTTTGAAATCCTATGTCTTGTGAAATGTTCATCGTATGATTTAAGTGTCTCTGGTAACTTCTTTTTTCCCCGATAAGAAGAAAAATGGTTGACTCAGTGAGGCTTGCACAATCATTTGAAATTCCGTGTGATTCCATAAGCAGCGTACTGCAATTTCTCCATAATGTGATGTTGAAACTACTGAACTATTAAGAAAACAGGCCTGTAGATTGATTTTTGATCTTGATGATGTAGGGATATTCAGACTCCGCAGATTCGTCTGGGATATTGTTCGGAAAAAACCTTTCAAAGATTTTCGTACAATGGCAACATACATATATATATATACGGAACTCTACTTAACACTCATATCTCAATGCCGTCAATAATATTTATGGGACTCTCATTCCTTAGCTATTCTGTCGGTAATTAACTAATTAATATTCGGCATTTGGTAAAACCAGCCGCACCGGACCGATTTTTCAATCGAACTATAGTATATCCGCAGCAATCCATCTTATCAGTGAACGAGGATGGCTTCACAAAAGGAACTGGATGAGTTTTTCAGTACTCAGGAGGACCTAGCCAGTCAAGATAATGAGGAGGATACCAGTTTACAAAGCAGTCCGGTATCTATGACAAAGAAGAGGCATCGGACAGAGGAGAATGAGCGCCCGACAAGCGGATCTCCTAATCGTGAGAAGAAAAAAAAGAAGACAAAGGCATCAGATGGGAATCTCCTAGAAGGATATAGGTTTTTGTTCGTTCCAAAGAAACAATCTCAATTGATCAAGGCAAAAGCCAAAGCTTTTCAAGCCCATGGCGCAGAGATCTGCACGGGCCTATCTGACCAAGATGTGACACATATCTTGGTAGGTGAAAAATGGACAGTGAGGGACGTTCTGAACAACTTGAAGATTGAAAAGCTTGACTCAAATGTGACAGTTTTACGAAATAATTACCCATCGGATTGTATCGAAAAAGGAAAGATTCTTGACGAAGATCCATATCGAGTAGTTCGAGACAAGGCAAGCCAGTCGCACACAAACAAGCCCAGGGAGGGCGAACCGAATCAAAGCACTGAGAACAACCCTCCAGAAACCACAATCGATGAAGCAATTGAAGATAGCAAATTGGAAAAGGAGGCAGAGCAATATTTGTCGGATTATGATGACGAGGATGATGACGATGGTGACACCGAACCGTCTGGAAAACCCAAGAGTAAAAACTGGATCAATTTTATGTGCATGAAAAAGAATATTGGATCGGAAAAGGAACTAAAAAAGAATCCCAATTATCGTGTCATCCAGTTATTATCGCTAATGTTAGGTCATTATGAAAATCAGAAGGATGAATGGCGGGCCCAAGGATACCGAAAGGCGCTGAGCACACTACGAGCACAAACTGAGAAAATAACAACTGCGAAACAGGCACGGAAGTTGCCAGGGATTGGCGTTCGACTAGCCCAGAAAATCGAGGAAATAGTAAAAACTGGTCATTTACAAAGACTGGAAAATGCGGAACATGATCCGAAGACCTTGGTTATCGAGTCCTTGTTAAAGATATTTGGAGTTGGCTCTGCCACAGCGAAGAGATGGTATGCCGAAGGTGTGCGATCCTTAGACGATGTGGCCAAACGTAAAGATCTCACTAAAGCCCAAATGATCGGACTTGAGCATTATGACGATTTTAATGAACGGATGCCTCGCAGTGTTGTCGAGGAGCATTTCGCAGTAGTAAAGAAAACCCTGTCAAAAATTGACTCCCTAGCTGAGCCAATTGTAATGGGATCATATAGGCGTGGGAAACCAGACTGCGGAGATATTGATATTATTATTACCAAAAAGGGTGCGGAAATGGAACAGCTCACGCCCATTCTGCACGAATTGGTTGAAGAACTCACTGAAAGCGGGTTTATCCAATGTACACTAACTTCTGGTATTAACGATGAAGGAACTAAATGGTTCGGAGCCAGTGTCATTCCTGGTGACCCAAAGTGGAGAAGGTTAGACTTTTTGCTAGTGCCATGGGCTCAACGGGGTGCAGCTCTTATGTATTTCACTGGAAACGATCTATTCAATCGAAGCACACGCCTCTTAGCCAGGAAAAAAGGATACCAATTGAACCAAAGAGGGCTGTACAAAAGACAGAAAGACGGAACCTCCACACCATCTGACCTGATCGAAGCTGCCGACGAAAGAAGAATATTTGAGATTTTGGGGATCGAATATCGGGATCCAACAGAACGAAACCCATAACGCAAAGACAGATTCCAACCAAGAGACATAAGCGTTAAAAATAATGTGTAATTACATTTCAGTACATATTTATTTCTTTTCAGAGAGGGCAGAGACACCTGGGAGGTCCTTACCTTCCAAAAGTTCGAGGGAAGCACCACCACCAGTGGAGACGTGGGAAAGCTTGTCTTCAGCACCAAACTTCTTGGCAACAGTAGCGGTATCACCACCACCAATGATGACAGTGGAGCCATTGGCACAGGCTTCAACGGCAGCATTAAGAGTTTCCTTGGTGCAGGTAGCGAACTTTTCGAATTCGAAGACACCTGGTGGACCGTTCCAGATGATAGTCTTGGACTTGGCGATAGCGGCCTTGAAGAGCTTGGAGGATTCAGGACCGCAGTCAAGACCTTGCCATCCAGCTGGAATACCGGAGGCATCAGTGGCAGAACCAACATTGGCGTCCTTGTCGAACTTGTCAGCAGTGACGTAGTCAACTGGGAGGACCAGTTCGACGTTGTTGGCCTTAGCCTTTTCAACAAGACCTTGGACAATCTTGGCACCTTCTTCATCGAAAAGAGAGTTACCAATGTTGACACCTTCAACGACCTTCTTGAAGGTGAAGGCCATGGCACCACCAATGATCAAGATGTTGACCTTGGTAAGCAAGTTGTCGATAAGTTGGATCTTGTCTGAGACCTTGGCACCACCGAGAATGGCCAAGAATGGACGATCTGGGTGTTCAAGAGCCTTAGCGAAGTATTGCAATTCCTTAGCCATGAGGAAACCGGCAGCACGTTCTGGGACTTCGACGCCGACCATGGAAGAGTGGGCTCTGTGTGCGGTTCCGAAAGCGTCGTTGACATAGACGTCGGCGAGCTTGGTAAGTGAGGCTCTGAATTCCTTAACGGCTTCTGGGTCAGCCTTGACCTTTTGGCCGTCCTTCTTAGCGGAGCCTTCTTCTTCAATGTGGAAACGAAGATTCTCGAGAAGAATGATTTCTCCACCAGTGGCCTTGTTGACGTATTCCTCAGTGTCCTTTCCAACACAGTCTGGGAGGAAGGTGACTTCAGTCTTGAGCAACTTTTTCAATTCCTCGGCAACTGGAGCAAGGGAGTACTTGGTAACATTTTCACCATTTGGTCTACCCAAGTGAGAGGCAAGAACAATGGCCTTAGCACCTTGATCCTTGACATGTTGGATGGATGGAAGGGCTGCAACAATTCTTTGGTTGTTGGTGATGGTAGTACCGTCAAGAGGAACATTGAAGTCAACTCTGATGAAGACCTTCTTGTCCTTGACATCAAGATCCTTAAGAGACAATTTGTTTTGTAATGACATTTTTAGAATTCTTCGAAAATAAATAGTTGTGTGAGGTGTCGAGCAATTGGGACCGCTCAATATTTATATATTGGTGAGCCTTGCAACTGCAAAACATTGCTTTTTGTCACCCAACAAATTTTCGTCACCACACCGGTTTTTTTATTTTATGGGGCCACTTCTCTTCCCCGGATATAAGCCGGCCATAGTATATATATTGGGGTCCTTGGCTCAGGTCTCGAGGCAATTGGAATTTCACTCTGTTTCCTCGACCGGCTGAGATTGTGTTTTTCCGCAATTGTTCCGTGATTCCCCTTTGTGTGATAGGGCCATGGCGCGCTGGTGCCCGAGATAACGTCAGTCAGGCAGCCAATGACCTCTCGACCCAAACCCAGGTGCATTCTGAGCTCACTTTATTGTGCTGCAAAAGCTTTGTAGAGTTGTTGGAAAGCTAGCCTGGAGATGGAATCGTTAATGGACCATTCTGACATCGGTCTTCTCACGATATCTCTCCACTTTTCGTAGCTACCCGTTCATTATCGTGCATACTACCCCTGAGCGGGTCCTTCCGACAAGTCCCGCATTCACTTGTGATTTTGTGCGGGTTCACTTTTATTGTGGGCTAGAGCTGTTGGTTTGTTCCCTTACTATTTCATTCCTTTTTTGCTTTTTGTTTACTTGCCAAAAGTCTGAATGTAGAAACGGTGAATGTTGTTAAAGTAGATGGAACTTTTTTGAAAACCTTCCGCGGTTCATTACATGTCATTCCCGATTTGTGGATGTTCCGGTGGATGATTCGTGAAATATAAAACATTCCTTAAAAAAATGCTTAGTAACTGGCTGATCGTGATGAACCATTTTATAGATATGTAAAAGAAATGCATTGCCATTGTATCTTACGCCACATATTCCATTTTTCACATATGTCAAAGTAATCTCTCCAATGTTTTAAAACTGTCTAAGCGCTAAACCGGAGATTTAACAATTATTGGTTTGTAGGAAGAAATAGGAACTGTTTTAAGAGAACACTCCATGTTCGTTATATATTGCTAAATCAACAAGGGACAATTTGAAATTCAAAGGTGAATAGAAATTGAATTTGAGAGAGAGAGAATAAAGCGCTAAAGCTTCGTTTAGATGATGCGCGGCTGAAATAAAATTGTACTGAAACATGTATTAAATATAATTATCGCAGCAACATTCTCCGACACAGATTTGAAACAGTTACAGAGTATTTTAGAATAACTAACAACAATGTTTGGAATGGCCATGAACTTTGCCGCTACATGCTCAATTAGGAAGAACTTGAACCAAAAAGAACCAGGTATCTGTTAAACGACGAAAAACAATATGCAATTGTATTGAAACTTAGAATTTCACAATTACACACTTGACTGAGGCTGAGAGCAACTTTTTCTTATTGCATGATTCCAACTAAGTTGCCGTGTTTACGGATTGTGCTTTCTAGTTCGTCAATGGATGGTGGCTTGGGCGGAGCCTCCCATGCGAATTGAACTGCACTTCCTGGGTTGGCTAGAACGGCAGTAACAAAGACCACAGGTTCGTTGGCCTCAACAGTACCCTGTAATTGCGGAACCACTGTTCGAGGGAAGATCAGATTTGTGTTGCCAAACGGCTTATGCACTCTTGGAGTTCGGTTTTGAGAGAGATCAACGATTCCCGTGAATTCCGTCTCATTATTCACAAGCGATTTAGCAAATGCCCTGTTAGACTCGACGCACTCTTCAGTTTTATTCAAATCCAATCGTGGGATACAGAAGCCACCTTCCAATGTAGAGAGCTTGCGTGCTGAAAAGACTTTATGAACGCGAACATGCCATTGGTCCTTATGGAAGAGCCAAGTTTCTACTTGGACATCGTTAAATGGAGCCCATTTGCTATACAACAAGCCTGGAGCTATTTTTGCATCTAGACAGCGCTCACGAACTCTGAAATGGGCATCATCATCGGAAAAGGCAATCATAGAGTCGAATACTCCGGTGAAAAAGCTGCGATGGTCATATTCCACACTCATTCCATACCTGGTAGAGTATGCAAATTTGTTGTATTTCTCGGCTACTGTTGGCATCCCCTTTCGTTCTGGTCCAGAAACTAGAACGACCGTGTTTCCTGGATAGTGTGAGCTGATCATTCCTGGAACGGGCAAATCTACTGGAGCAGAAAACTTCTCGATTGGCTCCTCTTTTGCGGTCCAGAATGGATGGGTGGGTGGAAGGGCCAGGGCAATGAACATTTTGAATGCCCAATAAGGGGAACCGGAAGAATTGTAAAACTCGCTCATTAATGGATTCGGATACGAATATCCCACAGTCAGAACTCCTTCGTCTAATTTCATGATAGGTTGTTTTGCCCACCATCTCCAATGTCTCATGTACAACCCCTTAATAACACCCCAGGGCAGAGCCTCATTATCTGCAAACCCCAACGCACCCCAAAAGCTCCCGCATGCAAATCTATAGGTCAAGCTTCGTCCATAGGGAATGGAGGACCCGTCATCCCCAAACCAATGAACAAATTGAGACGCAAATTCGTTGGCTCGCTTCTGGTAGGCCTGGATCCGTGTTTTATCTGCGGGATTTGCATGAGCATAAATCATCCCATAAAAATGCATTGCGAATGGATTATAATAGTCAATTCTCAACATTTCACCCTTTGTTGTGCCATCGCGGTACCACCCGTCCTCGATATACGACACATCGAGATCGTTAAGATACTTCTCGGTCATGGTCTTGTCGAATTCTACGCCAATCTTTTCCAACCCCAAATCTACAAGCACCCGGAAAAATTTCCAATTGCATTCGGGATATTCGTGGTTCCGTCCCATCAGAAGGTAATTGGCAACGTTCTTTCGTGCCTGTTCGTCCAATGGCTCCCAAATGTGCTCAGCGCAGTAGAATAAAGTGAACCCCAAGGCAGCCAATTCCACTTGTCGCTGGTCGATATCAGTAATATCTCCCCAGTATTCTGGGTGATCGGGGTTACAACCATTGGCCAGCCCTTCAACATACAAATTCCAATGTTTGAAATGGCCACCCCCCAAAACATATGGGACGATTCCCCACAGTGGTCTAGCGAACCCTTCCAAATCTTCAGAAGCCCGGTCGAACAGAGCGCCACTGCCATCTACTACGACCCGGGCTTTTCCTTCCGAAAATTTGGACACTAAGGGCTCGAATAATGTTTCAAATGCGTCTTGCACATCTTCCCTTGTCTCAAATTTATTATCATACAGGGTGTTTAACCGATTGAGCGAAACTCCCGTAATCATTCTAGCTAGTCGTCAACTGGATCCTTTTCTAGTGCTTCCAGGGCTCTCTGGTCTCTTTTATATTTGCCTCTCCCCCACACAGCGGAGTTGGACCGATCACCGATGATGGATGCCGATTGCCAAAAAATAATTCTGGGGTAACTAACTAACTATCGGAGAAACAAAACCTCCGAATCTCACTCATTTTCCAGGGGAAGAGAGATGATGTATTGTTTTACTCAGTGGAGGGGCCAAATGGGATTTGGTTATTTAACGGGAAGCCAACACATTTCCAGTTCGGAACTTCCCAGGTCTTGTGCTGGTTGAGGAATGACGACAGTTATATTCTTTGGTTCCGAAAATATTAAACAAGAGTATAACCGTTTGCAAGGATCAATAAATAACCATAACAATAAAAAAAAGGGTTGGAAATGGAAATGGAATAGTCAATCGGTGGGGGAAGTTGAAAAAAAAAAAAAAAAACAACCTCATTGTGACCACTTACTCTGTTAGATATGGTCAACCGAACAATGGGAAAATCAATTTGTGCCAAACAGAGGGCTGCTTTGTGTGTGCTCTTTTTTTTTTTATGGGATCAATCAAGGTACAAGGAATCGACATTATATTAAATTAAAACAACATTTTTTTCAAGACTACTTTCTAAATGCAGAGATTAGATTATTATTAAAGGCATGCAACGGTTAAGGCAAGTACAGCAACAAGGTTGATTGACACAAGATTAGCAATTGCGCTGTTGGATTCTTTTCCACTGACAGAAGCGGAAGCAGAAGCAGAGGAGGATGAGTCGCCCTTTCCGCCCTTCTTTTCATTTGGAGAGGAGGCCTTGGACTTATCATCAGTCAGAGCACCAGCTTGACACTTGTATTTGGCGGTGCCACAGTCCCAGTCATCAACAGTTCTGGCATTGGTGTAGTAGAGAGTGACATTCTTGCCATCAGCGCAGAAGGCATATCCTTGAACCTTGTCATCTTCTGGATCGGTCATTCTGTGCAATTGGCAGGCCATCAGGATCTTTCCGCGTTGATAATTGAACGGTCCACCCCGTTCAAAGGTTTTGTTTCCATGGTCAGTTTGACCGCATTCAGTAGTACTCTCACTAGAAGTGGTGACCATAACCTCTCTGACAACAGTACCATTCTCAAACTTGCCCTCACAATTTTGCAAGAAGAACTCGGCAAAAGTGACCGAGGAAAGCAGGGAAAGGAGGATGACCGAGAATTTCATTTTTGTTCAAAGGAAGTTTAAGGCAATGGTAAAACCGAAAAATAAAAAGGAAAGGTAGAAGAAGAAAAACAATAATCAAGCGGAGCCGAGATAATCGCCCCCTTATATATTCACTAATCTATAGATAGACCTACCCCTCCACCTGATATATAAAATAAATTTCACCGGTTCGGCCAGCCATACGATCTTCCCAGCATTTACCCTACCATGTCTCCACTACACATTTATATGTTATTTACTCTTGAAACAAAGATACTTCTATCACTTTCTCTTGTTTTAGTCATTGACAGTTTATTGGAATATTATTTCCATTAACTAAATACGTTATATTTACCCCTATTTTCAAATAACCCAACCACCAAGATGCAGCTTGCATCGTCGATCTTTGATCGTCAAAACAATAATCTAATGGAGTATTCTTATTAACCCCTCCATCTCACTTTCTTTTCCAAACAGCCAGATCGGGCTGGATGCATGTATCTGCTTTAACCTGGTTCATATGTGCCAACTCTATCCATAAACTGTGTTGATGGGGTCTCAATTTTTCAACGTTATAGCTTCCGCGTTGTCTGGGGATAGGATGATACTGAGACAAATACAGATTTATATGCAGCTCATTATGATCTTCTAAAAATAGGGCCTCCCCATGGTTATTATCGTTAAAAGGAAAGCTATGGAGTGGGGACCCTTCCAATTTAAGAACCACTAAATCGAGATTGCGGGGGACCAGGCAGTGATAAAATTCGTTTCACAACTGTTTCCGTGAGTTTGGTTACGCAGATACTTCAGGCCCGAATAGTTTATGTTTCTTGTTCTTTTTAGGTGGCTGTGATTTTTTCCTTTCGTGTGCACAAGTAGTGTGCCGTGTGATAATAATAACTCTTCAAGTGGACGACCATACGCATACCGTACCAGTTGTAAGATTAATTAGTGTACCAGGGTGGTGTGCTTTCTATGTATTAACATATTGGGGCACACACGGCAATTGCCGCGATGGCGGAAAGTGGTAAGAATGGAAAGAGGCTTATATTCGTTTTGAAGAATATGTAGGTTGTTCCTTGACACTGAAGGAAGCTGAAACCCCGCGAGTGATAATAAAGTTAAATTACCTCCGGTACTATAGCATAACATATGCCAGTCCAAATAATATATGTCCTGTAACGGAGTTCCAGCGCCAGATCGCTTCTTCATAAACGCGAGGCTATTGACAGTGTCTTTTGGTAGATTCCCCGAATAGATTCTTGACAAGATGATGAGGGAAAGGGATCATGCAGAAAACAAAATACTTTTAATGCTTCCCTTCCAAACGACGGATTGTAATTGATCTACTTCTTCAGAAGTCTACCTCAGTGATATGATGAGATACTCCAGCAATCAAGATTATTGACTGCCTCATAGTCAGAGCTGATAGCCACTGCTGCCTTATAAGTCCCGCTTTGTGCCATCCTTATACATTCTGCGTTAGGGGTTTCTCCCCTTAAAATCTATTTTCGCAAGCAATCCCCCATAACAAATCAGCCTTGATATGTTGAGAACAATCACTACTATTGTCATTTCTTTTTGTTATCACAGCCGTTGCTAGCAGGCCTGAAATTGACACTGTAGCGGATATTATTGCGATTTGGTTACCTAAATATCTGAGTTGTTGCCCGCTTCTGTGAAAGGCTCTCGAAAGGTTTAGTATGCATAGACAGAGAGAAAAATCACCTCTACATGCAATAACGCGTTCAATTTGTCATCGTTTACTATTATATAGATTATGCTGGCGCCTATCGCACAGATTTGTGGGTATATATAAAACGGCCATTCACACTCTCTATTCGTGTTCTAGTTGTTCGTTGTTTGTTTACAGAGATGAGATTGGCTTCTCATTTCCACGTAATCTGCGGTCGGGACGGGATCGCCGGGGGCTGGGGAGGTAAGATTGAGATTATGATGGAGTGATCTTCCATTGCAATTGCAGACTGTGGAGTTATAGCTATTACGTTCGGCCGATATCCAATGCAACATATCTCGGTTTCCTATACTCTGAGCCATTCTTGAGTGCGAAAAAAAAAGGACCCTCTTTTGAATTGTATGCGGGAAATTCTGTAGTTCCGATCCCCAGTATTCCCGTTGAAAACCGTAGACTAATTTTAAAGAGTAGAAGTATTATAAATTACATAGTATGCAGCAATAAATATATGTTTGGGTCAAAAATTACCTTTTGTTCAGATTGACTTTTCGTTTAGTGCCACGAGTCTTTGAAGATTTCCTACCTTTTTGGCTTTCCTTTGAATCAGATGAATTTGCCATCGAGCGAGTGACTCGCTTTTTAGGTGGAGAGGTCTTGTTTCTAGAGGACGATGTTGTAGCCGCAGCAGCAGCATCTTCTTCATTATCCGACTTTTTTGACCTGCTTCGGAGCACACGAGTAGTTGCCGAACTCTCAACTGCCTGTGTGGGGTTGCGTCCTCTAGTAGATCTTTTTGGCTTCTGTGGGCTTAATAGATTGAGATCATCTTCTTCTGTGCGCTCGACAGTGGACTGGTCGTTCACTTCCTCGAGGACGTCTTCGGCATCCATATGAACGTATGTATCTTCCTGTTGGGGTTGATGAGATGAACTATGGTGGTCATCCTTCGCAGTGATAATGTCGATATCTGAGGCTTGATCTGTATCCATCAAATCTTTATTACCCAAGTCGTTTGAATCTTCTCCGTTATTATCAACAGCTCCAACGGTTTCGTTTTCTTCTTGTTGCATCATCTCGGTATTATTTTCCACACCCTCACTTGAACCAACCTCGATCGTATTGGCCACTGTCACTTCAGGTTCAGGGTATTTTGTGACATCATCTTGCGGATCCACGATACTCTCCTTTTCTACTGGTGTAGGTTTAGCTTCAGCTTCACTGTTGGCGTGAGTTGGTTCAGATTCCTGAGGGTTCATTATATCCTGGTTTCCTTGAAACGCGTCCCTCTGAGTGCTACCCTGGTTTAGTTCAGATTGCTTTATCATTGTTTCCTGGGATTCACTCTCAGTGTGCTTTTCATTTAGAGGCTCATCTTGCAGAAATTTCTCATCGCTGTGTTCTTCTGTAGTTGATCCTGCGGTCTTACCTTGGGTTTCAGAAGTCGATTGCACATTCTCGATAGTAGCTTCATCATCATTTTTATCCGTTTCTCTAGAACTCTGCTCAGGATCGTCATCCTTAACCAAACCCAAGGCTCTATCTGAAAATCCCACAAAATTGACAGGAGAGGGTAACCGTTCAGCCACTGGTTGAGGTTGCGCTGGTTCAACATGAATATTCGGAGTGAAAGTTCGAGCTGATTTTGCAGGCTTGGGTTCGCTCTCTTCTTCTAACTCACTATCCTCGTCTCTTTTCCGCTTATGACCCACTGAGGACGATCCAAAGGAAAAATTCATGTTTAGATTGCTCAATTGCGCATTGGTAGTTTGGGTCATGCTTTGATACCTAGTAAGGGCATCAGGATTTTGGTCAGGAGAATAGAAGGGGTTAATTTGCTGTAGGGAACTGATGGTGGTTGTCTCGGGGATGGTTCGATTAACCAATTCAGTCAACGGTTTAGAGGGGTTTTTGGCAGCCAATTCCTTTTGTATATCCACCGCAGAGTGGGTATTAGCAGCAGTTTCTTCCACCTTTGACTCGACTTCGGAAGGCTTCTGTGGAGGTTCCGATTCAGCCATAACATCATCTTCATCATCTATCTCGATTACTGCATTTTGTTGGTTCTCTGGTGCAGGTACATCTTGTGACATACTTACAGAATCGGCATGAAGCTTAGAAAATATATTGGCCTCCTCTTGTAGTTGCCCACGGCTGTGTTGCTCAAATAGACGTGAATCAATAAAGTCATCTTCTTGAGTACTATTGTGATTTGAATTGTTCCCAGAGGAATTGTCATGAAAGGAATCCATTGCACTGATCATATTCTGGGCAACATGATTGTCAACTGGGCTAGCATGTGCAGCAAAGAAGGCATAATGGCCATTTGGTGGAGTTGGTGCTCTTGGTACCACATTTCTTTCTGGTTCATTCTGTATTGCAGATTGTGCCAGCTGTTCAAATCCTCCGGTGCCAATTGAAAACAAATCTTCGTCGTCTTCGTGGGCCTCTCCCATCTCAACTTCCTGACCGTAGTCATTCCGAACACTATGATAAACTTCTTCATTTTCATCCTCTTCATCTACCTCTTCCTCTTCCTCTTCCTCTTCATCGTCTTCAACTTCATCATCCTCATGATCAAACGGCTGTTGGGTGTCAGAAAATTCGTCATACTCTTCTTCCTCAAACTCATCTACCTCGTTATCAAAAAGCTCCAAATCGTCAGAGTGGTCATCGACTTCAGCAGAATTTCCAAAGTCATCATTTGCAACTAACTCTTCCCTTTCGTCAGCATCCCGCCTTTGGTTATCAGATTGTTGATTTTCTTCTTCCTCGGAATCTGATAAAAGCTCAACGACAGATTGCTCACTCTCATGCTTAGCTTCATCCTCACTCTCATTTGTTGGAATTGCTTCTTCTCCCTCGCTCTCTGATTCCCGTACTTTCTGTTGCAAATAGCTCGCGTCAATATGACTAGCATCCGATTCGGAACCAGAATCAGCATCAGAACTCTCCTTGTCTTCTCTTCTATATCTATCTAGGATCCTTCCCAAGAAATCAAATGCCGACGATCCTGGTTGACTCCTTTGGCGTTCTTCCTCCTCCTTTCGTTGCTTATCTTCCTCATCCAGTTGCTGTTCAATTTCTTCGTCTCGTGCCAGAGCAGATCTCCCTCGATTTCTCAAAGAACGCATCCATCCAGCGAGATCTTCTGTCACGGACGGCGCATCAGACACTGGCGTACCAAAGACCAATCTCCTCAATGGCGAGTTCTTCATTGCCGAAGAATACAAGTGGGATGGCAATGATGGCTTTCTTTCTGACATTATCGACGAAGACCAGACCTAACTGTGTTGATGTCGATTCTGGAGGGCGTTTTATCCCAACCGCTGGGTGGATCCTATTGAGGGTTCGAGTTTGCGCCGACGTAGTTGAATATTCCGTCGGAACGGTTGGCCGACACCGACGATTTGGTAGTCGAGTTCGTTACCACATTCTATGCGCGATATGCTGGTGAAACTGTGTAGCAGTTGAAGACACTCTGTGAAAATCAAGAGCTTCGAAAAAGTTATTGATGCCTTCGAAGACACAAATTGCATATTTTGACCCATTAGGGGTGTATAGAGAAATATGTGACGAGCTGAAGTCTAAATTGCCGTTAGTAAACCTGCATTGGAACCCACCGTCTCGACCATTGCGCTCTATACCTACTTTGGACGTGGATTTGGTGGAAGAGGCTGCGGTGACACAGAGTGCACCAAAGCACCAAATGCTGGGCCTATCGTCAGCGCCCTATCTCAAACTGATCTTTATTAAATGTGAAGATAGTGACACTTACAGATCCTCAATTCGAACGATGATTCGAGAATGGCTCAACAATAATGTTAACGGGACCAGAGATCCGACTGAATGGTTGTTGATTTATTATGTCCCCTCGGGGGGGAAGTCGTCATCTGCTAATAGATTCAAATCTACAGTTTTCGATAAGATTCGCGCAGATTTCAATTCCGGGTCTAAAAAAGATAGATGCATTCAAATCCGTAAGGAATATCCCAGCGAAATGGAATACATGGAAACTTGGAGTGATGCAATGACAAGAATCAAGGAATCCGTTTTAGAGGCGTTCGGAAGACGAGTCGACTTGTACGAAGATGAGGTAAATAAATTGGAGCAGAAAAAGGATGTCATGGGGTGGAACTTCGGAACCTTTTTCATAATGAAGGAAGGTTTGGCTTTGTCCTTTGAGAACATCAGTTTGTATGACGATGCATTAATGTTGTATGATGAATTAGAAACTGGATTTAGCACAATGACCCGATTGAAGTCAGTAGCTTCATTTTTGTCATCCATTGGGTTTGATTATGAAAAGGAGCCGCCAAAAGATCTTTTAAAGGCACAAGACGATTCGCAATGGAGGCATGAAATCATGTCAAATTCCATTTCCCTTTTTAACTTCCATTGTTACCTCTTTTCTCGGCAGTCGAATTTGATGTTGCAAATTGCACAGTCATCCTCGTCGGCTTCTATCTCAGCTTTAAAGATTGGTGAACTTTATTTGAGGTTGAGGACCTTCTTAACTGAAATGAACGGACTGTTATTGTCAAATAAGAAAAATATGTTTATGGTTGCAGAATGGGTCTATAATGTTGTTAAAGAATATCTGGACGCGACCCAAGAAACCCCGGATGGGCTGGTCCGGCAAGTTTCTGAAGGACGAGGTGAATTATTATTATTGTCCAGAAAGGCCCTGGAGACTTTGGCCAATAACAAGGGCTATTTTATTGAGGGCGCGTTGTCGGAAGTTTCATTGCATGAAGATACTGTAAAGGGGGAGTACGAAGAGAAAAATTCGAAATTAAAAGAATTCCTTTCCGATGCAAAATCATTCTATAAGGAATATCGCTCAATAACTACGGCTGCATCAGCTCAATTTGAGTTGGCTGATAGAATAAGGACCGTGAATCGATTGTCAGCTCAACTAGCGTTGTTGGATTACCAGTTGGAAAATTACGATGTCGCGTGTTCACAATTAGAGAGTATACCTACATTGTATGATAGACAAGGCTGGGACATGATTGCTTCTTCATTGTTGTCTGTCTATATCAAATGTCTAGTAAAGTTGGATGATAAAAAGAAGGAAGAAGCCATACTTTCCAATTCTCTACAATTACTTCAAAGACACGACTACTTGCCACAGGAAGAAATCGAGAGTCTTGTGGATAATATTGAGAACCTTTGTGATAAATATGAGACCAAAGCATTATTAGACGATTTCTTTAAAGTAAGAGTGGTTCCTTACATCTATGTCAAGGACAGTGGGAAGTATGCGATTAAGGTGGTAATGAATAGCTCGCTGGCCAAATGCTTCTCACTGGAAGGTGCCACCTTAACTTTACAACATATCAAGGGCAAAGAAAAATTGGTGTTTAAGAGCGATTCTAGTCTGATCAATGTAGGACTTGACCGTGTTGATTTAGAATTCACCTCTACCAAATTTGTCAGAGGTCAGTTTGAAATTAAAGATCTAATTATGACTAAAGGAAAAATGACTTTCACAAAGGACTTTGTCGATGCTAACTTATTTGTGGATTTCTTCCCATCCCCAATTGCATTTTGGGCAAAACTCACCTCACCCAAGCACTATGCCCTACCGGAGAGAAGGATATCTCTTGAACTACATGCACCTAAAGATGTTCAGGTAGAATCATGCAAAGCCTCATTCAAAGCGTTAACCACTGGTGTTAAGCTCCACCCACAAAAGGCACTTAACTGTAAGGAAGCGTCACCGACTGGTATTACTATCGGTGAAATCGACGGTATTAAAGAAGTCTCCTTGCCATTTGTTGCCGAAGGAGACTTACAGCGGATCGTTATTCGCACGGTTATCGACTATACGACTGCAAATGGTGTTTTCCAGTATATTTTTGTTGATGAGGTTGATATCCTTCTTCCTATCGATGTTAATGTTCATGATTTTTTCAAGGCTGAGAAATTTTTCTCAAAGTTCTCAATTTCGTGCAAGACACAGGAACCTGTCCGAGTTTTCTCAGCTGACCTGAAGAGTACTGAACACTTTAAAGTTTCCCCGGCTATGGACATAGGTGATACAATTGCATTTCCAGGAGGACCAATATCAAGTGTGTTTTCAATTAAACGTGAAATTGGACAAACCGAGGAGGAAGTTTTATTATTAACGATACGCCACTGCTATGTTCGAGATGGTGAGTGAGATGAAATTAGCGATGTTACTGTTTTAAGTGCTAACTGAATGCTTTTTTTTTAGAATGCTTAACATTAATACGGCAAAATCTTACCCAGAGGTTGAAATCAGACGAGATGGAAAAGTACAGATTACTTGTAGAACCATTAATTCGCTGGTTGCCGATTGATGTTAACTCATATGCATTGGAGGGCGCTTTGACGATCCCGAACCATGTTCTGCGGCAAGTGGAGGAAACAACATATTTGGATTACATTCCACCAACTGATCGAAAGAAGATTATTGAAATTCTCGTCGATACGCTGCAACAGGAATATTCCGAAGATCTCTCGGATCACGGTAAGATCACCCATGAACTCACAATCCCGGTGCCAATTCCAACCGTAGATGTTGTGCATGAAATTGAACTGGTTTTACCGAAGGACGTTGATCATTTTGTCATTGGGCACCCTATTCCAGTTACAATGAAAGCAAGATCTACTCAACTGTGGACTGAATATCAGAAGAAACTTGATCCGTCTACCAAGTTCATGTACGACATTCACCCGTCAGATTCATGGTCGTTATCAGGGAAAAAGAGGGGTGTATTTGATGGGACCCAGGAGTCACATGAATTTGAATTCTCATTGATACCTCTCCGCACTGGTAAATTACAGCTTCCGAAAGTCGAAATCCATATCGTTGAGGGACAGGATAAATCACTCAAAATGGAAATTGATTATAAGAATGGTACTGAAAATGCCTTGGTTATTCCTGAATACGATAGAATCTCCGTCTCCTTCTAAAATTCATGTAAAATATACCTACAGATTATATATTGCGCTATGTAAGCTCTCTGGTGTTGGTTTCTCAGCCACGCAATCTGGAACCAAATCGTGGAGGTTCAAGAACTCTTCAGTCGTTGGTCCAATTGCAGCGATTTTATAACTTGTTCTATCCTTAACTTTTAATGTATCAACAATGCCCTCAACTCCCGAAGGCGAAAAAAACACAATCCATAAATCCTCATTATCATTAACTTCAGCACATTTTTCATTAAACTTCTCACAACAATTGCTTCTAGTCGTTGTATCATAAACTATCCTTTCTGCAACATTTGCCCCCATTTTTGTTAATGCATTGGGTATAATATCTCTGTGAACCACGCCAGTGAAAAATAAGTAGTTTTGGAACTTTTCAAATGGCAAAACCTCGTCACTCAATGTCTGTCCATTCCCAGTATCCTCCCCCCGGATATCTTTGAACCCACATTTCCGCAGTCGGGCACCAGTTGCAGGACCAACAGTGAATACTGGCTTTTCCAGTATCAAGTTTACGTTATTCAATTCCGAAAGTGCCTCCACAGCCCGTTGAGAAGTCACAATCAACGCTTCGGCTGATCTAACCTCGTCGCATTCAAGGTAATTCGATAGCCCGTCCAGATCCAGAAACACATGTTCTAATACAGGCACAAATTCTGCACCGGGAAAAGTAATGGAGTAGGGATCCTCTTTGGATTCGTTTTTTAGTAATATGATCATTCTCTATGGCTCCGCTCTGAAATTGGACTCATATTACTTCGCTGGTAAGCCATTCTCATATTTACTCTGCGAAATTTTACTTTTGTGTAGCGTACGGCTGATTTTGGGTTTTGGCAAATTGCTACAGAACATAAACTTTTTGTTAGTGAACATGAAAAACCGTACGGCTGATTTTTTTTTTTCCCTAGGAAATTGTAAAAAACCGCCAAATTTGTACTGACTTTACAATCCTGAAGATTCAGGCATGTTTAATCTATTTATCTATTTATTCTATTTCATCGCTTAATTTGTGTCCCAAGTACACCAATTAGCACCTTATTCTCTCTAAATTATCTAAACTTTATGGGTATCAGTCTATCAGGCGATCAAGGGTATCGAGGGTATTATCAGGTATCACACTCTTTCAGGTTGTTTTATGCTGCTGCAGGCCTTTAAGTCGGGCCGATATTCTAATGTGCGGCTCAGATTGGCTGGAATTTTTTTTTCTTTCGTCGATTTTTCACTAGTCATACAACCCACATATCATACTCCGAGAAATGACTGATAAACATCAAAAACTTGTCCAATGGATGATTGATAACTCAATCGAGCTCAGTAGCTCATTGACACTTAAACAGTCACCACTGGGAGGAATTGGAGTATTTGCAAAGAATCGGATTGAAAAAGATAGCGTTTTATTAGCTGTGCCAAAGAGCTGTGTATTAAGTCCACAGTCATGTGGGATTTCAAACTTATTGGAAGAACATGAAATTGATGGAATGGTTGGATTGGCGCTTGCTTATATGTTTGAAAAGAGTCAAGGAGAAAACTCTCCATGGTATCAGTATCTGGAGAGCTTTGATTATGAACCTGGTGAAATGTCGTTGCCAAGATTCTGGAAAAAGGAAGAACAGGAATGGTTGAAGGGAACTGAATTAGAACAAATGGGCGGATTAGATATTGAAGAGGTTCATTCAATGTATGAAGAGGTTGTAGAACCTTTTATTGAGGAAAATAAAGATCTTTTCGACGAAAAATACCGATCATACCAAGCATACTCAAATAGTCTCATGGCAATTTGCTCCAGAGCTTTTGAAGTCGATATTTACAGAGGATTGTCTTTGGTCCCAGGTGCATGTCTTTTCAACCACGGTATGAGTGAGGACGTACACTTCGAAAGTAACAACGACGTATGTATTTCTTGCGGAGCTCACGATTTCTGTGATCATGACATTGAAAGAATTATGGATGAAGAGGATGAAGAGAGACCAGAACCAATCGAAACTGATAGGGAATTTGTACCAGAGTTATTAGATGAAAATGATGAATTTGAAGATGAGGATGAAGACAACAGTAATGATGAGCAACATGATGGTGACGATGACGATGAGAGTGATGATGAAAGTAACGGAGATGATTCCGATGATACGTGTGATATTAGGGCAATTAAAACGATTCCGTCTGGGAAGGAAATCTTCAATACATATGGAGAATATCCAAATGCGATATTATTGTCAAGATATGGGTTTGCACAATGGGACAATGTTCATGAAACAATATCCATTGCAGATGAAATTAGAGAATACGCAAAAAGTTCTGTTGATTTATCCAAGAGATTAAAATGGTGGTCCAAGAATTTTTTCCTTTGCATTTTTTCGTTAGAGCAGATTGAAGAAGAAGGGTTGGATTCCGATATGCCGTGGCAAGATACAGCAGAAGTGTTATCAGATGGACAACCTTCCAAACCCCTGAAATTACTGTTAAATTTACTAACGATGAGTTCTAAAAAACTTCTCCTCTTCCAGGCCCGTGTTGCAAAGGGTAATTATAGCGGTTTGACCAGTTCTGCTTCCAAGGATTTTTTGAAATTATACAAGAAACTTGCTCGAAGGAGATTGGAGAGATTCAAGGACCAACTAACCAGTGAACAATATAAAGCATTACTGAACGAAGTACCCCCAAGTGAATGCAGAAAGGTCATGGCTTTAATTACTAGAGGCACTGAAAAGTTAGTAATAGAAAGGGCATTAGAATATAGCATGTAAGAGAATGATAAAGCCCTATTTCTTTTTTTGGTCTGTTCAAAATATTATATTAATTTTTTTCTTGTTGCTGATGCTGTTGCTGTTGTTGTTGATGCTGCTGCTGCCTTGCTTTTCTTCTTCGTTTTTTGGCTTCAAAGTCATGCCATTCGCCAATGTCAGCTAAATTCAACGGCTCCGGTGATGGAGATTCGTGGAAATATTCATGCTCAAGCGCTTTCTCAGCTGAAATGCGCTGATTTGGGTTTATGCAGAGCATTTTTGTTGCCAAAGAGAGACAATTTTCAGTTGGAAGCGACTTCGAATAAAGTTCATTAAACCGGTTCGATTTGGAATCTTCAGACGGCGATGCTGGCATTAATAGGCGGTACCAGGGCAATAATTTAACTCCAGGCCAACCTTCTTCATCCGGTGTTCCTAAAACTTTGAAAATCGACTCCAGCTGTGCTATTTCATCCTGGGACTGGAAAATTGCTCTTTTGGTGAATAGTTCAACCAATATGCAGCCCATGCCCCACACGTCGACCCCACCAGAATACACAGTAGCACCCAATAAGAGCTCTGGTGGTCGGTACCATAAGGTGATAACACGGTTGGTATAATGTGCGTTAGGATTGGATAAGTCAATGGTTCTTGCCAAACCAAAATCGGCAATCTTAACATGTCCTTGGTTGTCAATCAAGATGTTCGATCCTTTGATATCTCTATGCAAAACCCCCCTATGGTGAAGGTAAGCTAAACCTTCTATCATTTGCTTAAACAAGTATTTGCAATTCCCTTCAGTCAGCGTCAGGTCTGGGTGGGCCAAAATTCCTGCCAGATCATGATCCATGTATTCAAATGCCATATAAATGTTACCTTGTTCAACCATCATTTCGCGCAATGAGATGATCGCCGGGTGTCTTAATGCTTGCAGTAGACGAACCTCACGAACCGCAGTAATTGGAACACCATCTCGTTCTGATTCCAATCGCAATCTTTTTAAAGCAGCCATTTTTCCAGTTTCTACGTTCCGCGCTTTGTAAACTCGTCCATACGTTCCTTCGCCTACCTGTGTTTCTCGTTTCCATATCGAACCGTTACGATAAGTAATCATATTTGGCTCATTTTTGGGTGTTGGAGCAGGTTCTGGCGGCGGCGGAGGCGGAGGGGGTGGTGGAGGTGGTAGCTCTTCCCTGGGCTTCTGCTCTCCTTCATATTTCTTATGTGCTGGCTGTCGACCTGCATTGGGAGCGTTGTTCTTTCTTCTCTTTTTATTCCTTGGTTTCTGGTTCGACGAATTAGATGCTGGCGGTGGAGGAGGTGGAGGAAGGGGGAATCGTCGTTTCTCCGTGTCATTTTCCTTATCCTTTGGCCTGGATCTAGATTTCGGCCTATAATCACCCTTGTCATATTTATCATTACTTCTGTACTCACGGTCGCGGTCGCGATCATGTCTATTACTGTATTCTTTATCATCACGGTAATCACTCCTGGAATTGAAATCCCTTCGCTCATGCTTGTTATATTCCTGCCTATAACCTTTCTTTTCTCTTCTTTCGCCTCTATCACCACCACCTTTCTCACTCCGATCAAAACGCTCCTTTGATTCTGACCGATGATTGTAGTAATCGTCCTTGCTTTTACCATCCCCATTATCATTACTCAATCTTCTTTTCCGTGGTCTATGAGGTGACGTAGGAGAATATCCTCTTTTGCTATAATACTCCTCTCTGTCTGCGGCAGACGCCGACGGTGGAGGTGGAAGAGAATCAGGATTTCGACCCATAGTAAATGAGGAGGCGTATTTTCCTCCTCTACCCCGGCCACGACCACGACCCCGCGACGAATTCGTAGACCCATTAGGAGGACCCTGTGGTGGTGGTCTCCAATTTTCTCTCGCCATAGTTAATCAACAGATAGAAAAATTCAGAAAGGCGGTATAGTATAAGGCTTCCACTCAAAATATTTCAGCGCTCCCATCAAACTATTGGAGTTCCTAACCCTGATACAGGAGTTGTGTAGCTGGGAACCATTTCGAATTTTGTGCGATACATATTTTAATCAATTTTAAGGTTTTTTCAGTTACCATCCCAATGAGTTTTGCATTAATTTTCTGTTCTAGTCGTAGTTAATCCCAGATATTTGTATGTGTGCGTTCAGAAACTCGTTCATGTATCAGATAGAAAAATTGAATCAGAGACCCGGGGCTTTACTAAGCTAAGCTCTCACCCGTGCTTTTTACTCTTACCCTACTGTGCCACATCAAATTCACATCCATTAAGCGGTTGGGGTCCAATTCGAGTTCTTATTTTGATTTTCAGCACGGAAATATAAACTTTGGGTACATTCTCTGGGGATTAGGAATCTCACAAAGGCGTTCGACGTTATTTTAATGGAGCAGTTTTCTGTGCGGCTGACAAATTCTCAGCGTAATGTGAAGGTTAGCGTTAATATTAACCAACCATTAGCCAAGTTCAAGTGGCTAAATGAAAGTTACTGTGTGATTTATTTTCAAATGTTTTAATATATTTCTGTTCCTGTTTCTTTTGTTTTACAAAAAAACGGAAATTCTGTGGCTGCGTTTGCAATTCTAATGGTTCATGGGCGCCCAAAATCAAATCTCTGATAACTGTTCAATTCAAAAAATCTAAATCGGCGACAATTTGAATCTGGAGAACAAGCCAGTCGTGATAATGTTTCCTTTGAAGGCACCGATGATGTCGGTGTCACGGATTATTTTCAACCCCTGCCAAGAGATTTATCCCAACTCTTCGGAAAAAAACCCTGAACATGCCTTCACCGAAAATCATCCGAAGCACTTGACCGTATTCTGCAGCCACCTCTTTTTTTTTTTTTTTTTCTAGAAATGAACCAGAAAACACTTGTGTGAATTCATTTATCAATTTCACCGCCTTAGGTCTTAAGCGTAGGTGAAAGCCCCTAATGATCTTAACCCAGTGTTGGATAAAGCTTCCGTACTGCTGCGGGGCAGTATGATGTCGCGTCCAAATTAAACACTAGCACGTGTTGTTGGAAAATTTCTAACAGGTTGAAACCTTTGCCGTTTATGTTGCATTACATAAAATCAAGCCACATGAAAGGTTGTGCGGTAATTGTTGGAAATTAATATGAAAAATAACATCGATTTTATACCACACTCAGTTTCAATATAATCATATGCGGTGCTTCGTACCTCTAAACAATTTTTTTGAATTTCAAACTGTATAAAAGATGTAAACTAAAATTTGTGGTCAATTGTGTAGCGAAATACGAAGCTTTGTTAGCCGCTGAAGATCTTGTCGATCTTAACCTGATATGGCTGAATGATGATAAGATAAGGCATGATCATCTTTCCAAAAATACACTGGAAAAAATGACGTATAGTATAGCAAGGGGTTTGCGGCTAATCAACTCATCGCTACAAGAAAATCATTGGATATATAAAAATCCATCGGAGCGAAGCTGTATTTTTAGCTGGTAAAATGAAATTAGCATATTTCAAGGTTGTAGCAGCACTGTTCACTAGCCTGTGCTCCGCATTGACCATATCAGATAAAGCCACAAACTCTTCGTCGCCATTGCTTCATGGATTGATGTTTGAAGATATCAATAGAAGTGGAGACGGCGGGGTTTATGGTGAGTTGCTAAACAACCGGGCATTCCAAGGAATCAAGCCAGATTTGTACAATTACCAAATTCTTGACGGGTCCCAACTCCAATTGGTAGATGATGCGCTCTCAGATGCTCTACCAAAATCTCTGAAAGTAAAAGGTTCGGGGTTCTATAATAAGGGATTCTGGGGAATCGATGTTAAGAAAGGGGCCAAATACACTGCCAGGTTCTACGCCAAAGGTGGATCAAATTTCAAAGTTGCATTGAAAGGCGTAGCTTCAGGGAAAAATTTGGTTTCTGCCACAGCCGAAGCCGTTACTGAAGATACGTTACTTTACCTTTCCAAGTCTAACGGTTTCCAACTTTATTCTGCAGAGTTGGTTCCCGAGGATGATGCTCCTGATACCGATAATGGATTATTTGTGACCTTTGAAGGCAAGGAAGCAACATTTAATTTTATATCGTTGATGCCGGAGCTCTTCAAGGGAAGAGAAAATGGTCTCCGTGTCGATCTGGCAGATGCACTGAATGAAATTGGTAGCAAATTCCTCCGCTTTCCTGGAGGAAATAACCTTGAAGGAAAAACCGTTGCCAGGCGATGGAAATGGAACGAAACCATCGGAGCTTTAATCAATCGTCCTGGAAGACAGGGTGATTGGGGTTATCCTAACACAGATGGCCTGGGATTAGATGAATATTTCCAGTGGTGTGAAGACATGGCTTTGGAGCCAATTTTGGGAGTTTATGCTGGTTATTCACTTGGAGGTGAAGAAGTCCCTAAGGACAAGCTGCAACCTTATATTGACGAGGTCATGAATGAACTAGAATACTGCCTTGGCGATGAAAATACCGAATACGGTAACCTCCGTATCAAGAATGGACGTAAGGACCCATATGATCTGAAATACGTTGAAATCGGAAATGAAGATTTCTTCGCCCACCACTACGATTACCGGTTCCCTGAATTCCACAAAGCAATCAAAGATAAATATCCATCTCTGATAATTGTTGCAACAACTCAAAACGGAATCGAGTTTCCGAAGGACGAGATTGTCTGGTGGGATCAACATAACTATCAGAACCCTGAATGGTTTGTCAATGGATTCGACATGTATGACAACTATCCAGTGAATAACACCAAAGTATTCCAAGGAGAGTATGGCTGCTTCTTCTTGGGGGACCATGATGTCCCACTCAAGTATCCGATTATGAGAGGAAGTGCCTCTGAGGCAGCCTTCATGATAGGCATGGAACGGAATTCTAACAAAGTGTCAGCAATGTGTTATGCTCCAACACTTAAGAACGAAAACTCTACCGGGACTACCCCAACATTGATCCAATTTGATACTGCCGCTCTTGTGAAGTCAACGTCATACTATGTTCACAAATTGCTATTTTCTTCTTCTACTGCCGATCAAAAGATTCTCCAATTGGATGACCCTTCCTTCAACCCACTCTATTATGTCGCAAATCTAGCAAACGACAAGATTCATGTCAAGATTGCTAACCCGACAGGAAAATCAGCCGAGTTCGTTGCCAAAATTGATGTTTCGGGATTTGAAAATGCCAAAGCTACAGCTGAATCCATCTCTTCAAATGATCCAAATGCTTCCAATCTCCTTGGTCAAAGAGAGCAAGCCTCAATCAAGTCTCAATCAGTTTCATTCAACAAATCCGAAATCCGGTTGGATGTGAGTCCATATTATGTCGGGGTTATTACACTTCAAAAGTAGTAGCATATTTCCTACCAACTAGTGCATCAATCTTTTGTTAATTTTCATCTTTACATTAATGGCTTCTTATTATTTTAAATATCTCTCACCTGTTTCGTTTATTGTTTTTATTTTTTTTATGAATCCTCACAAAGCTTATTGTTCAATCCAGCGAAGTAGAGACTATATATGAATCTCGCCTACGACCTACGACAGTCTAGTCACATTACCCTATCGGCTTGCTGAAAACTGTTGTTGTCAGATTGACCCCTTGGTAATTTTTCTATTTTGCTGTCTGATGAGTGTATAGTATCCATGAAAACGAAAAGATGTCGTGTCACAGCTAGATCATTTAAGAAGGATGATTTCTAGACATCTGTAACATTGAAACGGTATAACTGACAACTTGACCAAAGCGCACAGTCGTTACCTAAGTGATTTTGGCCAATTGCGTTATTATATTATAACTGCTATTAATTTAATTAATCCTTCATACTTCTATGTTCGTATTTTTTGGACCCACATAAATACGACCTTTGACAAGCGGGCTGCACAGGAAGCATTCGGTGATTATTCTCCGGAACAGGGTCTCCCGTTTCAAGCGCCAGGGTTGTAATCAAAAAAAATAAAAATAAAAATAAAAATAAATAAATAAATAAATAAATAAATAAACAAATAAATAAATAAATAAAAATTAAGGTCATCTCAGGACAATAAGCACGTTCATGTCAATCATACGATTATTATTATTTCCATCTCACAATTTCTAACCCAGATCGTCATAATGGTAATCTACCTATGAAACCATGAGATCAAATATATTTATACACAGTAGATCTTGTTTCTTTTGCAATTCTGAAACGGTACTTTCGCCGGGTTTTTCCTAAACACATTCCTACAGCCAATGACGATCAAGTCGATTCCTATTACCCCCGATACTGTCGGCGCCGGTGGAATATCCGAATGAAATCGAATGCAAGGGCTCGGATCTCAGTGATGCAGGCTTCCGATCTTCGGCGTAGGTCACCCGCTTCCCCACTTTCGATGATCTTCTCGGAACTGTCGCCTACCCCTCGTTGCCAAGGCTTAAATACCTTCTTCTTCTGGAACGATCTGCAACGGGTAAAGTGGGGCAAATTTTCAAACAAACTGGACTCATTTAGTAACTAATCAATACATAAGATTTCATACAAAAAGCAATTAAGCACGTTCATTAGCTTCAGAATGTTCAACATGCTGGACATCAGCGACCTTCTCTTCCTTTTCTTCCAAGGTTGCCTCTTTGAACTTGTGATGAGCAATCTTGTACCATGGAAGACTGAAGAGTTCTTCGATAGATTCCAAAGAATGACCTGCAGGTTCAGGAACCATGAAGACCGTAAATAGTAAACCAACAAATGTAACACATGCAAAGAAAGCGACGGCGCCGTACTCTCCCATTGCCACATTCATTGGAGGTAATGCACGAGAGTTTGCATATTGATTGGCAAAATGGAATGCCATAATAATAGCGGTTGCGACACTTCTGACAGTAAGTGGGAAAATTTCCGAATTGATCAAATATTGAATAGCATTGAAACCCAAGGCCCAGCCCACACCATTCAAGTAGATCATTGCCACGGCACCGTTGGCTGCAGCCTGTGATCCTCCCTTAGCAACAAAGACTGCAATGAAAATCAGAGAGAACAATTGGATGAAGATACCGGTAAAAAGGGATCTCTTTCTACCAAGGGTATCAATCAAGAAGAGTGCAACAACTAAGGATGATATAAGCTTCACGGTACCAAAGACTGCAGTAAGTTTGAGTTGTGGGATAGTTCCATCCACACCAACCAAGCTGAAAAAGTCTGGTGCATAAATAGTAACTGCGTTAGCACCGGTCCATTGACCAATCAATTGAATCAGTAAACAGATCAACATGCGGTAACCGTAGGTAGTGAAGAGCTGTTTGACACACTGCCAAACTGATGCCCGCTCACTTTCAATTTCAACTTGTCCAAGAATTTGACTAGTTTCCCATGTGATATATGGGTGGGTAGTTGGCAAATTTCTGAACTTGGCCAATGTTTCTAGGGCCTCGTCATTTCGGCCGACTTTAAACAACCAACGAGGACTTTCCATGGTGAGGAAGCTTCCAAGGAAAAAAATGCCGCCATACATAATCTGCATGGATGTTGGGATCACCCACTGGTTTCTTGAACTGTCCGAGATATGGATGGAAGTACCCAAGTTACTGAACTGACCAAGCATCACACCTAGATAGACACTTCCGGAATAAATACATGCGCAGAGACCTCTGACATTGGCTGGTGCGACCTCAACCAAATAGGTTGGACAAACAACCGCTGTCATTCCAATACCAAATCCAGCAATCAGTCTACCGGCATAAATTTGTCCTACACCATTAAAGGTGGTAATCTGAATAATAACACCAATGAGCCAAATACAGCACAATGTTCTGAATGACTTGATTCGTCCGATTTTATCGTTGAGCAAATATCCCAAAATGGACCCTCCAATACATCCAATTTGAACCATAGATGTAATGTTGGATTTCAAGTTTGCAAGCTCACTTTCACTTTTACCACTGTCTTTTTCCATTCCTACCATCTTGATGAACGGAGGATGCTTGACAGTCCCGGAGATAGTGCCTTCATCTAAACCTCTTGCAGCACCCATCAATCCAAAGACCAGTGTAGACGCCCATAATCTCCAATTGAGAACCTCCTTTGGTTCATTCTTAATCTGCCTCCAAAACATGTTATTTTTTCTGATTTTTTTTTTTTTTTTTGTGACTTCTTTGCAATACCTTGT
>PPJG02000017.1:0-29125 GCA_003705695.2 Blastobotrys serpentis | reverse complement strand
TTTTCCTCACATTAGGTTTGAACTTTCTTTTTCCTCAAGCGTTATTGTCCCGCATTTCATTTCTCCCGATCAAGGGTTTGCACTTTGTGAGCGTGAAATTTAGCGCCTGGAACTTCAAACTTTTTATACCCCTTCCAAAGCACCAGTCCATAGAATTTTTAGGCGTTGAATTTTTGCTGGGTTTGAAACGTCCGCTAAATATTTTTTCACCAGGTAAATACTCAGTGTTGCCAAGTTCAACTTGGCAACTTACTTAGAGCCCTGCATCTCTGACCCCTCACTGAACCCCACCCCTCTGAATTCCAACATAGAAAAAGCCTGAGACAACATGTGATGTAAGATTCCCTAACGGCTCTTTCAGATCCCTTTATGGGAAAGTTATCCCTCAGCTGTAGAAAAAGGGTCCTGCTGTGTTTCTACAAAAGTGTAGGAGAAAAAAGGACCCAGTGTTTTTCAGAAAATTCCCATCAAAACTTGTAATCTTCAGACTTTTTCCATTAATTAGCTCTTAAAGTTGAATCATATTGTTTCCACCGATAATACACGTCCGAGCCCCCACAGCTAAGATATGGAGACGGGTTCTCTCGACCGAGAATCGGACAACGTCTCGTAATCTTTGTCACATACACAGTTATTGGCCTATTATTATGCGGCCCTGGTATATCGCGGATGTTTATTGCAGATCTTCTTGATGGCGACATTCGTTATCGTGCGGGGAAGAGATTGGCAGCAATTACATTGCAGTTCGAAATGTTCTAAGCTCTGGTCCCGAATTGTTCAACAATTATACGCTCATGGAAAACTTTACCAAAACATCCATCCCTTTCTCATAGTAGAGATAATAATTGACAAGTAACTGCTTCGTCATACCTTCAAACGTTTTTCGGTAGTTTTCAATACTGTGTGACGGTAGGAGAACCTTCCAGATTATTTTTCCGCTAACCACAGGTTGGCATGATCCTTTATACAAAAGACACGGACTCTCCGTCAATATGGTTTTCATTAAGGAAGAAAGCAAGAAGGTTGAATTGGATCATTGAGACGATGGTGAATAAAACAAGCCGCCCACAGAAAATCTTTCGCTTGACAGTTGTACGATCCACAGAATAACTGTTATATTTCAGCAAAGAACTCTCTCTCCGGCGACATGATGTGCCCTTTCTCTGAAAGAAGTAAATGAAAAGGTTGCACTGGTTATTGAGACAACGGTGAACAAAATAGACCGCCCACAGAGTATGCTTCGCACGACAGTTGTTGAATTCTTCGCGGGAAACCTGTTCCATCTCAGCAAACACACACACACACACACACACTCTCTCTCTCTCTCTCTCTCTCTCTCTCTCTCTCTCTCTCTCTCTCTCTCTCTCTCTCTCTGGCGATATGAGAAGAAGCAAAAGGTTTGCATCGGTTCATCGACAATTGTAAATAAACATAAAGCCCCTGGGAGTACAACTCTTCGCAGAATACATGTTATAGATCAGCGAAAATCTCTCTCTGTCTCGGGCGATGAGTATTCCCTCAGAATACGAATGCAAAAAGCGTGCGTTGGTTGAATATTTTCATGGAGACAAGATTGGATAAACACCGCTGGTGTCTTTCGCTTGACAGGTCAAGCACAGGTCAACCCTTCGCAGAAATACTGTAACATGTCAAGAAAACTCATTCTTCGATAAGAAGAATTCAAAGAGGTTGCATTGGTTCATTGAGACAACAGTGAATAAAACAATCACCCACTGTATATCTTTCGCGTGACAAATATTCACTGAAGAACTATAATATTCAACAAAGACTCTCTTTCTCTCTCTCTGATGATGTTTTGTGCATTTTCTTTAAAGAAGAATGCAAAAGAGCTGCATTGGTTCATTAAGACGACAGTGGATAAAAAGGCGGACCACCCACAGTGAATATTTCGCTTGACAGAGGTTCAACTCGTCGTGGAAATTCTGATATGCCAGTTCTGCTCTTGGATATTCAGATTCAGTTGAAAAACGTTTCGCCAGCTAATACACTGCCAACTGATGCTTGCATTGCTTTTTGTTTATTTCACAGAAATGGACGCTGGCCAAAGTGCACACTTGCACCCTTACCGCTGGCAACGATTTAAACATCCAAGCCGACACAATGTCACAAAAAGCGGATAATCGATAAAGGCAACCCTTCGGAAACTCTCATGTTGACAGATAGTCTACCTTTAGTAGCGGTAGACTTGGTAGAAATGGGAATGGGGATGTTGGCCAGGTCCCGCTCATTTCTGCTACCATTGTCTAGTCGTATATGTGGAGTACTTCTAGATAATGACAACAAAAGTAAAAGGTAATCTTAAAACATGAAGTACAATTTAAGGAAACTTTTCTCTAATTGACTGCAACAATTGTAAATAGTCATTTCGGTATATATAAAAGATCGGAATTCGGCCGAGTCGGACTGTACGGCTGAATGTCTTTCGGGATGACGACTTCGGCAATCCGCTCGCAGAACACCGCCGCAGGGACACGCTCCCACCCATTTTAATCGCGTGTGTAAATGCGGCGTGAAATTATGAATTAATTAAGAGTTAATGACGCGTTGAAAAACACGTACGAATCGACTATATTCATATACAACTATGGGAAGGTTGAGCGCCATTGAACTGTGCAACTTCAAGTCGTATAAGGGCTTGCACAAGGTTCAATTTGGAGAAGATTCGAATTTCACTTCCATTATTGGCCCGAATGGGTCAGGGAAAAGTAACATGATGGATGCGATTTCATTCGTTTTGGGCGTTCAAAACAGGAAACTGAGAACTTCAAAGCTGAAGGATCTGGTTTATAGAAATCGTATTATGGAAGAAGGAAACGATCAAGATGGTGATGGTGTCGTTGGAAGTCAAAATGACCCCACGAGTGCCTATGTTACTGCTATTTATTGTAAGGATGATGGGGAAGAAATGAGGTTTACAAGAAGGTGGGTTAAGCGAGATCTGAAACTATTTACTTGCGTGATTTTCTAACTCTATTTCTTTAGTATTTTGCCATCGGGCACAAGTAACTACAAAGTCAATGGTGTGCAATTTTCGTTGCCACAATACACAGCAGAATTGGCGAAAGAAAACATTTTGGTAAAGGCCAAAAACTTCCTAGTCTTCCAAGGAGATGTCGAACAAGTTGCTTCACAAAACTCAAAGGAGTTGAGTGCTACAATTGAACGAATTTCTGGATCAATACAACATGCTGAAGAATATGACAGGCTCCAGAACGCTAGCCACGAAGCTCAGAAGAATGCTGAAGCTATCTTAACAAAAAAGAAAAACGCCAGCAGTGATATTAAGATATACAAACAACAAAAGGAGGAGGAAGATGCATATAATCGAAAAAAAGATGAGATCGAGCGCTGTCAAACCTCTGTCCTATTGTGGGAGTTGTATCATTTAGAGAGAAAGGCTGAGGAAAAGTCCTACCAATTAGCACAGTGCAAAAACGAACTCGATGAGAAAATGGAAAAATCAAGCGAAGAAAGAAATCAGCTCAAGACGGTGGAACAACAGTATGCTAGTTTTCAACGAGAAGTTCAAAAACTGAGAAAGAAAGTCCAGTCTATAGATTCTCAAGTGGAAGAAGCCAAAGTCAACTTATACCCTATCAAAACCAAAATTGAGGTCACTAAAAAGTCAAAGGCTCGGGTTGAAGACACATTGAAGTCTGTTCGTCAAACCAGAGATGAGCAGGCGAAACATGTTGCCAAAGTTGAAAAAGATATTAAAAATACTGAGAAGGCCCTATCAAAGTTTGACCAAAAGCTAGAAGAGCGAAAAAAATCCGAAATGAACATCTCTGATAAAGATATGGAAGAATTTGAAACATTGAAAATTCAGTATACTCAACGCACTTCCAATGAGCAAGTCACTATTGGTAATATTGTCCGATCACAGAGGGCTGCCCAAGACGATGTTAATATGTTGAATCGCTCTAAGGAAAACTTCACAATTAAAGCTTCTGCGCTTGAAAGCGAGTTGGCAAATTTGACTAGTCAAGCCAAACAGCTATCGTTTGAGATCAATCAAGCAAACACTTCCCTTCAGAATAAGAAGGAGCAGTTAGAAGAGGTTGTTGATAGTCAGAAAAAGCGAGAAGAAGAAAAGAAAACGCATAATAGTCGGCTTGAAGATGTCTTAAAAAAGTTGGAATCTGTGCAAGCTGATGAGAGGGAAACTGAAAAGGAGCGTAAGATGAGAGAAACGATGAAGAAACTGAAACAGCAAGTTCCAGCAGTTAGAGGTTACGTCTATGAGCTGTTTTATCCCCCTCAAGACAAGCACACTAAGTATGCAAAGTCCATTGGCACTGTCTTGGGTAAACATCATGACTCGGTGGTTGTTGACAGCTACAAAGATTGCCAGAGCTGTATTGAGTTTTTGAAGGCTAACCGGTTGGGTGTTATGAAGTTTATTCCGTTAGATAACATATCTACCAACCCTATTGACAGCTCTTTGAAAACAATTCTGCCTGGAGCTCGTCTTGCGGTGGATGTCATCCAATGTGACCCTTCGTTGCGACTGGCTGCAGAATTCATTTGTTCAGATACAATGATCTGTGATTCTATGGAGATTGCCAAGAACCTCCGGTGGGGGAAGAATATTAACGTCAGAGCTGTCACGCTTGAAGGTTTTGTGATCTCAAGAGGTAATACCATGACTGGTGGTGGCAGCAATAGTGGTAACAAGCCCCCTCCATCCCATGATGTTAGAAAATGGAAGCTGATTAAGGAACAGGAATTAGCTACGTTACAAGAACTTAATAGCAATGTTCATGAACAGATCGCCAGGGAAGAAGAACTCAAGGGTGAGATCAAACAAATTGAACTACAGTTGGAGGCACACAGGCAACGGCTTGGTGAGCTTGAACAATATATTGAATCTCGACGAAACGAAATGAAATATAACCAAGATCAGGCGTCTAATGTTGATCAGAAATTGACACAAGCAACTAAACTTGTTAACGATTGTACTCGAAAATTGGAAGTTGAAGAAGGTAAAGTCCAGGGAGCACGCGATGAAGTCTTTGGTGAGTTTTGTTCCAGACTTGGTATTGATGATATAAAACGTTTTGAACAAATCCAATCTAGGTTCACAAGTGAAGGTCAGGAAGAACGCCAGAAAATCGTGATTCATAAACAGCAATTAGAAAGGCAACACTCTCGCTTCAGCAGCGGCTTAGAGGAAACAGAAAAGAGGGTCAAAAACCTTGAGGCCTCTCTTAATAAGGATACATCTGCACTGAAGCAACAAGAAACAGAACGCGATGAGCTTATGCAACAGTATGTGGCCCTTCAGGACAAACAAACCCAGTTGCAGACAAGCTATGAGAGTAAAAAATCTGAGCTGGAAAATAGAAGCGAGACAGTCAAAGATTATAAGATGAGGCTCCAGAACGCCATAAAGGATGGAGATGATACTGAATCCAGATATCTTGATACAAAAACAGAATTAAGCAAGTTGGTTTCAAGAAGGATGAATCGACTCAGAACTTGTAACCTTGAATTAATTCCTGTTCCATTATTGGAAGGAAGCCTAGATAATATCCCAGTTGATCAAGTTATTGCTTCTACCCAACCTACGCAACTTGATCCTGATGGGGATAGTCAAATGGAAGATGAACCAACCTACAATGGCAGTTACAATAACTATGGCATCGTGGTAGATTATGAGCAACTTGACGATGATCTTCGCTCTACGGATGACCCAGTTGTTAAACAGGACCTATTAGCGAAGATCCAAGATTTGCGAGCTGAAATGGAACAAACTTCAGTCAATACAAAGGCGAGAGAACGACTTGATAAGGCACAAGAATCTTTCAAAGAAATTCAGGCAGAATTTGAGGAAGCTAAGCAACAGGCCAAAGATACAAGAGAAGAGTTTAATCAGGTAAAGAAAGAACGAACTCAAAAATTCATGAAAGCATTCAATATCATGTGCAAAGAAATTGAAGTTGTTTATCGGGAACTGACACAATCTCCTACTTCTCCGTTAGGAGGTTCGGCACAATTGTCACTAGAAAATGAAGAGGAGCCATATCTTGGAGGTGTTATTTATCAAGTCATGCCACCGACAAAGCGTTTCTGTGAAATTGAAAACCTGTCTGGTGGAGAAAAATCAATGGCTGCATTAGCCCTATTGTTTGCCATGCATTCCTTCCAAAAAGCGCCCTTCTTTGTATTAGACGAGGTTGATGCTGCTTTGGACAATAACAATATTGCAAGTGTTGCTCGATACATCAATGGTTTAAGTGGTAGTCGTGTGCAATTCATTGTTATCAGTTTGAAGAATGGGTTGTTTGAAAAATCGACTTCTTTGGTTGGGATTTATCGCAACCAAGATGAGAATAGCTCAAATGCTCTGACTCTTAATTTGGGTCAATATCCTAACTAATATATTTAATTGTTCATTGTTTGGTATTTTTATATGTTATCAATTGCCAACTTCCTCTTTATTGAAGCATGACATGAATTTGTGAATAATTTGTGTATTATTAAATCTATTCCTGTGCATATCTTAATATCGATAATTTCTTTGTATCTTAAATCGCATCTGTATATGCATATAAATATTTCAGCATATACGGATTACAACAGAAAGGTATATTATTGCAACTAATTTAGCATATACATCCCATATTATGTGGCATATCTAAACTCAGGGTTTTCAAAATCAGTCAAATCAGCAAATTCACTATTCTCCATACCAGGTGGCAGTTTTTCATTCTTTTGGTCCCTTATTCGGTTCGCTCTCACGTTCACATACCAATACATTGCTATGATAATTACCACCAAACTTTCACAAGCCACAATTGCAGCTTTTGCACCAGGGTAATGGGGAGCTTGACTTTCAACAAACGTTTGGGGCCCGATAAGATTGCCCACACAGTAGCCGATAAACATAATTGCGTTGACGGACACCTTCTTCGTATGTCCAGCAGCATTCGACTGAATACAACTAATAACACACACAAATACTGCAGGAGAGGGCGCAAATAGATAATATCCGGCCAATTGGGCGTGATAGGAGGACGGGAATGCCAGGAGACAACCGGAGAGCAACTGAATACATGAGGCGGCAAACAATCCAACGGCCATTCTCATTTGAGTTTTTTGAGCCACATATCCACATACAATCATTCCAACAATTTGTGTGCCACCAGAAGGCGTGTCCATAATTAAACTTCTTTCATTTGTATATCCTAAGGCGGTTAACATAATAGCACTGAAATTTGTAATCCCTCCATTTGGAATATTCATACAGACTGCGAATAGAAAAGTCAAGTAAGTTCGAATATCTCGGAAAACTTCTTTAAATTGATACCACTTGAAGTGCCTATTCCCGAAACCCTGTTTATTGCTTCGAATTCTTTCAACAACCATCAACTTTTCCCTCTCATTTAAAAACCAAGCCTGGGTTGGAGTGTCAGGCAAATGTAAAAGAATGAGGATTCCCAAAAAGATGGTTATGGATCCAACGATTACAAATAACAGTCTCCATGAAGATATAGGAGTACCTGTAGTGATTTCTTGTTTGTATAATCCGTATGACATAAACCCACCTAGAATTTCACCAATACCAATGCAACTGAACCAGATACTGGTTCTCATAAACTGCTCTTCACGTTTATACCATTGAGCTGTAATTAAAATAAATGCAGGAGACACTGTTGATTCTAGTGCGCCTAAAATAACTCGCAGGGTTTCAAAGCCAGCATAGTTGTGAACACCAGCTGATGCACACAGGATGACACCCCAAACAACTATGGCTGTACCACAGAACTTTGCAATGGGAAACCGCTGCAACATCAATGATGCTGGAAACTCAGCAACCAGGTACCCAATATAAAACCCTGTGCCAGTCCAATTATATTTTGAACCATGAAGCATGTTAAGGTCCTCGCGAATTCCCATAATTGAAGCGTAAGAGTTTGTAACCTTATCCATATACTGTATACCATACACCAAAGACATTAGAGGGCAAATAAACAGGTCTATTTTCCACAAAAGTTTCCTTAACTCCTTTTCATCATAGACCACCTCCTTTGCGGCCTTTGCAAGTCCCAGCGCCAAGTCACCATCTGTTTGTGTCAGAGCTTCAACTTCAACTCGATCTTTCTCGTTTTCGGGAGACATTGGTAATTCTTTCTTGCATGATGACTTCCGACAGCCCTCGCCTATTTAACTACTGATGTCTCCTCAGATTGAAGCTTTCCGCGGTCATAGTCTTATCTCCGATGATCTTCAAATCTGTGCGGGGAACCATGCGCTTTATCTACTGTTACATTTACTTAGGGTAGTGGTACTTGCCGTATCCTTAGCTAGGAGAATTAAGGTAATATAATATTAGCGACTTGGCATTATTGTAAAATTACAAACGATTTTCAAAATGGATCTATCACAAACATTTAAGGTTGATCCGACATCCTTATTGACTTAGATTTCCCTAAGCCGCACGGTGCGGAAATTTGACCGATAAATCCGGAAGCGAAGTAATAAGGGCATCAACACTGTGTTGGCTGTGAAATACCAATTGGATATTTTCATAATTCTCTTTTATTTGAAGACATTTAATGCAAATGTATGAGAACCTTGAAATACTCTATGGCAACTAAATTTGAGTCGTTTTGTTGATAATTGTTAAAAAACCTTTTTGAATCCGTTGATCAGTTCGCCACCTGGGCCGAATCACAGGATTCCTTGATCATCCCTTCGTTATCTAATTTGGCCGCATTACATAGACTTCCGAAAAATATGAGGGCGGTAAAATGAGGTTTACGAAGAAATATTCACCGAAAGAAAAAAGTTTGTAACCAGCACATTAGATTTGGTTTCGAGTGAACAGCACGGCGCAGTACAGCTTTGACGGTAAAATTTATAGGAAGATTCGGACCTTGTTAAACCATGCACATACTTTGTTCAACATCGATATTGACACCTCTTGCCGCTGGCAGCTAGTAATCTTCCCGTACTATTATGTATAACCATGAGCCGGGATTGTGCAGGCAAAACTAGAATCAATGTAAGAAAATAATTAAGAATTACGTAGCATATCTGAATTCTGGATTCTCAAAATCTGTTAAATCAGCAAATTCACTGTTCTCCATTTCTGGTGGTAGCCTCTCATCCTTTTGGTCCCTGATTTTGTTGGCCCTCCAATTCACGTACCAGTATATAGCCACAATAACAGCAACGAGGGCTTCGCAAACGACAATTGCCGCTTTTGCGCCGGGGTAATGAGGAGCCTGGCTCTCCAAGAATGTCTGAGGACCAATAAGATTACCAACACAATAGCCAATAAAAAGAATTGCATTGACGGTTACCTTCTTAGTATGACCAGCAGTGTTCGATTGAATACAACTGATCACACATACCAATACCACCGGTGCAGGGGCCCAGAGATAGTAGCCAGCTAATTGGGCGTGATAAGAGGATGGAAAGGCCATTAAACACCCGGAAACCAATTGAATGCAAGTAGCTGCGAATAATCCAACTGCCATTCTTCTCTGAGTGAATTGAACCACCAGGCCACATGCTACCATTCCGACAATTTGTGTCCCTCCAGAGGGTGTGTCCATCATAAGACTTTTTTCTTTGGTGAAACCAAGAGCATTCAACATGATGGCGCTGAAATTGGTGATTCCACCGTTTGGAATCATCATGCAGACTGCGAATAGGAAAGTCAAATAAGTTCGAATATCTTGAAACACTTCCTTAAATTGGTACCACTTGAAATGACGGTTACCAAAACCCTGTTTATTATCACGGATTCGTTCAATCACCAGCAACCTCTCTCTCTCGTTCAAGAACCACGCCTGCGAAGGAGTGTCAGGCAGATGGAGGATGATCAGAATACCCAAAAATATTGTGATAGTACCAGTAATCACGAACACCAATCTCCACGAAGCAATTGGGGTTCCAACAGTGATGTCTTGCTTGTATAATCCATACGACATAAAACCTCCCACTATGATACCGATGCCAATTGCGCTGAACCAAATACTAGTTCTCAAGAATTGCTCTTCACGCTTATACCATTGAGCAGTAATTAGGATAAAAGCCGGTGAGACACTCGACTCGAGCATCCCCAGTATCACTCGCAACGTTTCAAAACCAGCGTAGTTCTGCACACCTGCTGTCGCACACAATACAATCCCCCATACAATAATTGCACCACCAGTGAATTTTGCAATTGGGAATCTTTGTAACATCAATGAAGCAGGGAATTCTGCTACTAAATAACCAATATAGAACCCAGTTCCTGTCCATGAATACATTGACCCTTTCATATCGAGCTCTTCTCGAATGCCCATAATGGAAGCGTACGAGTTTGTAACCTTATCCATGTACTGAACTCCATATACGAGACACATAAGAGGACATAGATAAAGATCAATTTTCCATCTTAGCCTTTTCAGTTCGTTTTCGTCATAAGACACCTCTTTTGCCGCTTTGGAGAGGCCCAGGGCCAAGTCACCATCAGTCGTGGCAACGTTCTCAATTGTGGCAGAATGCTTCTCTTCTACTTCCACCATTGCTTGCTCTTCACAGAATGCTGTTAAACCCATGGCTATTTATCTATCCTGGTCATTATGAATTCCCCCCTCAATTCGGGCTTTACGCCGTGTTTCTTATCAGTGCTGATCATTGACGTAGTGCGGGGAACCATGCTACAATTTGGCGATTGCAACACAGAACCAATAGAATGGATCATAGTCTATTAAGTGTATCGAGTCGAATTGTTACAGGGCATTATTTGTAATGGTGGTGTTTGTGGTCACTCGAATCCACCATTGCATTGCTTTCTCAGCTTGTTACCCCACTACTATTGCGGTCATAAAAAGGTGATACTGTCTGCAGTGACAGGTTCCTATCCAAACGCGGCTCTATGACAACTGTAAATCTGAGAGAATAAGCATGTTTCTTCTTTCAGGGCTCATCTCTGCTTCCCGAGCCCTGAATGTGTGTTGTCAGCCGTGTGCGGGAGATGCAATTGCCGAATCTCAGTTCACCAATGCAATTTTTTGTCCAATTTTTTCCCCAAAAGACAGCCCTGAGTATTATTTTTATAACTCTTGAGAATATATAGCTGGTAAAATTGTGTTGGGTGCAGGTGGGGAAGAGCAGCTTTCCGCCCTTTCCCCCAAGAATCCGAATACGTAGCCCGTCTTCATCAAAACTGATGAAACTTCGTATATATGAATGTAACTCCAGTGCCACTCTTATAACCTTTTGGATGTGGAATCGCTTGCAGAGGACAAAATTGAACGTGCCTTTTCATTGTCCGTCCGTTTGTGAAATTCAAAAGTTAAAATTACCGCCCGTTCACAGGCAAAAGTAATGATATTAAGAAAAGAATAAATAAGTATTTACAAGAGTGACAGGATCTTAGCAAATTTAGCATGAATTTCAACAAAGATTTTGTCATCTTTGAGTATTGTAGTTAAGGATTTTGATTGAGCACGTTCCCGCACTCGAAGGAACCGTTCATTGCCAGAGCGTTTTGCGTCTTCTTTCTGGGATTCAACCATAGCCCGTAACTTGATTGATTTGGCCAACTCTACCATTTGTGGAGCTATGGAATTCCAGGCATGCGCTAGCTGGCCTTCGTTTTCTCCCAAGCATATTATCGAATACTTTCGAACATGACCCCTTGAAGAGCCGTCCTCAACATTAAAAACCACTATTATGGCCGTGCCAATTTTAGCATCTGAAAGCATCATTGGAGTGGAGTCATTGAAAACATGTTCGGATGAGAGGGATCGCAGGCAGGCCTGTCGAATGGCCGCAAACCGGGCTTGTGAGGATGGATAACGAGAGGAGAAATAAGAGACTTTCTTATTTGAGGCTGTGGTTTTTAAACAGCTAGGGGAGCTAGCCTTAGATGAAGGCAGGACCAATTGGCAGCTCGGACATGTCTTGGTTTGATCAGTGCTACCGCCAACTTCGCCAGGTACGGCCGCTACTGGCAATTTCTGGGTACATAATATGGACGTGGGTCCGTGCATTTCACAAAAATGTCCAAAGCAAAGCATGACTGCCATACTTCCATGTGGGAATAAATAAATAAAGGATCACAGGCGTGTAAAACCAATAAACAAGGTGAAAGGAGAAGAAATAACAAAACCCTCATTTTACGCGCCCATCGCGTAAGTGAAAAATATGCCCAAACAATGGGGAAAGGAACAATCGGGGAAAGTGGCGATCAATCGGCGATTGTTTTCTTTGATTGACGTGTCTGATATGCCAAAATGTCTAAAAATGCATCCAGGCGCAGATACACCCCTGTACAAATGTGCAGCATGCCCTGCCCTGTCATCAAATTACTAATAGCATAACATTATAGAGCAACCAAAATAATATTTTCGTTTTTTGACATCTCCGTAAACGATAATAATCCTGTAGGTCAAAAATATCTCTGCCCCGCCTTCCTAATTCGACCGTTTTGTATGGTTTTGTGTCGATCGTTTAAACGGTTAGTGCGGCTAAAGTTGTGTGTGTCACTGAGATCCAGATTAAATTAAAACCAAGAGATTTCAACGCGTCTTGTTAGGAAGATCAAGGGGTTATACGAAAGTGTGTAATCAATGTAACAAGGTGAACGATCTGTTGATATAGAAATATGTAAACTGCAGCAACCCTAGCACTCAAATGAAGATTCCGCCCAACAAAAAAAAAAAAAAAATGTGATAATGAATTGAAATTTTTCGGTTTCATGATATATATGTGGTAGAACCTATTAGCCTTACCCAATAGCCATAAATAGTGTGGGCTGTGACAGCCACACTTGGAACAACCCTTCCGTCTGTTGTCGCTTGAATCAATTCGCGGTTTCCCTTGTCCAATCCTTTCTTGCACAAAATCAGCGACCGAAATCAAGATGTGTGTGTTCCAATTCTTGATTTCCTTCTCCCCAATTTTGAGAGAAACAATGTGCTTGAACTCATGTCCATAAATTATGCCATTGTTGGAAAAGGAGATTCGAAGGGCACTATTAGGAGTGCGGTTCACGGTACTGTTCAGGACGATAGATAGTGCAAAAATATGAGATTGCACAAGTCAAAGTAGCCAGCTTTCCTTGGGATCAATATCTATAGGGTGCATGATAAGCCTGTGTGAGAATAAAAATACTCAAGCATGCAAGCCGGTGATGCGAAAAGCAATTATGTCTAATATTGGAATGGTTTATAGCAAAACATTTACAACTGTTGAGAATCCATTTAGTTTTTTCTTTCAGAATTCTTATTTATATTTGATAGTTGTTTCCTGTGAGTGGGTATACCGGTTGTTATCACATCTTGTTAAATAATCAATTAAGTGTTAAACAATCGTGTACACTTCAAATTTCAATCGAAACCACTACCATCATACCGCCCATGAAATGTGATTATTACTGCTCGTAGCTCACACAAATATTAATGGCAGCCTCGTAATAGTAGAACCTTACAAAAGTTTTTCGGTGGGTAACCCGCGATTTTTGTATGCGTAATTGTGCTACACACTTGTTATCTTGATCGACCATCTCGAGTAAGCGCACCTAGTTATACATGTACCACCAGATTCGGCATATCGTCAGCAGTAATGTATAGATGGTCATCGGTGGGGAGTTTAGAAAGTGATGATGAGCTTAACTTAACACTTCAACCGGCTTTACCGCGAGATATAGGACAACCTCTGATACCAGAGGGGATGCGAAAGTTGCGGCATGTTGAAGGTATTAGTTTAAGAAACGTGAATTTACGGAATGAAAGGGAAGGTGAGGCTAAGCGACGAGCAAGTCTTGTCAAGTGGCAACAATTAAAGGACACTTCTCAGGACCATCACCACGAAAACAATGTGCGGGGAACCAGAGGGAGGCGGTCGACAGTGGGACAGGTGGAATTTGAGCGGACACTGAAGGACATTAATGCGGATAAGCTTTTGGACACAGCATTTGCGATATACATCGGCGACGAGTTATTGTATGCAAGCGAAATTAATGAACGATCTATGAACCCTGAATTCCAAGAAATCGATTTTACGGAAATGTTTTGTAGAAATGAAAAACAGTTTCGAATTATAGTCTGGGGTAGGGCTGGACAGGAAGAATGGAACCAAATATTTGTCGAATCCATTGAACTAGAACAGTTAACGTTCTTGGCCCAATCTGAAGACTGCCTTACAGGGCCGTTTCCCAAGAATACCCTTATTGTTCATTTGTCAGATGGCTGTTATATGAAAGGCGCTGGAAAATCATTGTCGCATGCATCGCCAAAACAGCTTAATAATAATGGCAATGGTCTTACGAACAATTCAGATTCTCCATTCCACATTGAATCCTGCACATATGACACAATTAACAAAATCAAAACTTTTGAAGAATGTACTAACGACAACCTTTTGACAATTGATTCGGTCGATGAATCTATTAATACTTTATTACCCGACGATGGCTACTATTGTTTGGATAAGAAATGTGGCCAATTAAGGAATAAGCTGCAAACTACACGAAATTTTATAGAACGTGAACGACGCAAACGAGACAACCTGAAGCGACAAGCATTAGAACTACGGCAGAACATAAAGTCTCGAAGAGAAGTTATCTCCACATCTAAAGAGCATCGAGAAAAATGCGAAAAGGGTTTATTGGAATCGGCTGCTCAGATCAACTCTAAAAATGCCGAAATCAAGCAAATTCAAACTCAAATCATATGTGAACGTTCTCGGATAGCAGAAGGATTGCAACAGATATTTCCAATCGAATCAATCCACAATAAAAAGAACTTTGATTTCACTCTTTGTGGTTTACAGGCACCCAGTCTGGCGCATTGCTCAGAATCGAACCAAGATGAAGTTGGCGCTGTATACGGATTTCTTGCTCAACTTGTTCATCTATTATCACTATATCTGAACGTACCATTGAGATATCCCATCCAAGCCTTTGGCTCACAGTCGTTCATAATCGATCCTATCAGTACCATACAAGGGTCACGCACCTTCCCTCTGTGGTTCAAGGGTAGTCTTTTTTACCGATTTGAGTACGGCGTATTCCTCTTTCATAAGGACGTTGAACAGCTGATAAATTCTCAATCTCTTGACGTTGTTGACTTGTCCCATACTTTGGCTAACCTCAAAAATTTGTTGTTAGTACTATCTGTTCGCGGAACATCTAATGTATAATTTTTATAGTTGTATTCTATTTAAAAACCCTTGTATTTGGTTCAATTCCAGCCAGAACTTGCCTTCGTGACTATTGGTTATCTTCTGAGCCACATGGCATTGACAATTGCTTTAAATAATGTCGGCAAATCGGTATTTTTGTCTGCAATAACCAACACATATTCAATTAACCGCTTCTCTGCTCGCACACTTTCCTCAATGTCATATCAAAAACCTCTACGAGAGAATTGACATGTTCAACAACCATAGTAAAGCCTGATCTGCGAGGCCCCCCTCCCTTGCGGCAACTTCCTTGGCCTTTTCCAACAGAGATTTCAGTTAGCTGCAACGAGAGCCGAAACAATTGTTCGCTCGAAGTAAGTATTAGACATTGCCCAGGTATATATTCGTCGTTCTCCGTAACGTAACGCGCAGTTTTGTGAAATTTCAACCTCATTTACGCGTCTGGTAATTGCACTTTAAAGACGCGCGCTGAAAGCCACGCCCGAATGGAATATATCACCCTTCTTTTTAGTACGAGAGTCTACTTTCACAATTACCAACTGGTGGAATCTCTTGTTGGCCAAACCTTTTAGACTAAAAGTGACGTATTGTCCACAGTCAATGCCAAATTTGAGGCAGAAGGGAACTGCGTGGTTATTAAGAACTCAAGACAAAAAAACTTCACCCTTGCGTGTATTCGTCATGGCATTACAAAAATAAAGTAAAGGATGTCCCTGGTGCCATACGTAGAAAGACATATTCTAGGAAAGTGAATTGTCCATATCGTGTCTATGTTTCACAGAATAAAAGGGGTTGTGGGAAATAAGACCCCAAAACCAACCAGAGTATCGTGAATACAGAAATCATGATTCAGATCATCTCGACTTAATAGCTTATTCAACTGCTCGCCGCTGCACTTGGACGGAAGACCATCTTCAAGAGATGTGTTCGCATATTATGAAGGAAGTTAAGCCCCAAAATATAGTTGCCAGCATGAGGAAGTTAGATCCGAACATTCTACTGATCCCAAAAGATGTCTATAATCTGAAGAACATGATGTGTGAAGAAAAGCTTTACGAAGAAATGCACGGTCATAGTCTTGCTTGAATTAGAATTATTGGAATTGAGTAAAATCTGGAAATTTGAATACGAATCAAATAATTCGGGTCAAGTCACCGTTTGATGTTTGCATCCAGAGGCAATTAATTTTGCTAATAAGTATAACAGGGTATTTGTCATAGGCTGCACTTATAAGTGTCATACCTCTATTTCTTATTGTTGATGTGACGCGGTCGGACAAAGAATTTGCTGTGGTAATTGAGAAGGCTGAGTGGTATCAGTGGGTCCACAAATTCCTTTTGTTCTTTCATTTCTTGAAAAATTATACTATCCTTTTGTTACTACCGATCAGGATCCTTTCACTGATACAGGTAATTGACCTTCTTTACGCATCATATCCACCCATTCTTTGTTAGAATTTTAATAAGACCAAACATGCATGTTTATGACAGAAATCACAGAATCAAATCTTTATTATTCTATTACATTTAGCTACATGTATCTAGGCACTTTGGGTTGGATCACCGAGTTGAGCTGCTGATTGATAGGTGCTGAAATCGTACTCAACGTCATAATCCTCTTCATCAATCTCACCATCGGAGAGTTCGACATCTTGCAAATTCTCGCCTTCGTCCTCCTCTTCAGAGGTGAAGCCATAGTCTTCCTTTTTAAGCTTCTTCCAGGCAGCAATAGTTTGACGACGGGTGAGGTAGAATGGCAACTTGGAGAGCGAGACACTTCCGTTCTCAGTAACTTCAACAGTTTGGCCAAGGGAGCTAGCAGTATCAGTAGCCTTATCCATCAAGATAATGTGGATGAAGAATACCATTCCTGGCTTGGCAATTACATCCTGACCTCTGACGAACATTGGGAAATCCATCCAAGTTGGAGAGAAAGTTGCACCCAAGCTGTAGCCGCAAGAGTTAAAACGTTGATCTCTGAATCCGTTTTCATCAGCAACTCTGGCATAAGCCTCGAACACGTCACCAATTGGCTTTCCTGGCTTCAAAGCCTCCATACAGGCAGCCATTTGCAACTTGTTGACCTCATGCATTTGTCTTGCAAGTTTGGTGATTCCTCCAATTGGAATGGTTCGCATCAAACAAGCGTGATAGTGCTTGTAGGCAGCAGCATGTTCCAAGGTCAATTGACGGTCAATGGTATCTTTTCCTGTAGAATATCTGGTAAGTACAGCTTTGTTTCCGGATACAAGAATGTTTTCGTTGGCTGGATCATCACCACCGCCCTCATAGACGGTACCAACAATTTCACGCCATAAATCACCTTCATAGGCACCTGGTTTGGCCAACTTGAGGGTTCTAATCAAGGCAAAGTCAGCAAGGTATGCTGCCTTTCTAACTTTTCTCATTTCGGCTTCAGACTTGACGATTCTCAATTCACGGTTAAACATGTCGCTCTTATCAACCAAGGTGCAAAGTCCTTGAACAGCTTCCTCCAAGAGTTTACCCAATCTGTGAGTAAGAGAGCAGGAATCAGGTTCATAACCAATTCTCTTGGATGGAGAATCGATACCAAAATCCTTTAGAACCTTTGGAACCATGGAAACTGGGTTACTACCAGCATCATCAGATCTAATGATCACATCCTTTTGATCCAAGATGGATGTGTATAGAGCTTGACGGAGATCAGGAATTCTAGTGATCAACTTCATACTTCCGTCCTTGTGGAAGTACATGGCTTGGAAAAAGACATAGCCAAAAGTGTCAAAGCCAGTCAAATAGTACAAAGTTTCTTGCTTGGTGATCAAGAACCCATCAAGGTTCTCGCGCTTCATCAAGTCAAGAGCATTTTGGCGTCTTTGCTTGAGTTCTTCTTCAGAGAAGTGAAGGGTTTTCTTGAATGGTTGTGCCTTTTTGAGTGGAGAAGTCATTGTTAGTTGTGTTGAGTAGTGATTTAGACACAAGGAAAGATTGAGCCTTTATATAGCTTCCTGGACTAAGGAGTAGACTCTACAAATGGAAATTTTCCCGCAGCTTCGTCAAAAATAACCTCCACGTTTATGGCAACCATCCGAAATAGCCCCGCAGCTCCGCGACATTTTTCGGGTTTTATAATTATCCCCCTCATCTCATCATCCCACTTGTGAGCCCCACCATTAGATAAGACTGCAGATCGATAAAAATCTCCACTTGCACGGCTGACGCAAGGTACTTTTAAATTTCCGCTTGTTCGACTTGAAAAATGTCAAGAGGGGGGATATTTTAGCTTTAACGTGTCTGAGTAGAAGGGGAAAAGTCACGTGCCACCGAGGGGTAGAGGGCAATTTAGTTTTTTTAGTACTAGTTCACATCTTTTTATGAGCTATTCTGGAATGCTAGTTTTCTATGTATTTCTTATTTTACTTTTATTTCACAGCTACGGGTTTCGATTTGCATAAATAAAGTATGGTATCTAAATTAATAGGTAAATAGACTTCTAAAGCCATCATGTTTTTCCGGGGGGAGCTTGGTGTGAAAATATGATGAAAAACCACGAGTTCATGACGAATAAGATAATCAAATAAACTTCAAACTGCTTTTAAGATTCAATTTATTTACTCCACTACATCATCGGCATTCAAAATCAAGCTAGCAAAGAACAATGGTTCTCTGACAAACTCGTCTGCCCGGATAAACTCATCGGTAGTATGAGCTCGGTTTAAGCTTTGGACAAGGTTAACGGGGGTAAAACGATAAATGTTCTTGGTAACATTCCAGAAAGACTTTGTGTCAGTGTTTGCCTGCATGAGGTATGGTGTGACAATAAGCTCGTCATCCCCTTCTAATGGCTTCAGGGTATTTCTGATGGTGCCAGATAAAATTTGGAACGACTCAGCATCTAGCGGCGACACTGGTGCAGGCTCTAAGGCATCAATTCCAAACAAGGTGACCTTCCGCTTGTCGGTAGAACGGTGGGTAGAGTCAAAGCCTTCGAAAACCATTCCATGTTCCTTGGCAATGGGCTCTATAAGCTTTTCATAATGATCCTTTACAAGCGCAATAGACGATTCCACAGAAAGTCGCAGATTTATCAACGTTGTAACGGCTTCGGGGATGGCATTGATTTTCACTCCACCGTTGATCTTTCCCACCGATTGGCTGGTTTGGAAAAAGTACTTCATGCCATCCAAAGATTGGGCCAATTGGACCTGAGATTTGGCATCGCCCTCGGCTACCTTTTCAAGCATTTTTCGAACATTGGAAGGGAAATTAGACTCTGGAGCATGAGCTGCCGCACATTCAAGATAGTTGAAAATTGGATTCTGTGTGGTCACTCTACCAGGGAAAGGATTGTCTTCGATAGCTTCAATGATCTTTGCGGTGATACCAATAGAGCTATGATCTGGTGGGTTCGAAGCATGACCGCCAGTAGAAGTGACATTGATGCCAATATCAAGATAGCCCTTCTCAGCGACACTAACCATTGCAAAGGATTGATTGAACTCTCTCTGAAGACCAACGGATCCTTCATCCATGATCAAATAGATCCCGTCATCACCATATTTCTTGTGAAGGAATTGTGCAATTGGCAACCCACAATTTTCCCCACTGATTTCTTCATCACATCCGAATGCCAGAATTACGGTTCGTTTGGGTTTGAATCCGCTCTTGATGAGCAGATCAACACTCTCAATAATTGAGATCAGATATCCCTTATCATCAGTGGCACCGCGACCCCAGATAATTTCCCCATCAAAGTGGCCCTCGTAAGGTGGATGCGTCCAGTCATCGACAGTGTCAGCAAGAACGGGGACCACGTCCTGGTGGGCCAGCATAAGAATTGGCTTGGCTTCAGATGCTGGGACACTACCTTCCCAGGTCAGAATCAAACCGTGGGTATTGGCATGATCAAACCTGACGTTTTCAAACACAGTAGGGTATGTGGCCTTGATGTAGTCCTCAACTTTGTAAAAGATATCCCATCTCTTATCTTCGCCAATTGGGCCCAGATCATCGTAACTTTCAGATGGAATCTGGATGATTCCCGTAAGTTTGCTAATGATTTCTTTGGCGTATTCTGGAGAATCAACAGTATTCCTCACAAACTCTTCAACTGCCTTGTTTTGTGGTGACAGTTGCGGAAGCTGTGGGCAAACACCCTCAGCTTTCGGGGTGTATTTCCCTACAGACGAATCGGTCCAAGGGAAGTACACGGTTGCTAGCAAGCAGGCGATTACCGCGCTGCAAAGAACGAGCGATTGAGCTCCAATACCTCCAGTCATGTTGTTTGTTTTTGTGTTATTAATGAAAAGGTAATTGATTGTCCTATTTTAATCATCAGTTCCCCCGCTAATCATTTCTTTTCTAATGTTTTAAATTTTTTAATGGTGGGGCTGTTATCATAAACGCGGGATGTTCGATATCGGACATCTATAATCGTGGGGTTCGGCGAGATTTCCGACGTCTCCACCCAGGCCCGATATTTCGAAGGTAGTTTTAAATTTCCGGGGTATCAACGAGAAATTTGAATCAGATTGTATAAAAGCCTGCAGGATCCATTTCTTTCACCCCAAAAAATTTCCAAATGACCAACCCACAGATGTCCAGAACTGCCAACGAATTTCGAAGCGATACCTTTACCACTCCAACTCCAGCGATGCTGGAAGCCATGTGCAACGCATCACTTGGAGACGATGTGTACGAGGAAGATGAAAACACGAACGAGTTTCAGCGGGAGATTGCCAGACTCACAGGAATGGAGGACGCCCTGTTCGTTCTATCTGGAACTATGGGGAACCAGATTGGAGTCAGAGTTAATTTGAATCAGCCACCTCATTCGGTCTTGTGCGATTACAGGGGCCACGTCTACGCCGAGGAAGGATCAGGCCTCGCAGTCCTTTCTCAAGCTATGGTCACTCCTGTTCATCCAAAAAATGGAATCTATATGACCTTGGACGATGTGAGAAAGAACGTGACTCTTGGAGATGATATCCACTGTGCGCCCACCAAGGTGATTTCGCTCGAGCTGACCATTGGTGGAGTGCTTACACCCTTGGACGAGATCAAGAAAATTTCCGAATTTGCCCATGAAAATGGAATCAAGGTCCACTGTGATGGCGCCAGATTATGGAATGCCTGTGCTGCTACCGGTAATTCTCTGAAGGATTACTGTCAATACTTTGATACTGTGTCTATGTGCGTTTCGAAGGGCCTTGGTGCACCTATTGGCGGAGTTCTGGCCAGCACCAAAGAAAACATCAAGCGTGCCAGATGGATCAGAAAGCAACAGGGTGGAGGTATTCGTCAGGCAGGACTCCTCACATCTGCTGCTATGGTTGCCCTCAAAGAAGTGTGGCCCACCATGAAAACTACCCACGAAAAAACTAAAAAGTTGGAAAAGGATTTGGCAGAGATGGGTGTTGTTCCACAAATCCCAGTCGATACAAACTTTTACTTTATTGATGCCGAAAAGTCCAATTTGAACATGGATGTGCTGTTGGAACAATGTGAAAAATACAATGTCAAGTTGATGGACGAGCGAATTGCCATGCACCACCAAGTTACCGATGAAGCAATTGAAAACCTTAAAACTGCCATTAGCGAAGCCCTCAAGTTGTCAAAGGGAAAACCAATCACAAGAAACTTGACTGCCGGCTATGCCATTACCTCAAAAATGAATGAGTATAATTAGATCAATGTGTAACACAACGATGATATAGCAAATTTGAAGCTAGCATAGAAGATAAAGCTATTATTGGCACTCTGCATATTTTCATACTAGATTACACATGATAATTGAGCAAAGAAGAAATATCTAGACATCACATCACGTTCACCAAAATTATTCCCCCCCCAATCAACTCATATATACAACTATACAACATTTATATTTCGAAAATAATCGTAACTTGATTTGTATTGACTGGGAATGCAAGTGGAAAGAAGCTGGGAACGTTAAAACGCCTTCAATTTCACTACTTTTTGCTCATGTAGCCTAGTCAGATCCATATAATAAAACATGTATATTCAATGTATATATTTCTACCATATATTCATGTATTTTTTCCGTGTGTACATGTCTTTAACAATTGGTACCATCAATTGGCCAAGGAACTTGTTCACCATAGTTCCAATGAATTGCCTTTGTTTGAGTATACTCTTTCAAACCTTCAATTCCCAGTTCCCGTCCAAATCCAGATTGTTTCATGCCTCCGAATGGAACAGCATTGCTTAGTGCCATGTAGGTATTGCACCACACAGTACCAGCTTCGATGGCATGCACCATGCGCATGCATTGTGAAGCATTGGAAGAGAAGACACCGGCACCTAGGCCATAAGTAGTGTCGTTAGCTTTTTGAATAGCTTCTTCCTCTGTGCTAAATGTTTGGATGGAAAGGACAGGGCCAAAGATTTCTTCGTCTACAATCTTCATGCCCTTCTTGCAATCAGCAAAAATGGTTGGAGCAACATAGAACCCATTCTTCAAATGAGATGGAAGATCTTGCTTTTCTCCAGTAATCATGGTGGCACCTTGCTCAATTCCAGATTTGATGTAGCCCTCGACCTTTTCCTGTTGTTGCTTCGAAACAAGAGGACCAAGATACGTCTTGATATTGAATGGATCCCCCATGACCAAGGTTTCAAAATTCTTCTTGAGCATGGAAATAAACTTGTCCTTGATGGTATCTTGAACAAATAGACGAGATCCAGCGCAACAGTCCTGGCCGTGGTTGAACAGGATTCCAACACTAACCCAGTTGGCAGCTTGCTCAAGGTCAGCATTTTCAAACACAACGGCTGGAGACTTTCCGCCAAGTTCCAAGGTGACCTTCTTGAGGTTACTCTTGGCTGCTGCCTCCATAATAGATCTACCAGTAACGGAGGATCCCGTGAAAGCCACTTTATCGATATCCATGTGACTGGAGATGGCTCGTCCGGTGACAACACCTGTGCCATTAATAACGTTCAGAACTCCCGGAGGAAAACCAGCTTCGACTGACAACTCTGCCAATCTAAGGGCACTCAACGGAGTTTGTTCGGCTGGTTTAATCACCACGGTGTTTCCGGCTGCCAATGCAGGGGCAACCTTCCACATGAACATTTGAATGGGATAATTCCATGGAATAATCTGACCACAGACACCGATAGGTTCAGGTCTAGTGAAAGCAAGTTTGACGCCTTCCTCCTGTTCAATGGTTTTGCCCTCAATCTTCTCGGCAAGACCCGCATAATAACGAAGACAGCCAATGCTATCGACAATATCGATATCACGGGCCATCCAAACAGGCTTGCCATTATCAAGACTTTCCAATTCCCCGAGGGTTTCAAGGTCTGCTTCAATGAGGTTGGCCCATTTATTGAGCACTGAAGATCGTTGAGAAGGGTTGCTCTTCTTACCCCATACTGTGGTGAAGGCTTTACGAGCAGCAGCAACTGCAGCATCAACATCAGCAGTATTAGCAGTGCTCACAGTTGCCAATGGCTCCCCAGTAGATGGGCGGGGAGTAGTAAGTTCAGATCCGTCACTAGACTTTCGGAATTCATTGTTAATGAACAAACCAGTCTTGAGAGTGATCTTTTTTCCACTAGGAGTTTCGATAGTAGTAGACATTTGCCAATTCTTTTTTATTTTTGCCAATTGTTATTATCGTCTAATTCGGCCAACTTCCGTTCTTTTTATTTCTATCGGATAACTGAATTATTCAGTCTCTCCCAATTTGGAAAGTGGGATATCTATAATATCTAAAACATGCATCAGAATACCCCCACTTAACCCACTGGGCTATCTCGCATTGGAAAGAACAAGGATCTGCAGAGGGGCATCGTCTCCACTTTTTCACGGCTCATCGAAGGTACTTTTAAATTTCCGCGAGTTGAGTTTGATTTTTTGCAGGTACAAGTCTCATAGGCTAAAGCCGCACCCATTCGCGTGATCTTACCTTTAGCGACCAGATGAAGTGTATAAAAGCCTTGATTTACAGATAAGCGAACTCAGTCACTAGACATTCAATTCATCATGGAACGAACTTGTGGAGGATCTGAGATGTACTCTTTGTACAGAAATGGGCTCAGCATGATTTCTGTCATTGTTGTTTCTGCCGTATACACCGAAAGCCTTACTAAAGACTGGCTTTACAGTGCTTTGGCGGATTTGATAAGCAGAGAGCCTATGCTCTGCTCAAATGTGTTTGACTCTGACACAAAGAAGCCATATCACAAAACAATTGAGAAAGTTGACCTGGATAAAGTTGTTTTCTACAGACCTGAATTAGATATTCAGGCCTTAAACGATGAGCTTATCCCTCGGTTCAGAATGACCTATGAGGACCCATCTATGCCTCTATGGCGAGCCTATGTGATTGGGGAGGAGAGTCGCGAATTGGTGTGGGTTTATGATCATGTTATTGCGGATGGATCATCTGGAGTTTTGTTCCATCAAAAGCTTCTGGAATGTTTAAACGCATGCGAGGCTAAGCCAGTTACTTCTGCTGGTGTCTCTGAAAGTGCCACTATTCAACCTCGCCTCGAAGACGTGATTGATATAAAACCTTCTTGGGGTTATCTCTTGCGTTCAAACTATGACAACTTCAGGAACAACATATTTGGACGAGACATCTGGTCTGGGTCTCCACCTGTTGTTCCAATGGCCTCTCAATCATTGTTCTTTGAGTTAGGTCCTGACTTCTCTGATAAGCTTTTGGTCTACTGCCGTGATAACAAATTTACAATCACTGCAGTGCTCTACGCAGCTTTGATGAAGGCCATTGCCACAAATTTTGTTGATGATGATTCCAAGAATCTCCTGTTTACTTGTCCTATCAATGCCAGAAGATATCTTGATGGCTTTACCAATGTTATTGGAAACTACGTTTTTCAGTACTACCATGATTTTCCTATGGTGGACAAAGATCGACCGGTTCATGAACTTTCTGCGGAACTCAATAAAAGCCTCAAATCAGCTGTGGAAAATCCAACAGATATTAAATACTCAATTGGAATGTTTAATCGTGTAGACCTGAGGCAAAAGTTAATCTCGTCTCAGTCAGGACAACGAGGAGACACGGCTGAAATTTCAAACCTGGGGGCATTTGATCTCAAGGGTGATAAGGTAAGCATCTGTGATCTGAACTTTACCCAGGGAGTGAGCACTCCGGGAGCCTATGTCACAATGAACGTTGTAAGCGTTAAGGGAGGGTCTATCAATGGATCATTTTCTGTGGCCTGTGATACTGAGTGGTCCAAATGTTGCACCGTGAAACAAGAAATGATTAGTATTCTTCGTGATCTAATTCAGTACAAATAGTGGTTTAGAATTGTTTATTTTATTTTATTTTGAAATACATTGATTATATAAATCCTTCGGCACTCCATACGTTCTTTTTTCCTCCGAAGAGGTTTAAAACAGTAAAACTAGGTAGAATTTGTACAAATGTCCGCTTTAAGATTGCCTAATTTCACTATATAGCTTGCAATGTTAGAGGCTTGTTCCTATAGATTGATCCCAGGTACCCAAGTATAGCTAATTGCAAAACAGCAAAAGCACAAAAAGTGCTATAGGCCATCCAGTCGCTTGAATGCATGGACCAAGGGTTGACAAACCCGTTGTAGAGCACAGTCAGATTGGAAGAAAAACCAATCACAGTAGAAAGTTTTGATTTTAGGTGTTGTGGTGCTGATGAGGAAAGGTTAGTCACCGGAGTACCAATGTAAATGTTATGAATTGAAGCTATTGTCATCAGAACTGCCATGGAGCTATGAGAGTATGCATAAGATAAAATAGCCAAAGCGCAAAAGGGAAAGCTGAGTAAGGACGTCTTGAAACGCTTTTGTAGGGTTTCAATAGCATGATATATTATCAACGCACTGTGAAGCATGATTCCTTCATGGCAGGCATTCCAACCATGATGAACTTCCAAAGCATCCAATAGACTATTCAAAAATACTCCGTTGCCAAAATGAATGTAAACAAATGGGAGTATTCCAGCAGCAAGTATATTGGAAACGTTCTTCAAATTGAACGGTTTCTGAATAGGAGAATCAACGAGTACGGGATCCTGGGGATGACTCACTGGCCATTTTGACGACAGTGCAATTTGGATCAACGGAATTACCATTTGGTACGCAGAAGCGATTCGCCAATTGGAAAATGAAATCGAATTCCCTATAATCACGCCCATGGATAGAACACAACTGGATAGAGTCTCAAGGTTCCCATTATTATCAAAAATAGAAGAGGAGACACAGCCGGACATATAAATCCCCATTCCACAGATGTAACGAGCAATAAAGAAAATCCAATAACTGGACGAAACGGTTTGAAGTAATGATCCGAGGATAATTAACAAGTTTGTGAAAACTATCGCTCGATTGATATTCATACGCTTGAAATCAATTAAACAGCTCAGAGTAAAGCTCGTAAGAATACCAAAGCCAGCAGCAGTTGCCAGAAGGTTTAACGAAGCACCAGTTGGTCGGCCAAACTCTTCTTTCCACTCAGGTGTTAGAAATACTACATTTAGCATTCCCACAAGGTAGCCGTTTTCTAAGGGGGTCAATAGAGGCCAAAGCAACGCATTCATCATCTTGATGATAAAGTATATAGACTAACAGCACATCTCAAATCAACTTTCAATCTCGTCCTTAACTCGGGCCTTGATCAGTGCAAATTTTTTGAGGGGCATAACTCCCCACCAAAGACTTACCCCATCATCCCCTCATCCCCTTATGGATGAGGGGGTTATGACTATTGAGACATAGATAGCCATGATTCCGATGATAGGAAAAGTAGGCGGGATGTGGGATGAGATGGGGTAAAGAAAGACATTTATAGAGTTAGACAGCGAGTTCGGCTGAGCGGGATATTAAACAAGGCTGGAGCTGATCAATACCCAGACTAGAATACCTGGACTAATCCGTTAATTATTCCCTCGGGGAAGCTATAATGAAACATTTTCCCCCTTTTTTTCCAGTGGAGCCCTAATATTGATTCTATGAAGCGGGGTCCAGAAACAAGCGGACACGTTTGAAAAGGAAGAAGCAGAAAAAAAAATTCTCATCTCTGGTGATGAATAAAAAAAATTGATCACCGATTTCAACTCCAAATGCAGAGCTGCGTCATACCCCACAACACGCCGTTTACTGCGAAACAGATAACACATCCCCGCATCACGGTAATGTCTCAGATCATTAATTCATACAGCAGTATAAAAAGAAGCATTCATCCCCGATGGAATTTGATATCGCAAATCATCAATGAGCTCCAAGAAAGAAAATATAGTTACAGAGGAACCAGTTCCTCGCCCGGGAAGTGTTGTCAGCTTGGACAAAGCTGTTCAACAGGATGTCATGTTCCAGTTAGATGATGACGTCCTCACTAGAAAGGTCCAACTGGTTAACGAGGCAATGAATGAAATTGGATTCACTCCCTATCATATCAAGCTGTTCTGTCTTAATGGTATGGGGTATGCTGCTGATTCCTTGTTGACCTTAATGCACTCAGTTGCACAAGCTCAAATCAACAAGGAGTTTAATAAGGACTTTGCCATGGTCGTTACAGCCGACTACATTGGTCTCTTTGCTGGTGCCCTTTTTTGGGGGTTCATTTCTGATATCGTTGGTAGACGTCTTGCTTTCCACACTACTTTATTTATTACCGCAATTTTTGCAATGGCCACAGCCGGCGGTATGTCCTATGCTGCCGTGTGCTCCCTTGGTGCAGTCTCGTACTTTGGTGCAGGTGGAAATTTGGTTCTCGACTCTGTCACTTTCTTGGAATTCTTACCTTCTAACAAACAATGGATGGTTACCTTTATGGCATTTTGGTGGGGTCTTGGACAGCTCATCCCTACTGGGGCATCCTATGCATTAATGCCTCCTTATAGCTGTAAGACTGCTGAAGGATGTACTAGGGCAGAGAATATGGGTTGGAGATATGTCTACATCGTTAGCGGGGGTGCTGTGCTGGTCGCTGCATTGTTGCGAGTGTTCGTCATTAGAATGTGTGAAACTCCAAAGCATGATCTTGCCAGTGGTAATGATGAACGTGTTATTGAGACTTTGAACAAAGTTGCTGCATCTGCTGGAAGAGCCAATCCATTAACTTTGGAAGATCTCATGGGATGTGGAACAGTTAAGAACGACACATCCAAGAAGTCCTTCTTACAGCTCGTCAATCCTGTCAGTGCTATGGTCGAGTTTGCAAAGAACGCCAAAGGTCTGTTTGCCACAAGGAAGCTCACTTATTCGATGATTCTAAATATGCTCTCTTGGGCAATTACTGGACTCTGCTTTTCATTATACTCTAGTTTCCTTCCAACTTTCCTTGAGACAAGAGGTGCTGATATCGGGGATGGATCTTTGGAAAGTACATTCCGTGATAACTTTATTGTTGCCACAGGAGCGATCGTAGGTCCACTATTGGCTACTCCTTTGGCAATTTTTTGGAAGCGTAAATTAACTTTGGCTACTGGTGCTGCTTTGACAATGACATTTATGTTTGCATACACTGCAGTCAAGACACAGGCAGGAAATCAAGGATTCAGCTGGGCTACTAACACGTTCCTCAACATGTACTACGGTACTCTTTATGCATACACTCCGGAAGTTATGCCATCGAACCATAGATCTACTGGTAACGGTCTTGCCGTCAGTTGTGGTCGAATTATGAGTGCCATTGCACCTGTGATTGCATATTACGGAGATGCCGCAAGCGCTATTCCAATCTATGTAATGGCTGCATGTTTTGGTGTCAACGCAATCATTTCCCTTCTCTTCCCATTCGAAGTCAAAGGAAGAAATTCTATGTAAAGCTGCTATATTTAACGATACGCCTAACTGTTGGAAAATATTATTATTATTATTTCATTTTACATCATGCCACGCAACTCCAAATTTCAACAGATATTATTAATCTAATTTCTTAACGGTGTTCCAGAAGAAATTTAGTCAAAGTTCTTCCGTCAATTTTTTTTTTTTTT
>PPJG02000016.1:223338-234196 GCA_003705695.2 Blastobotrys serpentis | reverse complement strand
TCAAATCATATAATTGAAATTCGACAGATTCAAGGTTGCTGGGATTCCTCGTATCTACCTCAATGTTTATCGAGAGGTAGATATCGATCAAAAAATAAGAGCCTCTCATGAGGAAGAAAATATCCCCCATAAGCTCGTCTCTGTGTTCTGAGTATCCAATTTCGGCTGCCAGGCAGGGGAAAAGAGACATATTTTCAACCCCTACTAAACACGGATCAAAAATTTGGCAAATATAGCAATCGGCTATTTTTTTTGACGTTCGGGCAACTTCTTGATTTGGCCAACCAGGAAGATCGAGTTCGAGATTAAAATAAGGACGGGTTTTGCAGTTTGGTATTTGCCTAGTGGCAGCTGAATAGAGTTCACCGAGTACCGCTGTGGCTTGCTCATGTGGCAGGGTAGATAATACTAGCTTGTATATGCCATTAAAAAAATCAATTGTTGTTCGGCCTCTGATATCAAGGTGGCTAATTGATGATTCAATGGCCTCAGAATCTTCAACTGTTTTACAGCCCTCGATTTTAATCAAGATATCAATATTGGAATATGCGTTGTTAATTGCGGTTTTGATATCGCTCTGTAGTTTCTCGATTTTACCTCTTTTATAGGTGATAAATTGAATAGATTGATTAGAGGATGATGATGATGAGGTACATTGGTTAGATTGAGGGGGGGAGTGATATTCTTGAGAATCTGCTGAAACCACAAATGAGTTAGGATCTTCTTCCTGATCAGATTGAATTGAGTTTGAATGGATAAATGATTGGTGACTTTTATATTCTATGTTCGAAGAACCTGTTGGTGTCGAAGAAATAATTGAAATAGATCTTCTATTTTGACGTGTATCAGAAGCCATATTATAATTTTTTATGCAGAATCAGTGTGATATTTATAGTTCGGAATGCTTAATGCCACAAAAAATGAGGTTGATGTAGATATATCACAATTGTAGTGAGCCAAACACAAAAAGATGCACGGCTCAACGCTAATAAAAGAGAGTACTAGTATTTAAAAGATAAATAGCTGGAGTAGATGGGATCCTGGGGAATTAAAAGTTTTTAGAAACGTTTAGATAAGTTGATAAGGATTGTAGGGACGATTTAAACGGACCGCCGATCATTTCCTTATTTTACCCAAAGCTGCCGAAGCCAAATTAATCGAACGCCCAGGACTTCATTAGTAACTAAACAGATTACCGGTAGTAAAGTTCGAGGCGACCTTTTGGTGTGGGAGAAAAAATCAGGATAAAATTTCAGTTATACGGAATAAAGGCAATATTCATAGTCAGAAGTTGATTGTGCCACAGGAATGGGGTTGAGGTATTGACAAATAGGCGCACAACTCAAAGTTGATAAAGAGAGTGCTAGTTAGATAAAATAATAAATATATATAGCAGATGGACTACTGAAAATTAAATTGTTAGAACAGTTTAGAAGTTTATGTTGAACTGTTGTTTGATTGAAGATAATGATATACGATACTAGATACCAATTACTCTGTGTGAGGATTGTCTAAGACAAAGCAGGACTAGTAACTCTACAAATATATCTAGTTCCAGGGGCTTTTGGTCAAGATGTAGTGAGGAGAGAAAAATAGGGGTTATACATCATCCTGGTGTTTTTCTCATCGGTGTGCTGACTATTTCCAAATTTTCCATCACTATCTCTGTCTAGATCTCCGTCTAGTCCAACAATATTATCCTACATCTCTTGAAGTCCTCATCTAGTCGTCAGTAATACTTGCTAATTCTAATTTCTATCGGACCCTTCCTTTAACAGTGGTTCCTGTATCAGGATTCATCTTTCTAAAAGATGAGGTTATTGCTCAGAATCATTTTGTCACCAATAATTTAGTTAGTGCGGCTATGGCTCTCTGTATTTAACAGTCTTCTCGAGCGTATTACAACTTCCAACGGTTGTTCCATCTTTGCCAAATGGATGTCCCAGGAATCTCCAGTCCTGGAACTGTTTGGAGTTGATGTGAGCCAAGGCCATTTCTCTGGTTATTCCTTCTTAGATGATATCATAATCCCATATTGATAGTCTGAAAATGTGGTAACGTTCAAACCTTTTAGAACAGATAAACAACTTGGCCCAAGCTTTATTCTCGAGCACTGATGTAGACTGTTATAAATCCTTAAATTGTGTTCAAAGCACTATTCTCTCAAATAACTTAGCCTTTCTATTGTAATGTATATTTTAATAATCTACCCCGTAATGGGTTTGTATAAACGCTATTCTCTTCTGGAGTTATGGAAACTAACCTTACGCCTCATCCGACGGAAAAATAAGCTGGTGTCATATTCAACTGACTGCAGAGCTGTATTTCCTGTGGAAAGAAATCTATTCATCCCTACTATAGGCACCTGAACAGACGGCCTTTCGTTTTCAGTTACTTTTGTGGTATCAGGCAACAGGAAGGAGTCGAAAAATGTTTGAAAATCATTGTGAGCGTACGAGTCCAACGAATTGATTATGTTCTCACCCTGCATCTCTAACCATTCGCGAGGTTGAATTGCTTCATCTCTGTTAAATGACCTGAGACCCATCCTCGACAGTTCATCAACTATCTGCCTCTGTCCTGCCTCCTGAGGGAATAACCTTCGAAACGCTGCGGACCCCGTACCACGAACTTTCCGTGCTAAGTTTTTTAGTACGCCAACATACCTGTTTCTATCAGATGTAATTAAATCAATCTCAGAATTAGCACCAGATGATTGAAAGATGTCCCTGATATACGTCATACCATCGACAGGGTCAGGCAATCGTCGAGTTCTCAACTTCTCTGGAACATTCCTGTTATTGAACTGTGTCACAAGTTCCTCAAGTGACTCATTGTCGGGCGAGGTAACAATCTTCAGCAAATCATCTCTCTGCCGCAACCCTATAAAAAGTTTCGACATTATGGCCCAAAACAATAGTCGGATTGTCATACTATTTTCATGAAATCTGGAAGGAATCCAAAGAGATGTAAAATCATTCAATAATCTCTCAATTGTCAAATCATATAATTGAAATTCGACAGATTCAAGGTTGCTGGGATTCCTCGTATCTACCTCAATGTTTATCGAGAGGTAGATATCGATCAAAAAATAAGAGCCTCTCATGAGGAAGAAAATATCCCCCATAAGCTCGTCTCTGTGTTCTGAGTACCCAATTTCGGCTGCCAGGCACGGGAAAAGAGACATATTTTCCACTCCTACTAAGCATGAATCATAATCCTCGTAAATATAGCAATCTGCTATTTTTTTTGACGTTCGGGCAACTTCTTGATTTGGCCAACCAGGAAGAGGGAGTTTCAGATTAAAAAGAGGAAATGCTTTGCAGTTTGGTATCTGCTTAGCGGCAGCGAAATGGAGTTCACCGAGTACCGCTGTGGCTTGCTCATGTGGCAGGGTAGGCATTACTAGCTTGTATATGCCACTAAAAAAATCAATTGTTGTTCGGCCTCTGATACCTAGATGGTTAAATGATGATTCAATGGCCTCAGAGTCTTCAACTGTTTTACAGCCCTCGATTTTAATCAAGATATCAATATTGGAATATGCGTTGTTAATTGCGGTTTTGATATCGCTCTGTAGTTTCTCGATTTCGCCTCTCTTATAGGTGATAAATTGAATAGATTGATTAGAGGATGATGAGGAAGTACTCTGGTTAGATTGAGGGGGGGAGTGATATTCTTGAGAATCTGCTGAAACCACAAATGAGTTAGGGTCTTCCTCCTGATCAGATTGAATTGAGTTTGAATGGATAAATGATTGGTGACTTTTATATTCTATGTTCGAAGAAATAATTGAAATAGATCTTCTATTTTGACGTGTATGGGAAGCCATATTATAATTTTTTATGCGGAATCAGTGTGATATTTATAGTTCGGAATGCTTAATGCCACAAAAAATGAGGTTGATGTAGATGTATCACAAAATTGTAGTGAGCCAAACACAAACAGATGCACGGCTCAACGCTAATAAAAGACAGTACTAGTATTTAAAAGATAAATAGCTGGAGTAGATGGGATCCTGGGTAATTAAAAGTTTTTAGAAACGTTTAGATAAGTTGATAAGGACTGTTTGGACGATTTAAACGGACCGCCGATCATTTCCGTATTTTACCCAAAGCTGCCGAAGCCAAATTAATCGAACGCCCAGGACTTCATTAGTAACTAAACAGATTACCCGTAGTAAAGTTCGAGGCGACCTTTTGGTGTGGGAGAAAAAAATCAGGATAAAATTTCAGTTATACGGAGTAAAGGCAATATTTATAGTCAGAAGTTGATTGTGCCACAGGAATGGGGTTGAGTAGGCGCACAACTCAAAGTTGATAAAGAGAGTGCTAGTTAGATAAAATAATAAATATATATAGCAGATGGACTACTGGAAATTAAATTGTTAGAACAGTTTAGAAGTTTATGTTGAACTGTTGTTTGATTGAAGCTAATAAAATACTATGATAGATATCAATTACTCTGTGTGAGGACTGTCTAAGATAAAGCAGGACTAGTAATTCTACAAATATATCTAGTTCCAGGGGCTTTTGGTAAAGATGTAGTGAGGAGAGAAAAATAGGGGTTGTACTGAACACATTACTTTTATTGGTGTGCCAACTATTTCCAATTTTTTTTTCGGGGGGACAGTGCCCAACCGAAATCAAAATGGTAACGACTTTGACATATTTCTCCAATTGAATTGGTTATATATGTGTCTGTCAGATAAAATTGAACATGCGCTTGGGCCAACCCCGTTGATCATAGTTGTTATAGAGTCGAAAGGCTGAAATTGCGCATGCGTGCCAATACTATTCACCACTGGAATAAAAGATCATTCATTCTACTATACATTAACTATACGGATCATTTCTTCTTCTTATTAGCATTTGCCTTCTTCAAATGGGCTTCTGGAATCCAGGACTCATCGTAACCTTGGCTGTTTGGCTTGACTCCAGATGCCTTTGCGGAGGAACCAGAGTCAGATTTCTTGGAAGCCTCCTTAGACTTGCCCTTTGGTTGCAAATAAGGCAAGACAAAAGAGTTGACAACTAGATAGCCCAAACCTGCGGTGGTAAGACCGAGAATGATTTGAACAAGAATAAGCTTTGGATCCCAGGATGAAATTGGAGGATCTTCAATGGCGACGGCAACCTTTTCAACGTCAATTGTTCCAATTTGCTTGTCGTAGTCTCCAATGAGAATGAATCCAAGGTCAAAGTCAACTGGTGGAAGGGTCACAGAGACTTTGTGTTCAATATTCATCTTTTCACCGGCCTTGATGGTGAAAGGACCGATTTGAGTAGTTGTTAAGTTAGCATAGAGCTTGCCCTCAGTTTCCTTCTTCTTTGGCTTCTCATAAAATCCTCCACCCATTGCAGCAATGGTAATAGGGTTCTTTTCCTTGTTTTCAACCTGGAATTGGACAGCAGTATCTTCTCCATTCACTAAAACGGCAGCGTCCCTTCTGACTGGGGAGTCAGGGAAAACGGCAGTAACAGCAACTTGTTCAAGCTTGACAATGCTTGGTGCATCAGCCATTGTGTCGGCAGCATCTGCTGCCAAAGATAAAAGTGGTAGAAGCGCTCCAAGTGCAATTCGTCCAAATTTCATTTTTTGCTAGTTATATAGATTATAGAGTGCAAGTATTTATTACTCTCGACACGAACACCACAATAACCCATTCCTTAAGCCTCCGGGTAACTCACATTTTCCCAATTTCCACTACTTTGGGAATTGAACCCACAAAATTTAAATGGTGAATTTTGCACGGCTGACAAGAAAATTTCTGGTCTTGGGTTAGGGTTTTGGTTCGTTTTTAAAATTTCAAATTATTTCTGAAGTTTTAAAAGACGGAGAAAGATCTATTCAATAACACCAATCTAATATGAAAATCAGCGTGGAATTCTCTGGGGGATTGGAGATCCTGTTCGACGAAAAGAGAGAGCTCTCTATGGACATTCCAGAAGAGTCCAACTTGCAGTGGCTTCTGGAAGAGTTGAAAAACAAATATATGACTGACCCAAGACAAGAATTATTTATTGAAAATGACAATGTCAGACCTGGTATTTTGGTCTTGATCAATGACACCGATTTCGAACTTCTTGACCGAGAGGATTATATTATTCAACCTAACGACCACATCTTATTTTCTTCTACTTTGCATGGGGGTTGAACGGTACTTTTTTGATGTCATAGATATATATTTTTATTTAGGGTTCAAATGGCAGCCCAAGGATCCCCTTCCTGGCCATCGAGAATCTGGAATTAGAATCAGCTTTAGCTCTTGTTGTCCTCTGTTAACCGTAACTTCAATTTCCCTTCCATCCATTGCGGCCACCAATTCCGCCACTCTTTTCAATCCATTGTGATTTCCTGCATGACAGGTGCCAAATTTGAGAATTTCGTCGCCAACCTCCAACCCTGCCTTACTTGCAGGACTATCTTCGTTTACTATGTCGATTACTGCAAACGGGATCAGTCGGATTTTGGAAGTACCGTTGGTTGCTGATGTTGATGCGGCCCCGGCCCCATTCGGCTGCGTTTTGAAATGTTCTTGTAATTTTGCATCAATCTCTTTCAGCAATGCTTTCAAGTCATTCTGAAGTCGAATAATATCTACTCGGATTCGTCTGACATTATAAACATCAATATCTGCTCGCGGAAATCCATCACTTGTTACCAAAGGTGTCTCCATATCACAGTTGTGCTAAAACGTTTGGTTAACTGCTGAGCTTGTACTAGTCAAATATAATCTTCAACTAACGGATTTCAGGATCTCATAATACTCGTCCAACTCATTTTCCAGCTCCTTTTTCTTATCAGTCAGTCTATTTAATTCTGAACTCATGACTATGATTAGGTCTTTACGTTTCGCGCACAACGCCCCAAGGAGAAATGTTCCAGGCATCATCGAGATGTCTTGCGACGCACTCATTATGAATAGATCCAGCAACTTGGAACGGTTAATTTTTTGATCAATTTGTTTATTATCTTTCCATAATTTCGAATCTATTTACCATATACGAATAAGTTTTCAAAATTATTGTCTATCTATAGATGCATTTGAAACATACTCCAGTTTAATTCACTGAATTCCACTGATACAATTATCGGGTAGTTATCTTGCAATTGTCTAGATTTGCGGTTCAATTTAATAGGAGGATGTGATTCTTTTCAGGCATCACTAACCGAAAATTGGAGCCAATTGCACAGATCTTTTTCTACCTCCTCCGCTGTAGATACACCAAATACGTTTGAGCCCGAATATACTAGGTTAAAGTAAATTTGTAAATTTGAACCTAGCGTAACAATGGCCTGGATCTTATTTCGCGATCAAAACAAAAACAAGGTAGCTCAAAGTTTATTCAAGCACCATATATAAGCTCCAGGGCTTGTGTTTATTTCCTCACAATTGCCACAATATTCGCTATTGAACAATGCCTTCTGTTACATTACGAAGATCTGCTAGACTCTTATCAAGAAAAGGGAATAATCCTAACGAAGCCATAGGGAGCTTATGGATCCAATGTGAAGTTAAAAATTCCAATTCCAAGACGAGTAATAGGAAAAAAATAGGGCGCAAAAATACCAAGTCGAAGGTTACGAAAAGAGAACCCAAACAACCCAAACAACCGAAACAATCTAAACAATCCAAACCTGCACGCAATCACCCCAATTATATTCTAGAGGAGATCCCAGAAGAGGACATCAAAGAAATGGTAGCTAACAATTCCGATAAGAGCTATGACTTATTCTCTGATGTAAAAAATGCCCATTTTGATGCCCCTTTGATTGCACCAGAGTTAGAAAAAAACTTTTGTGTTACAGTGAACAGAAAGCAGAAGGAGGCTGTTTCGCCGACATCAAAGGATTGCCCAAATACAACCAGTATATAAAATTACCTAGCTATTGATTAATTGAAATGAATACTTGAGGAAGGACTAAGAAAATTATATTATGCTGCAAAGCAGACATTCCCTGTTTCCGTTCGGAGACAACAAGCACAGCGGGCGTGAGTAATAGCGTTCTCTTCTAGAATTAGAAAAATCACAATAAATCGTTGACAACTTATAAAGATAGATTAATTTAGTAAGTTGGAAATTATAAATCTGGAAGAAAATCGAAATAAGTTGAACTATAAGAGTTTCATCAGGCCCAAAAATACACACGCGAATATTCAACTGGGATTACCAGACCTTTTGGAATTTTTCAAATGAGAAAGAAAGAATAAATATCTCACATTGCAGAAGATGAAGGTACATAATACCCCATGCCATTTTGAACAATCTTACACCGCTGATTACGTAAATTTTTTCTTAAAAAAAAAAACAGAGCTATTTTTCAATTGAACCAGTACAGGTCAATTGAGTTGAATGATCGATACGAATCACATACTATCTATAATCAGAACGCAAAATGTTACCGGGTATATGTAACGCCTTAGCAATAACCAATTGTTTTGAAGTACCGTGTTAGAACTTCCCCTCTTTATTTTTGTTGGAACTGAATACAGCCGCACATATCTGCCAAAATTAAGTGAGTGCAAGATAAGGCCCGTCACACAACAAGCCACAATCCGAAGCTAGTAACAAACAGAGTTTCTTACAAAGATACATATTAAACAATGAGTGACGACGAATCAGGTTTGAGAAGATCCAAGAGAGTGCGAGGACAAGCAGCCGCAAAGGAAGCTGAAGTCGTCGATGAGCCACCAAAGAAGGATAGAAAGAAATCTGTATCCAGTGCTCCCAAAAAAACTGAGAACAAAGAAATCGCCAGCGCAATAAAGATTGGAGATGAGATTCCAGATGTGAAGCTTCAAAATCAAGACGAAGAAGAAATTGATTTGAGAGAGGAGGCTAAAAAGCACCCAATTGTCTTGTTTGCTTACCCTCGAGCCAACACTCCTGGCTGTACGCGTCAAGCTAAAAGTTATGGCCAAAACTTCGACAAGTTTGAAAAGCTTGGAGCCAAGGTTTATGGACTATCAAATGATTCTCCAAAGGCCAACAAGAACTTTCAACAGAAGTTTAGCATGCCGTTTGACTTATTGTGTGACACGGAAAAGGTGCTTTTGAAACAGCTCGATGGATTGAAGAGTACTGGTGGAACAAATAGATCTCAATGGGTTTTTGTTAACGGCAAGCTAGCTGGAATCACCAGCGGCGTTAAACCGGACAATAGTGTTGACGATTCTTTGAAGGGATTGAATGAGGGCCTTCAAAACAACGAGACAAAAGAAGAAGAAGAAGACGAGGAGAAAGAAGAAAACAACGACGGTGAAGAGAAGAAAGAAGAGGAAGAAAAGGAAGACGAGGAGAAGAAAGAAGAGGAAGAAAAGAAAGACGAGAAATAAGCCAATATTATCACTATGTAGCGCTATACCTTATGTATATGGAACGAATTTTGTCGTAACTTTAAGACAATACTCCAAATGTGATAATTGATCACTCTATTGACAGAAATAGATTCAATTGACCCAAGGGGTCATGGTCGGTTGGTCCAGATTTTTTGAACAGTACTATCTCTAGAGATAACGGTAAATAAAATAAAGGACGGTGTCGGGCCGACATGAAAAGTTTTGAAAAATCTTATCATTCTGAAGACTTAATATGTCGGAACAAGAAGAAAATACAAAGCCAGTTGAAGAGGCCAAGACTGTCGAAGAAGTTCCAAAGGATTCACAAGAAGATGGTTCTGTAAAAAAGGAAGTTCCGGAGGAATTTGTTAAACGGTTTCCACCTACACCGCCAGTTCCACCTGGAATGACAAAGAGTGCATGGAAGAGACAACTTCGTAGAGAGAAATGGGAAGCGAAGAGGGGAGAGATGACGGAGCGACGAAGGGAGAAGAAGAAAAAACAACGAGAGGAGAAGCGAAAGCTCCGTGAAGAGCGGGAAGCTGCAGGTATAATTGACGACGAGCCTAAACAGAAGGAGCGTTTTGTTCAAAAGAAGTTTCCATTGAGTGTCATAATCGACTGTGGGTTTGATGAGATGATGAAAGAAAAAGAACGGACCTCATTGGCTCAACAGGTGACTAGATGTTATGCCAGCAACAAGAGAAATAGAACCGCCGTTAACTTGAGAATCACCTCCTTGAATAAGCTATTATTAGAGCGATTTGAAGGTCCCATGAAAAACCAGCATAAACTGTGGAGAGATGTGTCCATAGAGAAAGAGGACTACACCCCAGACCCAGAGTCATATGTCTATTTATCATCAGATTCACCCAATGTGGTTGAATCATTAGAAGACGGTAAAACTTATATCATTGGCGGTATTGTGGATAAAGGACGATATAAGAACCTGTGTAAAGATAAGGCTGAGAAGCAAAATCTTCCAACTGCACGACTACCCATCGACCAGTTTGTTCAAATTTCTGGACGTCGGGTGTTAACTACTAACCATGTCTTTGAGATTCTGCTCAAGTACCTCGAATTCAATGACTGGAAAAAGGCATTCGAAGAAGTACTTCCTCAACGTAAGCTTGGAGAGGCTGAGGATGATTCAAAGGGACAAGAAGAAGAAGAAGACGACGACGATGAAGACGACGAGGGCGAAAATGCTTCCGCTGAGGATGCTAATTCTAAACAATCATCTGATAAACCAGCCAATGAGCAAGAAAGTCAAGGCGACAATTAATATGTAAGATATAGCTAATTTACTCTCCATTGCACGTTTCGCATGGAATTTAACTTCATTTCATTTCTTCGGAAATTAGCCAGTGGATGTCGTCCATGAGTGATGCCTCTTCGTTGGACCGTATCCGAAAAGAGACCTACTGCGCAATTTAGGCGAGTGGAAGAGGGCCGCCTTTTGAATATCCTAATAACCTCTACATTTTAATTCTGCTTTTTTTTTTTTTTTTTTTT